>KZ308368.1:668818-681600 GCA_000376725.2 Ladona fulva | reverse complement strand
AATAAATTCAATTTATATTACTGATCTGTCGATTATTCGATAAATAATTAGAGAAGATATTGATATTATTCTCGTATTTCAGCGTTAGAATTGAAGTAATTTGCTATTTACTGAATGTTTCGCCACGTTTGATATTTGCTTTAGTTTTGGAGGATGATTACTCCTTTCATGATTTTCAATATCCTTGACGAACGTGGCCTGGTTTTAGCTTTGCCATGCAAAGTTTGCATCTATTTCAAAAGCATTAATATCTAAATGCGCTTTTGAAAGAGGATCGAAGTTTATCTAGCCTTTTCAAACCGCTAACTCATCGGAGAACCTCCACCCGTCCCTAGTCCACGCACGAGTTATTTTCCGACCACGCCGGACGCATTCGAAAAAATAACTCACTCATCAATTCGCGGTAATATATATATAAAATCTATCTCGTGCAGTCTTCTCCCCCTCCCTTGCCGTGCATCCCTTGAGCAAACCGAGTGGAGCGCGTGTCTCAGTCGAGATAGCATCTAGGAGAATTCGTCAGCGGAAGGATTTCGATACGTGGCCCTGCCTTTACGGAGGTCCCTGGAGGTGGGAGTGGGGTCGCCGTTGGTATCACATCCGCCGCTTATTAGGGGCGAATTCAGAGCGAAGGGGGCGCGACACGAGTGGCGGCTCTTTTCACTTCGGAGCCTCCACTCTCTCGCACGGCCGATTCCTTATGCGGAGGACTCACTCGGCGTGCCCTCAGAGTATGCATCTCCGAGCGACAGAACCCTCTGGGACCGCCCCTTCCAAATATCCCATTCCCTCCCAACTTCTCCAACTTTCTTCTCCTCCGCCTCTCTCCATCCATCCGCCCTCTTCTTCCTCATCTCCCTCGCATCGTATGCGGTTTCAACTTTTGACATCCGCTGTTTTTTCCTCTCTCATCCCTCCTCTTTAATGTTTTCGCCCTCTTGTTTTGTCCTCTAACTTTCTCTTCCCAGTCCCAGGCTGACTTTTTCGGAGAGCGGAGAGGTATTGGGTGGTCTAGCGGTCCACTCGAGTGGCGTTGTTTAGCAGTTTGAAGATCTGTGGTCCCTTCTTCGCGGGCCTTGCCGTTGGACTTTTCCTGATCGAAGTGGGATCGGGATTCGTGGCTAACGGTGCGGTGGGTGGGTTTTTGAGTTATATCCCAGACATGTTTTCTTCATTTGAATACCGCATATCAGCCCTCTTATTCCGATGTAAAAATCGCTTTTTGTCCTCGAATGTGACCTTCGCCGACGTTTTTTCAGTATTTGCCCATTCGCAGAGTAAACTCGGGTAGATTTATAATGGATGGGCTCGCCCTAATCTCGGTCTTTTTCCATGCTGAACAAAATGAAGCGATTCAAGACATTTCTCTTTTACATACAATCAAGCACCATAAAAACCTAAACGTGACAGTTCTGAGACCAATCCTCATCAGCAAAACCTCAATTTCTGCTTTGTCTCTTCCTGACTATGGTTATTATTCAGTATTTTATTAGTCATAAGAGTGAGGTTTTTGATTTATTTTTTTGTACCGGCACTTTTAGGATTTTTAAATTGTCCACTGTTTTCTTTGCTTTACCATTAATCCCAGGCTAATTCAAGGAAAAAATGTTTCCTGAATATTCCCTCGAGTGCAAATTACGATGTTGCGATTTCATGTTGCCATTCCTTATTTATTCATATGAGATATATTTTGCTTGCGCCGTCTTTACTTCTTTTTAGCAGAAAATATTTATGCGCAGTTCAAAATAACTTCATATTCAGCTGCCATCGAAAGATTTTTTTAACGCCTTCAAAAATAAACGAGTGAATTTGTCTTTGCCTCAGCCACTTGTTACCTTTACCTCTCATATGAATAGACCCTTCAGACTTAATGGTAATGAGGGGAACGAAAGGTCTCATTCATATGTGTGCATACTGAAAATATAATTCCAGTTGCTTCTTTAGAAATATCCCTGGCTTCGTAAAAACTTAATTATCATTATATAAGAATGCTTATTTTGCTAATGATGTAATTTATCGTACATATTATTCAAGGAAAAAGACTCTCCTGTCCCTGTCTCACTAAAATGGACACCAATTATTTAATTCATTACGTATAATCTCCATCTTCCTGCATTTGTTTTCATTTTATAGAAGGAACTGAAATTGACTATACTAAATTTAAATTAAATTGATTGTAATTACGATATAAATCAGTGTGCTATACGAAAATTACTATATAAAATTATGTATTACTATTTAAACATTACCAAAGAGTTGTGGTATCGAAAAATGGACAAAGATTTCAATGTAAAACTCACATTTATGTACCCCTATGCACACATTCCCATATACTCTGTCCATCTTGAGGCATTTTTCCTCTTTTTTCAGATTCATATTTTTGTTTTGCTGCCTAATTTCCTAATTTAATTTCGCAGAATTCCTCTCCATTTTTCATCCTTTGTTCACGGCATCCTAGTTTCGTATGACAGCTTTAAGAAGATTTTCCTCTCCTCTTGATATCTCCGGTCATAGAGGAGATGACATCTTTAATACTTCAGAGTAAAAGAACTTCACTTCACTAGTTTGAGGGAGACGTTTCTTCTTACAGTAGCTATTCGATAAAAGGCAAGTTTGGCTCAGAAGCTATTTGAGTGAAAACTTTTAGTTTTAGTTTAATCTAATTATGCGTGGGCTTGGCACAACTCTCATAATAATAGTAATGACCCAAGTTATGTGTTAACTTACTAGTTTAATGGGGTTGGGCTTCCTGACATTCCGTGTGGGGAACGCGTTCGACTTCGGTGAAAGCGGTCCCGGGTTTGATTTCCGGTGGGGGCGTAAGTGAGAAGTAACCTCAGCTCTCGAATCATTTTTAACAATATAACTACAAAGAGGTGAAACAAGTTTCGAGTTATAACTCCTTGGATATTTAGGATCTAACTTTGACGACATTTTTCTTTGACTTTGATTTTTTACGTGTTATAATTTTGTAAGTTATTTCTCATGAAAATCCTCTTTGGAGGATTGCAAGTACTTTAAAAGTTTTGAAACTTTGTGAAATATGGAAATATCGAGAGTAATTCTGACCGCTCCGGTTAGACTGATGGCAAAATATTGAATTGATAAATTATCAAGACAGTAATGCAGTTGATTTCCCGTTACTTTGTGAACTTATTCTCGAAGCACGTTTAAATCGAATCGGTTACTTGAACTTCTCATTATGATGAATTTGATCACTGCTCGTTCATTTGCAAGTTTTCTTTCAGCCTGTATGGGAAATTATTGGAAATTTCATACCCAATTGTAGTGTATGTACGATCGAGGCACCCTCCGAAACTATTTCTCAGTGCAGCGTGCACCGAAATTCATTATCTGAATAGTTTCCTCTTTGAAATTGGCGATGGAAGTAGACGGAGGTTACCTCGTCCCAATTAAAACTTTCTTCTGAACCATTCAACCTCTTTCCTCGATCTGACTCTAATGCTTCTTTTGATCGACTTCATGTTCTAATCAACCAAGCACCGCTTATGCCTCCGTAACTGCTTTGAGCCACCCTTTCCATAGACAGGAAACGATTCTCTCTCCCAATGCTCTTTTTACCTTTTATACCTGCGCATGCACAAGCAGCATTTCATTCCGCGTGTACTTCTTTCTAATTTAAACTAATCCCTTTTCCTACTTTTAAAAAAGTAACACTTGCCTCTCCATTATAAATGGATTTCCTCTCCCGCCATTAAAAAAATGAATTTTCCCCGGTCTATTCCTTCCTAGAATCACTTCGGTTTCTCCCTCTTCCCCTCGTTTCGATTTCCTTTCTATTCAGATTTACGCCGCTTCCCTCGCCGGACTCGAGAGGAATATTACTATTCCGGCGAAAATGAGCTTACTCGAACTGTAGATTTAAAAAAGCGCATTGCGGTGAGATTTAAAACCTTTCCGGCTCACGGAGGCATTTTATCGTCGGATGGCGCCCCGAAGAGGAATGGCGGAGGGCGTTGGTGAAAGGAAAGGGGAAAGAGAGTGTGCTTGGAGAAAGAGATGAAATAGAGGGGAAGGCGATAGAAAGAGGACTCCCTAGCGGACGATTACTTAGCATTCGCATCTTCTCATCTCTGAAAGAACTCCAGATCCGGGTGGAACTCTTAATTTGACTAACGAATCGTGGAGCGAACACACCAAAGCCGTCTCTTTTCTTTATCTCGACAGCATTCAACATCACCAACTGTGAAATTTTCGGTCATATTCCTTTGAATTGCACAACTACTTGTCGCCGCTGTATATACGGAGGGACATCAACAGCTTCAGCCTTCATAATTCCAAATGCGAATTATATCCATTCCCAGTAGTTTTTCAAAGCGCATTGCTAAAGTTTTTAGGAATTTTGCAAACGTGAGATTTTTTTAATTCCCTTTTTTCTCGAGTAATATTTTAGTTTAGTCCTAATGGATTTTTTTCGCATACTTTGCTTGAGGTGTCTTGATAATCTTTCAAGTTTTCATCCATATTGCCGCAACAACCTCGGGAACTTTGAATTGTTGGGTACTTAGAGCGATTTCTGCTGAGGTCATTTGTATTAATTGTAAAAGTGCTTCGACAACCGAGATCATTTCGCACGTTGCCTCTCACTGGGAATCGATCTCGGAACCGCTTTCACCGATATCAAAAGCGTTACCCACTATCCGGTTTCCCGTGAAGTTTTTTTCGTGTGTTATTATTATTATTCCATGGCTTTTTTCTAGTTATAGTCCTGTATCATGGAAAGCATAGAAGTCTGTTTATAGTGTTGGTTCTGTTGCGTAAGTTGTTCAATAAATATGGGCTGTATTGAATTATCCGCTAAATATATAAAAGCCATTGCTCACAAATACAGATATTGTTTGTCCCTTGATTGCCTTTTTTCATGAAGAACGATCTTTAAAAGTAGAGTTGTTTTGAGTGCAATAAAATAATACCGTCTGGGATATCACATAGTTTTATCACAATATGTATATTACTATAATAATTACATCGATTCTAAAAATACAATATGAGTAATTCCATCGAGAGCAATGAAAATCGTTCTAATGTTTCAAACAGAGCTGGAAAGCTGCTTAGTTATCCGACCTCATTAGTAAGGCGATTAGTCAACATGGTTTTCACCTATCAAGTTGAGCTAGAAATAGTAAAAATAGCAGAATAGCCGCGAAGTGTAAAAGAGGATTTGAACATGTAGAGGGGAATCACGGAAGGAAATCCTGTTCAAGTATCACTTAAAATATCTACAAGAAGTTAAATTTAGGATTACAATGCGGGACGCTAACGAGGATTACGTTGAAGATTAATTTTAGTGTTTCGAATCATCGAAGGGATCATTTTGGTACTTTTCTTTGAAATGGCTTTCAGGATAAGAGAAGAAGTAATGATGGATGAAAAATTATGTAATGGATGGTAATTTTTAATGAAAAGATAATGAATCAGTTATGTTCAATACAATTTATCTACAACCACTTTCAATAGATTTGTTTGAGGACTTAAAAACTTGGTCTATGAGCTGATATTGTTCCTTATCGCATACTGGTGTAGGTATTATTCATGTCAAACTTTAAGAAGGAACATTCAGTGGACTAAATTTTTAAGCAGTCAACTCCGTGCTGACTTCTCCGTAGTCACTTAAAATTTTATGTGACTTACTTATATCCGGTAATTTTTAATGAAAAGATAATGAATCAGTTATGTTCAATACAATTTATCTACAACCACTTTCAATAGATTTGTTTGAGGACTTAAAAACTTGGTCTATGAGCTGATATTGTTCCTTATCGCATACTGGTGTAGGTATTATTCATGTCAAACTTTAAGAAGGAACATTCAGTGGACTAAATTTTTAAGCAGTCAACTCCGTGCTGACTTCTCCGTAGTCACTTAAAATTTTATGTGACTTACTTATATCCTAGAACTGAGATATCTCCCATGGCGCCAGAGAGGGAAACGTAATCTAAACATTTTTCCGATGAGTTTTGTATGTCAAGAAAAAAGTCCTTAATGAAACATGGCATCCAGCATGTATTAAATAGATATCCTTTGAGCACAGTTCGCCTCCAGGATCTCTCCTGCTGTAAATGACGTCCTCGGGTCGACATTGCTTAACCGACTCATTCCTTTCAATCCACCAAATCCCACACGATCCAATCCAACTCCCTCTTAAATCCTTCTCCAACTCTTTCTCTTCCTTCTCCTCCACCTCACTCCTAACATTATTCGATAATCCTCTTCTCCTCTTTTACTTCTGCTTCCCGCCGCTGCTCTTATCTTTTTCAGCTTCCTTCGGATCCTATAACCCGTTCTCTCGTTCACCCACACTTCATTCTGATAACCCGGAAGCCCCACCCACTACGAACCCACCGACCTCCCTCGCCGTTCTATTTCAGTAAACTTCCATTCCCTCTCCTTCACATTCGTCAATCACTTTTCCTCTAATTGTCAGCTCCTCTTCTATCATTCTCTTATCCCTCTTTCTTCCTCCCGTATTCCTTCTTCCTTACTTTCGTAGTTTTTCCTTTTCGTTTCGCTAATCCCTCCTTCCCTCCCATTCACTGCAAACTGTAGTCTAGCAATTTTTTTCTCACTTCCCTGTCCTCCTCTTACTTCCTTTTTATGTGTGTTTGAAGAGGATGAGGTGTCTGAAAATTTTTCGATTAAAAATTCGTTTACCTGTTCTGGTTCCCTCTTCATTTTGCCCTCTGTCTTTCTCCACCATTTTCCTCAATTTCCTTTCCTCCACGTCCTCCTTCCTTTCCGTCTTCTCTCGTAACATCTCACCTCTCTTTCTCCTCAATACATTTACCCTCCTCCTGCCTTTTCATATTTCCCTGTCATTTGATATCTTTCCCTAGACGGCATCTCTCAGAAACTCCCTTCCTCTTCTTTATTCTTTTCACCCTCATGTTTTTCTCTTGCTTATATCCTCTTCCTTGGTCTTTCTCTTCTCTTCTTGACCTCTCGAAAGATTTCCCTCATTTTATCTAGTCCATTTCTTCTTCTTTCTTTTGTTCCGAAAAATGTCGAAATGTTTAAAATGTACTTGAAGTTTCAGGATACGTCCCGTGACCTATCTGTCTGCCGCCTCACACTTTCCTTTGTTCTTTATACATCTCTCTCTCTTTCCTTCTTCTTCATACTTCGAAAGAAATTCCATTCCTATGTTCAAAGTTGGCGACCATATCTGGTCGATCAAGCATATAGGGCGTTTCATTTTATTTCTTTCGCTCCGATTGACATCTTTTCACCTATTCTTCTCGCTCTCTATACTTTCCCATTGTTGTCTACCCTTCCATTTTACCTTTGCCTCTGCCTTCTACTGCAAATTCTTTTCCATTCCCCGCTTTCACGCTTGTACATAATATTGAGATTTATCCATAGCTCGCGCAGAAAAAATTTAATCGAAAATGTAAATAGCCCAATATGTAATCCAATACATAGGCATGAGGGAAAGGATAAGGTGTTTAACCCTGTACATTGAGGTGTACGCCTAAAGCCTAAGGATAAACAGATGTGAACAATATTGAAATGACTGGGACTCGAACTTAAGTTTATATAGGCATAAGACCTAAAATAACGCGAAAGAAAATACATCGATTACTGGTAGTAAATATTATGAACTTAGCAAACATATAATTTATTCACTCATTGTTTACGATGTTACAAAACATATGGAAAAGTATTTATTGGCTGTAATTGCACTATATACCCTTAAGGAGTACTTAGGATATATCACCAATTCACATATACTGTAATTGGCGATAAATAATAAATATCTGCTTCGTTAGAAGTAATCTATTGGGATAGGGATATGTCTGTCTCTTTTTATGTAACCGTAATCCGTAAAAAAATTCTCACCTTAGTGTAATGTAACGTAAGCGTAATTTAATTTGATATTTGCTTTATCTGTTACGATTCAGATTGCTCGCTGAAAGATAAAATCCGACAAGCTCGATTTCTCTCAAATTTACACCCGAGTTTCACCTTTTTATGTCTGTTTCAAATCCATCATTTCCCCCTGCCAGACGCCGAAATGCGGCTTCCAGGGTACTTACATAGACAGACACCATTTCTGACGTTCAGTCCATTTTTTCTCACCGATAGGAAGTGACTTCTCTTTTGTTCTGCCTCTTTTTTGTCTACTCTATTTCCTCCCTCTGGTTCTTTCGCATGTCCCTTTTCCACCTTATTCTACCCTTCTTTCTACTCCTATATTCCTTTACTTTTCATAGCTATGCCTACTTTTTCCGAGAAACTTAGCTTCTCTCTTCCTTCTTTCCTCCCCTTTCTCCCTGACTTCTTTGATCTGAGTTTTTTGGGATTTTATCGACAGAATCCTCCCTTCATATCGCTCGACTCCCTTCATATCGCATAAAGGTGACGGTTCTGTTTTGAACTGCAAAAGTTTGAATGTGCTTTCTAAGTAGAAAATTTGATTCCATTTGCAACTTTTAGATATGGCGACTGCTGGCCAATTTTAAGAATAAACACGTGCGTGTATAAGTGTCGAATATAAAAGCCTGTAGTTTACGTTCGAAAATATTCCTTATAGCGGCGAAGGGGTAATAATAAGCTGGGGAACGTTTCTATAACATGTGAACTTAGAGTATTCGTAGGAATAAATTCTCCCGAAGATAATGGCATTTTCTATGTTTTCAAGGGAAGGAATACTTTACGGTAAATACCGGATTTAGTAATAAAAAGTTATAGAACATACTTTTGGTGAGAGAAGGTATGCAAGATCTTTGTATGAAGATTAAATAATTTGCCAACATTTTTCTGAAGATATGGTAATGAGGGAAGGAACTGGAAAGGGAATAAGAGATGTTGAGATGGTAGAAAACTCGATAATAATATAAGTAAATAACTTCACAGTGCATGTTTCAATGAATGTAGCTTATAGTTGCACAGAATTCGCAAAGGTTATCGTAGATAAAAATTTTCTTTCCTGAACTTTTAAAACTTTACATATAAAGATAATATATATAGTTTAATATAGATAAGCTGCTGAGTTTTGTGAGATATGGATAGAGGCGCTGAAAGAAAATCTAATCAACTTGTAATGGTGAAAGTGTTGGAAAGTTATGTAACAGTACCTTACATTATCGATATTTCTCAAAATGAATAAATATAGAAAAAACTATTCCCTTTAAAAAGGTGATAAGTAGATAGAAAAAAATTATTATCAATATATTATGATAAAGTCCGATAAATAACTTTATTCTGAAAAATTCTTTGAAAGTGAAAATCTCTTTTCTTCTTAGTTTTTTTAGTCGTTTCCGACTCTTTTTGCTCATTATATTTAGCCTCATACTCAACGAAATACAAATATATGCTTTTTAATATACTTTACCAACGCATCTTTCATTTTTACACGTTATTAGTCCGATATATTAGTCTTCGCTTTAATATCTCTCAGCCTGCTTCAGCGTCCCTCCTTTCGAAAATAACCACGCGAATGAGGAGGATGCTGGGACGAATGAGAAGGAGGGAAGATGAAAAGTTTTTCCGCGAAACATTGATGCCGAGATTATTTATTCGTAGCTGACTCTGCATACTGAATATTTAAATCAGGATTCCCAGCCCACCTTAAGGCAGAACGCTTAGCGGATGTACGTGATCCGGCTCCACCATTGAGGTGGTGAATGCACTCGCATCTTTTTACAGCTACGCGCGTCCACCGCCGCCGACTGACATTCTTTTGTCACCATTGTATCCGGATGCGATCGATCACGCAGAACGAACCTCTTTTGTTTCTATGCAAGAAAGACAAACCGAGCAACGGAGCAGCGTCATTTATAGCACTCGATTGTGTGGAGGCTGTTTCAGTCGAGGGAGAGTTTAAAACCTCGCAAAAAGAAATTTTTTAAACGTTGAACTCCACTTTAAAAAATGCGTTTCTTTAGGTCTCTGCAAATGAGCGCGGTTTCTTCTAGTTTTAATGAGGTAATTTATATTGTTTTGGAATCAAAGGGAAAAGTGGAAAATTATGAAAGCTTAAAGGGTGAAGGAACTGAAATTTGTGCACCAAACGTTCCTTTAACTCCTAATGCGCTTTGCTTGCACATGAATATTTCTTATTTCATTTTTACATAGGAGGTAGAAATAAAATGTGAATGTTACTGATTCCATAGAGTATTCTTTCTTGTAAATTCACAAAAGCCCTATTTTTGCGTTATTATAAAAATAAATTAACAGCAATAGAGTAGAAATCTTTGCTTAGTGAAACCTTAGCTGACTGACTATATGTCGCATGAAATTTAATCCTATTTCTCGGAAAATTAATCAATGATTATTAAGTTTTACCTTAAATAAAATAAGAAAAAACTTGAACTCAAAACTAATACATATTCAAAATACCTTATTTTCAAGTATCTGGAATGACGACATTAAAAGCAATCACTAAATACCGCCGCCAAAACATTCTACTGAATGAGCAAAAACTTGACTAAACACTATACCTTAATTTGTATTCTAGATACTCTACCATAACCTGTGACATTCGATGTAAAAGTGGGCTTAAAAGTACTAAATAGAAAACAATGGATAAGACCGAGTCAAAAACCATGAACAGTAGTTTTCTTGCAGGAATTGTATCTTTACCGTCATCGTCGTCGTCGTACAATTAATTATTTTTCAAGAAATAAATAATTGTTAACATCGAGGAAAAATATATTTCATTTGCTATTTGTATCTTTACCGTCATCGTCGTCGTCGTACAATTAATTATAAGCCAAGAAATAAATAATTGTTATAGTTACATGAGGATCACTAAATAAAGTAATTCTGGAGTCCTCCGAGGACCCTCCTTTGGCATGTTAAGGGCTAAATCATTTTGAGGATATCAGACGTAATAAAAGAAAAGTATTTACGTAATAGACTTCATTTTAAAATTAATCTTGTTGACGTATCTGCTGGTTTTTTAAAAACTTATTAGCAAATCAGTAACATATCTNTATATTTCTTTTAATTTCCGGAAAATGTTCATTTTAACTATGCGTGGATTAAAACTTTTATTTCAGAGATTTCTCTCATATCTCCGACAAACGGATCTGCATAATTAATGTTGCATTCAAAGTGGAAGTTCTGGCACGCAGTAGGGGATCAATATCTGAACGAGAATTTTGATGTATATTTTACATTCATAAAACTGTGCATTGTTATATCAACCCAATCTCGTTAAGGCATTCGAAAAAAAATCAGAGTTTCAGTGTGATCTCGCCATAGCGGCTGACAGATATAGGTTAGCAATAATTTCGGGATTCGTTGTACATTTTCGGAATGTTATTACCTCGACCATTTAGTTCTAAGCTTACGATCGTCGAATGTTTGCGCCGTCACTCTCTCATTTTAGCTTAAATCTCGCGCCTGCTTTCATACTTTGAAAAATTCATCTCCCTGGCAGGAGAATTCATTTTTGAAAACTGACACATATGTTTTGCGCCGTGGAACACACAATGTGGCTTTTTCGATACTCGGGTCGCGTGCAAAAAAGAGAACGAACGTTTTTCCTTTTATCGAGAGAACGAGTTTTTTAAAAAGCATGTACGTGCTCCGACGTCAAATTAAAACGGAGGCATAGTTCCGCTCAAATTCTTGCTCTCGTTAATTTGATTAAGCAAACAGAGTTTCGCAGGAAATGAACTTTCAGTCAAAACATTTCCTTTTCTATTATTAACGCAAATTGAATAGAAAAATGAAATTATGGAATCCTTGTGGCCTTTTCGTCGGAAAATTCAGGAGAACTCTTTGGAGACGGAATTCGAAAGTTCGGATGGGAGGGCTTTTTCAGAGCCGATTTTCGTTATTATTGAGCCGAGAAAAACGTGTAACATGCGACGTTGGAAACGAGCTCATAGAAGGTTGGGAAAGAAGCCGAAATATGGAGAAGTCGAGGGTAACACAGTGGAGGATTTGGCCTCTTGACGCTCATAAAATCCTGCAAGGTTAAATAAACAGAGTAAGAATCATGTTGGGCCTAGTACTAATTACCGTCGCATGAGAGCAAATGATGGAAAACGTGAAAGAAATGGAAGGATAAAACAGGAAGAAGAGGATTGGTGAGGAGGGGGAGGAGTAAAGATAGAAGGGATTGAAGTGGAAGAAATATCGCCGTTCTCTTCCAAAGGAATCAGGAAGCAGCAAAAAAAGCGATTGAAATCACTCGAGGAATCTTCGCCACCTTTTTCGTTCTCTCCCTTTCTGCCGCTCAAATCTCCCATTTCCTCTCTCATTCTTTTTTCCCTTTTTTACCGACTCTTCTACTCGGTTATCTTCCGCCACCTTTTAACCTTCCTGATCCTTCTCTATTTTCTTCTTCATTTCTTTCTGCGCAAAAAGTAACTCGAGATTTCATCTTGTTCCTTTCGAGATCAGAGTTACATGAGCATGCGTGGGAATTGGCTTGAATTAGAGGTAGGATGTGTTTATGAAATTCCAGATACATTCTCATACATGACTGAGCTCACAATGAATTGATCTCTACTTTCCTGGCTGGCAAAAGATTCGCTCCTTTTTTTCCTCAGCTCTGACATTTCCTCTTCTATGGTCTTGTCCTTACCCTCCGCTACCTATCGGAGCTTTAGAGTATCGAGGAGCTGCAACTTTCGTTGTGTTTTATCGTTGTTTGCCTACGGCATTGAATTGTTGACGTGTTGGATATCACATCGGAGTTTCATTTGTAAAGGTGTACCGGACGTGTTCATCCTGCTAATTGTTCCTCTCGAATGAGTGTAGTGAATGTTACATTTCGAAAAACCTACACAATAAACGAGGAATGCGGG
>KZ308368.1:623605-668533 GCA_000376725.2 Ladona fulva | reverse complement strand
TTAAAAATTTATAATAGTATATAATATATAATCATCATCTGAGATAACTACGGAATTGCTAGAAATGTAGTTTTCTTACCGTTTATTCAATGTGTCTTCAAAACTTCCCGAAAGAGCCTTAAATTTTTTCTTTATTTCAATCAAATATTGAGGATAACTCTTTATGGAAGAAAATATTAAGAAATATTCGGATATCCTTACTACTTCCTGCTAGATGCACACTTTCACAAAGAAGTTTTCCCCAATTAAGTCCTTTAAAAGGAAACTAGACCACTAGACTTAACTCAGCTTTTTCCGCTGATAGTAAGTCTTAATATCCTTTTTTTATTAAATACCGCTAAGTGTTGCAATCGGATGGGTTTAGATTTAGAGGTTTGAGCTTAGTAAAATTAAAACTTAAATATTGAAACTGTTTAGAATAGTAAAGTATTAATAATATGTAAAGTAGGCGACCATTAGTATTTTAAGTATATTTTGAGGTTTTAAGAAATATTTCATTATTTACAGTCGAGGTGAGAAGTATAAGTCCATAAACGATAATCTCCTTTCTCAGAAAATAGACAACCATACCATAGAAATATTGGCAAAATGAGAAAGGAAAATCAAATGTGTGTACTGTGAGGTTCGTGAAACTCCAGAATAAAGTATTTGAAAGAATGGTTGAAAGTAAGCGTTAAGAAGGAAATGAAAGGACAAATAACGAAAGGAAGGTGTTATTAACTTTCAGAACTATGAATGAAGGAACACGTTCAATTATTAATTTTAGGAAATGTGTATATGAAAGGTATGTTTATTGAAAATAAAGCTTTCTTTTACCGCTGAAATTATTTGGTCGCTGAATGTGGTTGATAACTTAGTTTCGTGTGTTATGTTTTTCAACTGTAACCATGTTTCTTAGTGCCTTCTATTGCTACATTGAAACCCTTTAATATAGAGTCTGGTGTTGTGACCAGTAAACTTTTTTGAGAGACGTTTGATACTCAACAGGGTACTATTTGCTGCATCGGCCATCTTCTTACCACAAACTGTTTCTTTGAAAGTGCGAAAAGATGTCAGTATAATTTGCCTCAGAAATATATCCGGCCAGCAGAATAATCCCAAACGGTGTTTAAAATATAATGAACTTTTTAGATAGAAATCAGAAATATGTATTGACACATTAAATTAGGTTGCAAAAGGCAATCTTCCATGAGACCGCTGTTTTTGACAAAAAGATGTCGAAGATCAGCGAAATTTAACTTATATCGCGATATACGCGTTGCAGTCAACCAATTATCTGCATCTGCACGGATTACGAGGAGACATTTTTGTGAAGATGGCATCGGGGATGTACAGAACGAGTGGCTCAGGCTCCTCCAGTCGCTATGGCAACGTTGAGTTAGCAAAACACTCTCCGAAGGAGATAGGTGAGGGGTTTTCCTCGTTCCACCATTCTCATTTGGGACCGTTCGTGAAACTACTTCACTTCCACTCTCCGAATTTTCTTTCTCTCTCCCCTACTTTATTCCTTTCTACATCTTTCTGTCCTCCCTCTTCGTGCCTCTTCTCTGCCCTTCGCCCTTTTCTTTCTTTCCTTTCATTTCTCCTTAAGTAGGTTACCATCCTCCACTTTCCCATTTCCCTCCTTAAAAATTTAATTCCTCTCTACCTCCTACGGTCCTTTCGAACGCATGCGCTATTTCGTAACAAATCTCGTAGACTCGTATTTGAATTTCTGTTTTCCACCTTCCATAAACCTTAGAATATGGTTTCAACTTCTTTCTCAGAGCGCTTCATTGTTGTTTGTTTCGGATAAAAAATTTACATAGTCTCACATGGCGACATATAGTTTCTGCCACTGGAAAATATTTCTCTAGAAAATCTTAAGATGTGAATAGAAGGATTGCGAAAGAATGCAGCACTTTTACGAATTTTGATTTTTATCATTGAAAACCCCGTTCCCGAGGACTTGGCTTCGAGGCAGCGGAGAAGAAAAGAGTTTAATAAAAAGAAATTTCGTTCGCGGAGTTCCAAATTTCTGTAACCTTGGGTTACGACCTACAAGTAAAAAGTGTAGGAAAAGTGCGATCTCGTTGAATTTCCATATTACGTCATTTCAAATCTTAGTGCTTTTATTCGCAATTCGCGCTGGTACGAAACAAGAACTTCGATGTGACGTCATGAGAGTAGAGATCAAGCCATTTCATAGTGCTGACTATTGAATTTAAGTTAACTTGTTACTTGCCTGTGAATGTTATTTGAGTGCTTTTCCTAGAGATTACAACAGACACCTACAGATATCTTTCTTGAGGTACAAGGTAATCAATAGATGTCGAAAACATTCAATCAGCTTTCTTAATACCGTTGTACCTTGATGAAATAAATATGACATTTTTTGGTAGTTTCCACAATAAATTTTACTTCACGACCGGTTTCGACTCTCATCTTCAAGGTAGATAGCACCGGAAAGTTTTCCATTTACGCAGAATTTTTACAAAATTTTGAATGCAAGTACAATGTTGTGAGCAAATTTATTTCAAACTTTTGTAAAGATTCTGTATAAATGGAATAATTTTCGGTGCCATGTACCTTGAAGATGATTCATGAGAGTCGAAACCGGTCGTGAAGTAAAATTTCTTGTGGAAAATACCAAGAAATTTCATATTTATTTCATTATGGCGTTCCACCAAGTTAAGCTAGAACATATTGAATACTTCAGTTGTACCTTGGTTTACGACGGAATTAGTTAACGATGTACATTTGTTTAACGACGTATGGTTGTGATAAAAAATTGTCTCTGGTAAAGACGCAGGTTTTGGTTTACGAAGGCCTCTGGTGAAGCCCGAGGATTAAAAAATTCTTTTATAATTATTCATTTAATGATGATACTTGTTTTCTTGCAAACATATTTGTTAAAATTATATATACCATATTTTTATGACATTTTAATGAGTTTAATTTAGAATGGTGCTTCAAATCGCGCCTTAGATAAGGACGGTTTAGGTTAACAACAATCTTGGATTACAGTCGTTAAACAAGGTACCACTGTGAAAGTATTTTTTAGTTGAAGCATTTCTAAAAAAATGATGAATCGATGGAAGTCCGATTTTTAAAATTTTTTCCTGGACGCTGTGAAGAATTTTTCCGTCAAATCCGAAAATATTGCTATTGCTTTGACGAATAACTGTAGGAAAGTATGTACAACCTCAGTGCACTTATAATGTCAATTCGAATTTTCTATCATCTTAACACCAAATAATGGCTTAAAAAAGAATCCATCCATTCAAATGAAAAATCACATAGAAAACCTTGGCTGATGTGAAATATAACGTAATAGACTCTATAGACTAATAGACTGAAAATTTTGTGAGATGTTTTAATACTATCTATTGCTCCGCAATTAAGTTCTCACTATGCTCTTCTTTGGTGCTTCCATGCAATTATTATTCGCTATTCGCAGCTCATAATAGCTAGATATTTGATACCGATATTATCGTAACAATTCTTCATATATTTATAGCATTAAAATAAAAGGCGCCTTAATTTTTACAAAGTCGCATGTTGAGTGAATGTTAAGATTTTTCAATTTCATAATATAGTTCAGACAATTGATTAGTCACACAGGTCAGATTCTAAACAGATTAGCGTGCATTTTCTGGAAATTCTCCTTTGTTATATAAAAATTTAATTCTTTTTAGATTAATGTAAAGGTACAGAAGGAGTTTTATAATATAGTCCAGACAATGGATTAGTCACAGTGTTCAGATTATGAGAACATTAGCGTGTAATTACTGGAAACTTTCCTTAGTTATATTTTAGTAGCAGTTCGCCCACACCGAATGGCATTTGCAGCTTTTATTACTATCATAAAAATATTCATGCATTCTTAACCTTTAAAGCATATTCAAAGGATACAAAAATTCCGGTTATGGAATGTTACCTCGTTAGCTATGAAAATACCAGCAGTGTTTTCGCTAAGTGCTGGAAAAATTCTTCCTCCTCTATGGTGTGAGGACAGTTTTCAAACTTTTTCATTCTGTTATGCTTAAAATTTTAGTAATTAATTACAATTTACATTAGCTTTTTACTAATTTTCTTCTATATTTTCAATGTGAGACCGGTTTTCGTGTTTTCCTGCTTGAACGGAATTCTCCAGTAGTTCTTGCGATGAAAAAGTATTTCCTCCTCACGGCCGTTCTAATTAATGAGTCGATTGTCAAAGTATTGATTTGGTTGCAAATGAAGAATTTTTCGTTCGAGTTTCTCTCCCTCAAACTGATATATGTTTCCTTTAGCTCCGGTTATGTGCAGTGCCTCACACAATCGAGAGAGAGAGCTTTTGAATCTCGTTCCCTTTTCATCAAATTATTTGCGAAAGTTCGCTAATAAACAGAAACAGTTCGTTTTGTACACACGTCTTTGTTGTCGATATAAATGAGGGAAAAATTATCTCTCCAGGTAAAAGCGCAATTAAGTGGGACCAATGAAATTTTGGATCGATTCATCATCATGAAGTGCTTTGCGAGCTCTGCGAGTGGCAAAAATATTTAAACACGTGAGCATACCGTAGTAGGATGGATTTGAGTTGTAAATACATTTAGATTTTTAGAGAACAACATTCTAAGCAAAATAAAATCGTATTTTCAAATTATAAAATAGCATCCGAGATTGTTTTACTTTCTTCGCTTGATGTTTATTTTTAATATTTTACCTTTCTTAAACATTTTGAAATTTTCATCAGCAGCAACGATTTATATATATTCAGTCATTCATTGGGAGATATCAGGTACTTGGGGTATTCTTCTGAAATAGATAATAAGCTTTTCATAATAACGATCATTCTTTGATTTTAATCAATGTACGGTTCTGTACGTTCTCTGAAGAAGTTGCTGGTAATCCCTTCCTGTATTGCTGGCACTATTTCACCCATTCTATAATAATATGTGAATTAAAATAGCGATTTCTGATGGCGAGGCATTATTTGTGTGTTGTAAGTCCACGATATACTGTATATCTTAAGTTGTACATCCAATGGCAGGACACCAAAAGCACCTCATCATCAGAATGTTTTTATTTTAAGGGATACATGTAAAAGGTTATTAAGTATCGTTATATTTAGAACTGAGAATTGTTGGTAATTGGATGAGAGTTTTATTTCTTACAGAAATCATGGAGGCAACAAATTATTTTTAACGTTATATATCATATTTACGTATCTTATCTATGAGAGAAAGAGATAAAAAATATAAATGCGACCACGTGATATATTGGAGTTCGAGAAAAGCTGACAAGAAAGATGACTAGAAAGCTGAAAAAACTGAGTTCTCAATACGTTTAAGAATAACTCAGTTATTCTTCACTCCTGAAGATAGCAACGTAGTTGCTGAAATACGTATTGAGAACAATTCTCGCAAAGCGCGACCACGGAGAACTCTTACCCGTGCTGGTTGGAAATTTTCACTGGTTAGTCTTCTCGCAAACAACGGCTTTTTGGAGCTTTTCTCAAACTCTAATGTCTTATACAACCGTGTTCCTTTTTCTTATAGATTCACCTAATATATTACAAGCATAACCAATTTCTCAGAGTAGTTCTGAAAATTATTAAAACTATACATCATGCTCGTAAATCACTGTCCTCTATGACTTTGTTCATGACTGAGACTTTGTAATTTATTATTTTCCATAAATTCGTAAAATATATCAGAGTGAAATTGAGGTATTAACATTACTATAACAGCGTATTGAATACATGCGGAATGTTGGAGTGTTAATGAATCGATACATTTATATGAACATATACTTACAATATAGAAAATGTTCATGCGGGGAGAGTATCGATGCCATAACTATTCAACCACAAAAGGGAAATATGGAAATGTGTGTTTCTTTTCGAAAAGTGGATCCTAATCGAGTTTTGTGTATTAGAAAGAAGAGGCAAAAAAGGAGAAGATGAAGAAAACAAGGAGTAAAGAAAATATAGAAGAGATGAAGGTGAGGGAAAACATGGAAGAAGACCAAAAGGATATTGGGAAAAGGAGTATGAGAGAAAGGGAAAGAGTACTCGAGCTAAAGGAAGCTATCGGAGAATTTGAAACGTAATGGTTTTTATTCAGGAAGTGTAAAACCAAAGCTTTTCTACGGGTAATGGCTATGATGCAGTCTAGGAGGGATTCATGGGAACTAGTAGAGGCCGTACAGGGAGGACCAGTTTTGGATTCGCGCGATAAGTGCGCGAGGAGAGAGGGATATCGACACCAAAGTCGTTCTTCCAGCCCCTGGATACGTGTTCATTGACGCAGAATAAAGATTTTTTTGGCCGGATTCCTTTTCAGGTATTGTTTTTCTCGCGTTATCTGCGCCGAATATTTTGGGATATCGTTTTTTAACTAGAGCCGACGAAATGTTTGCCGGAAGGCGAGTGAAAAGTACCCTTCCGAGAAAAATAATGTGTTTCGACCCTCGTTTGGAGAATGCTAATGGTACGAAAGTCGCCCCGTCGGGATATCTGCTCTTGTCCATGGAAAATTTCCCATTCGCGACGGAAGGTCTTCAGCAGCTTCCGTCCGATACGTTGATCGGTGGTTTCAAACGACGCCTTTCCTTTCACCGATGCAAAATCTGATCTGTGGAATCTGATGAATATTCGGAGATGAGCGTGAATACATTCTTTGCTAAAATAAAATTAATATGGTCAACCGTGTTTTCGTGGAACTTTACAAACACATGCCCCTGAAGTTGCCAACTCGTCGAAGAGTAGTATTAGTAGTGGTATTGTTAAAAGTGCTTCCACAGCTAAGGTCATTTCGCACGTAGGTTCCCATCGGGAATCGAACCCGAGACCGCTTTCATCGGAGTCGAACGCGTTGCTCACTTGGCTATCTGGGAGTCCCTCGCTGACGAAACTAGTTAATAAAAATATGTTGTGGACATTATGAAATGTTATTTATTTAAGACATTCTTTGCTGGTTCGACATGAACTTGTTCTAAATGGAATACTTTTAAAGCTATTTCCTCGTGGACACACAAAGCCGGTGGAGATACATTCCAATTACCTCCAGTGCTCATGCGGGAATGTGCTTCAGCTATACCTCGGAATACCCTATCTAATTAATTTTTATGGAAAATGAATCTTCGATAGAGATAATTGTCTGAGCTCTATTTGAAAATAATCATACTCAATAAAGTCATTCTGTACAAGAATTGTTCAAGATTTTATACTATTTAATTGTACGAGGTAACAATTATGCGTAAAAAAATATTTAATTTTTAAAAACTCTCAGGAATGATAATTTTTGGAAATTGAAATTAAATTTAGCCCTTTTAATGGTTGTGGTATTACTAAATGTTCAGATAGACAAATACATAAGTATGCTTTACCACATTATGCCAAATTGTTGATTCTTTTGAAGAAAACGTTTTTCAGTAATCACGCAGAAAAAATTAAATTAAAGGTTCCTAAACACATTTAAATTCTATAAACATATAGCCAAGAGGATGATCAAGGTTAATATCATATTATAGAGGTACAAAGTGTTTTTGTTTAGATAATCTGAATATCTGTTTATCCATACCTTCAAATTTGCTTCTCCTTTAAAAATTATCACAAAATAAGTACTTACATGTTGCTTTAGATATTCACTACTTGAAATATTTCACATCAAAATTAATTGAGAATACGTTTAATTTTGATGTCTGGCAAGCATAAACTGTTAAGTACGTATTCCGGAAGTATAATCGATGGCAGGCGCGCTAGTATTCATTTGTTTGCCTTATATACCTTTATATTGTTTTCGTTCAATATATCAACGAATTATTAATAATTTACTCGAGTGGCGTACATCATCCTTTAATTGCTAGGTTATTCCATAAATATTAAACCTTTGAAAATGTACTGCTTCTAATGCTATATTACATGACCCCGTTTACCAAATTAGTTCAAATATAAAGATGAAGTTATTAATTCACGACCGATCATTTCATCGACGAGGTCAACGCAATAAATAATGAAAGCAGACGCTAAGTGAAAATGGAACTATCTGTGTGTTAATATTTTGTAGGGATTAACAGTGACTTAATTGGAATAGATATACATGACAGTTTCAAATAAAACAAGTTTCAAACAACTCTTCTAATTTTGCTTTGTTCGTAAACATTCTCCCAGAATTCAGTTATGCTTCCTTTTTAGGCAGTTTGATCATTTTTTCAATTACAAATTGAATCAGATCTATTGCACTGAGAAAAAGTTTGTTCTGACTCGTTATCATTACAGCGCTCACTCTTTTAGCCGACGGCATTATAAGTTTTCATAACAATAATTGTCGTCTTATTTGTCCGAGGATATTACATAAGTAATTTATATGACACGATAAAGGAGAGAAGAAAAATATCAAGTCATAAAATGAAATCCAAGGAATAGCTCAAGCGGTGAAAGTCATAATAGTCACAAAGGCATTAATCAAAGAGAAAATTATTTTCAGCACTCCTAACAGCATGGAAAGACATAGTATTCTTCATTGTTCTTGGTAAATCGTTATAACATTTTATACCACTAGCTTTTGCCTCTTTTGACAAAATATTTAAAGTTTGCTGTTGGACACGAATGCCATTAACCGCTCTACTAAAGTGAAGATGATAAACCCTATTTTAGCAAAGGGAAAATACTATACCTTTGAACGTCACAGTACCAAAAATATAATTTGGAGGAACACTTGCAAAACCTAATTTTTGACAGTCCTTCACCAATGATAGGAGTAAATCATAGGTCGAATATTTTTTCAAATTAGTTTTCGAATCATGGATTAAACCATCAAAATACGTGTCTTGTGCCTGCGTTTGGTGGGCTATGCAAAGTTTTCTCGCGTTCTTTCCGAAAACGTCCTCCATGAGTTATAGTCCTACTGAATTATAATCGTTATTCTTCTTTTAAACATGACGCTAATGTTCCGATTAAGATGTGCTGAAATTAATGGCACAATGCATACTTTCAATCACCTTTCGAAAGCAGGAAATAAATTGTTATATTTAAAACGCTTTATTGCCATCGTGTTTTCACAGGAGGTGTGGAAGGCTTAAAGTAACACATTTCATACATGTACAAATATTTACTTCTGGTTGTCCTTTCCGCAAAGCATCAGAGACGTCAATAGGTTAAATTAGGTAGGTTGTTAACACACTCCCTGCCATATGCCACTGACAGCTCGCGGGGTGGAAATCTAAATGTTTCGATTGTCAGAAAAGAGCACATGCTAAGGAAAATTTTTAAGCATGGGAAACCCTCGATTTGAGGACCAATAGCCTAAATTCACTTGAAATGGAAGGAGCAAAATAATTCTTCGTTGTTTTCTAGGACTACTTTTGTAACTCCTCTGAAATAACATTTATATTCTTCATTATAAAAAAACAGCATTTTGTATGGTTTTACACATTCAATCCACACAATGTATGAAAAGCTTTCTATATTACGTATTTGTCCTCTCGTGTACGAATATAGGTATGCTCGCTTACAATGTAATCATCCTTTGAGATACTGAGTCTCTCTTGGAAAAGAATCTGTTTCTTTCTTGCGACTGAAGCACACGGGAAAAAGATTATTTATGGGAATCACGGCCTCCATTTTAGGCAGCGGAAAACGTCTCGACATCTCCTCTTTACTTTTATTGTCACAGGGGAAGGGGGCATTTGGTTGGTTGGAGACGGAGGAAGAGAGATAACGCACCCCTGCTGAACTCATCTCTTTTCCCTCGACTGCTGCCAATGTAACAGTAGAAGAAACTCTGAGAAAATATTTATAAATAACAGATTCCTGTAAAATACTTAGAAGAATTCCTTCAGATGGGTAAGAATGTGTACGATAGAGCTATTGTATTTCTTACGCTGTTTTTGTTCCTTAATGTAGTAAGGGGCATTAAGGCTTACTGTGCGAAGGATAGTAATACTTCTAAATATTCGCGAAGATTTTTTCCTCCAGATTTCGCATGTTCGCATTTCGCTCCAGAGTGATACATGTATTTTTTTAAGTGATACCTGGGTTTTATTTATTCAGAATATATTAAGATTTAAGTATTTCTCGCAAAATTCGCTTCCCCGCAGGCCAATATATTTCTTAAAATTATAGTGTTCTATTTCCTATGCGAAAGAAGTAAAATTAAAAAAGATATCAGAAAATGAAATTCAGTACTAATGGAAAGATAATTTAAGTAACTATATATGCAGTAAATAACATATACAGTTTCCATACGATAGATTCGTTTTTCCAGTAAAGAAGGCTATCGAATGATTAAAGCGGTCCTGGGTTCGATTCCCGTTGGTAGCCCATGTGTACGAAATGAGTTCAGATGTCGAAAAGCTCTAAAATACTACTTCTATTACCCAGTACAGAATACAGTATGCTTACTTTATTAATTGAGAATTTTTAATTATTAAACTAACTTGTTCCAACTAAGCTCAGTTACAGAAAAAATAAATTGCTCAGAACCACAATTTGGTTGAGTGCTCTTTGTTTGAATTTGAAAGGCTCTTTCAGGTAAAGCTTAACTTAATTTCATACGGCCCCTAAATTTTCATGATGCAGGACGGATGAAGTTGGCGATACGCAAGCAAAATCCGTATTTAAATCAACAAAGTGAAACAGAGATTGGTTCGTTCAAGCAATGCGTTAAAATTTTCCCTCATGTAAGATCAACAGATTGTTCGAGGTTCGGTTGGATTTAGATGCCACCTACGATATTATCTATAACAAAGCTCCAAGGCCTAAATGGGCTCGTATAGAAAAATTATTGGTCACTTTATAACCCCTCTCTCGAAATAAACGTTATTTACTGCCGCACGTAAAAGAAAAATCCTGAAGTCGTGAGTTATTGGAGTATAAATGAATGGACATTGAATGGAGACAGCTCTGAACGGTCAAGAAAATGAAGACAAAGAGCGGAGACAGAGGAAGAGGAAAGAAGAGCGAATGGAAAGAGGAGAGAAGAGCAAAGGGATATGAGGGTGAAAGGAGAGACGATTTACATAATGGAAAGAGAAAGGTATGAAGGACAGCTGGACAAGTCGATATTACTCTTAGAAATGATGCGAGCAAAGTTGGAAGGAATAACTCTATTACGAAGTTCCATACGCTGATGTCTCAGCGTTTCATAGTGAAATTTACCATTTTCTTCCAAATTATTTCCTTCATACATTCTTACATTGTATCATTTGCGCATTTTTCTGCAAAACTTCTAATCTAGTTATTCACATTGACTGAAAATCCGATGTTTAGTTCAAAATTTAACTAGGTCATTTTACTTTTTTCAGTCGTTCACGAACGCACTTAGTTTTAATCTCTAAAGCGCATGAGAATAAACGCATATGTTTGAAAATATTCTAAAGCTCACGAAAAAATGTTCGCCGTACTTAAGGCGGTTTCCTGATTTTAATGGAGATAATCGTTTCAAGAATGAAATCGTTTTATGCAAAAAATATAATCCGTATTAATATTTAAACCCGAAACTGAAAGAAAGATGTATCTTATATTAAGTAATCATCGGTGAATGTCAGCGAATTTCATTCGACGAAGATTTAATCCGGATTCTTTCGGTTACATTCATGATAAGTTTCGCATGTTCAGGAATCGCTGAATTTGTTTAGGGTTACTATTCAAGAGAAATTAATAAGGAGTATCCTATATATAGGAGTAGTAATAAGGAGCATTTAGATAATTAGGCAGCATATATTGTCCAACACGTATGAAGCTGTTCTCAGCTCATAATAAAGGTTAAATTCTAGAAATTCGATCGGGCGGATCGTAGTTCGCAGGATGGAATAATCGTCAAGGTTAACAGGGAGAATTTACAGCAAACACGCGATGACATAATGACCAGCCCTTACGAAAGTATGTACAATAATGCCGATTATTACCGCACACAGCCCATCGGGTTGTGATTTATCGAGTAGCTCATAGGCGAGCATATTTGAGGAAGCCCTCTTTGGAAGCTAAATCATTTGAAGCAAAAATGGGCAGAAAGACTCGCGCACACAAATGGAAATGGGGTGGATGAAAGGAAATAGTCGAGATTTGGTAAAATGGGATGAATTGAACGCTCGAGGAGACGTCAGATATTTGACCAATAACTAGGGTCGAAATGGGGGAGAGGCGAAAGCGGAAAATGAGGGAGAGAAAGAATAAATAGAAGGTGGAGAGGAAGAAGAAAGATGGAAGAGAGAACATAGGCAAGCATCGCGAGGTCCATCGGCCACCCCATTTGTCACCCGTGTCCACGGGGCCTGGCTTATCTCTTTGCCTCCTCCACCCCTTGGCCTCCTCCGCCCCCTCTGCCACCAGCCCCTTTCACCCATCTGAAATTCCCTCTCTCTCACACCAACGCACACATGCATATTCCCTCCGTCCTATACAGCAACGCTTCAAAAGGTTTTGGCCAGAAGGTTTCAGGCTGATAAGGGTAACATAAGGGTCTCCGCTATGCGGGAGGACATCATTGAGCCGAAAAAGCGCATATGTTCATGTGTATGAGTGTATTTGGGCGTGTTGGTGGGATTGCTTTGTGATGTCCATATAATGAGTTTTCTCATAAAAAATTGCATAATATGGATCTGAGGGTAAATAATTAGCTTTTTAGCCCATGAGGATGGTGTTAATGTTGATATTCACGGAAGAATTATCGAAATATTAAGGCGATACAGTAAAATGTTGGAATATTTCATGGCTTTGAAGAAGGATAGTTTTCCGATAGAGATTAATTTCAACTACGGTTTTAATTTTATTCGAATATTCAGACAACGAGATCTGAATCAGTATGAATAATATTGATAATTCATCCGGACAGCCAAGTTACAAACAAGAGTCTAATTATGATAGTTCTTAAGGAAAAATTTGCAATCGGATGTCTTCTGTTATGTTTTTCTTTAGCTTCCAATAAAGTTAATTTTCTAATAAACAAAAATATACATTTGACGATGGTGCTGTGAATGACGATGTTATAATGCGTAAACTGTTCGAAGTTTTGGCCAGGTAATCTCATACTTATTTGTTCGAAGATATCTGAAACGAATTAACCGATGAATTTCGTAAAATTACTGTAACGAGCATCCAACAACGTAAGTAGAAAAACTAGAGCGGCTATGTCACCTAATTATTTGAAATTACTTAAAACCTCAGATTCTGGTCACAATAGTTCTACTCCAACTGTGGAGTAAAGCTGTGCTATTTTCTAAGAAAGGCTTAAAGAAAATTAAGTTTTTAAGTAATATCATGAACATATGTGAGCTGGCAACTATTTACTTATACAGAGGATATGCTTTTAAAGGAAATCTAATTTTATTTATTCACTTATCTCATAAAATTACTAAGCAGCTATTGATAATGAGAAGTTATTGAGATATATTACTATCCAGGTGAATTCATATCGATTTTTGGTTCTTCAATTTCCGCAGCAACCGAAAATCATCCCTGATACACTGATAACAATTTACGTGGAAAAATGCATCTTCCTTGACATCTCCGGAGTGTCTTATCACCAACATAGAGCCATTCGTAAAATAAGGAAACCATAAAATAAAGTCATTAAGCTATAGGGAATAAGAGGGAGGGTCAGGAGAGTATAAAGAATTTAACTGCTTTGATCTTGAATCAGAACATACGTTTACAGACAACTGAACTCCTCATTCGCGATTGCAGCATTTGATTCAAAATAAGCACCTGAGGAAACGCAAGTTTGACAAGGCTCAAGAGCATCATCAATAGCGGGCAGAGAGCGGTAGAACTGCCTTGCGATGTCGACATGTCATTTCGTCTTTTGAGCCTAAGGCCTAAGGAATTGGGCAAAAACTCGGCTGCTCGTCACATCAAGGCGAAGTAATATGCAGGCGCATGAAAAAGTCATTGAACTCTAATTATAGAAATGGAAAAGAGGGAGAAACATCCGCGTACGTATCCACTCAGTCGCGCTTTTCCGCATCGGGTGTTTGTACGAGGACAGTAATATTAAAAGGTTAGACCTTTTGGTCTCGAGGAAGTAATTAGGATGCAAGTATCCTCGTCTGCATGGGGATAGGTGGGTAGACGCGCGTTGCTTGCTTTTAAGCTTCAAGCGGCTCTGATGAATAAATAGAATCACTCTCGGGCAGCGCCGAGCATTAAAACGCAGCCTCAGATTCAAACACCGACTCTCGGACCGTTAAGCGAAGACATGTTGATGCAATGGGCATCAGAGGTTGCTTTTATGGCAATTATTCACGTGTTATGGAATGATCGCCGCCAGGTAAAATTGCAAGTTAAATAACGAAAGCGAGCGTCTGCGGATATCCGCTCGTAAAACTGATAAACGGTTCTTATATTGCTGTTCCGATCCCTTTTGTGCGACGCCGAGAAAAACTGACGCGATTCGCGCTCCTCCGCGCGGCTTTTACCCGACCGAGTTTGAGATATTGAAAATAAATGAGTGCCGCGGGGCGTGAAAGATCGTGGGATCCCGTGGGGGTATCGAAAGCGATTCCTGCACCGGAGGGAAAGGTTACGGCGAAAGTTCGCCCTATGCTTTTCATTTGTTGCGATGTTTCAGGTGGATTCACAAACGGCGCGACATGCCGTTCCCATTTCCTGTTTTAATTGGGGATTTCCACTCGCGCTCTCGGATTTGATTTGGGGAATTTATTGTTATGTAATAACACCTAATGGGAAGGGGAAACGTTCAATCGTACGGCATCGTTCGAGCGCCGGAATTCTCCCTACCTAGAGACATGATACCAGTGATACAACGTTTGTTAACGATATTGTGCGTTTCATTTCTTGCCTCCTCAGGAATGTTTTTAGATTTAGATCTTTACCCCGCGAGCCGACAGTGGCGTAAGGGTGTATAAAGACTTAACCTAATCTACCCTAAGAGCTTCTCTGGCGCTATGCGGAAAGGACGACCAGAAGTAACTATCTGTTTTAGTGATTACTTCTTTGCATACCTTTCTTGTTTTGGGCCTGTATTGGTGGTTAGAATGGAGTATCTGCAAATTGGGTACTATTTAAAACATCGTCACTTTTTTGTCTATATAAATTAATGGCCATTTTATGCATAGATCGCAGATGAAGGATAGTGTAATCTACACATCTGAACGTCAACTTCTATAGATTCGTTTGCCCTGGAACATCTGTTGAACGATTCCTTGCTCTAAGGAAATCTCAGGTCTCCCTCTCTAATTAATCTAGATATATCGAGAAGCTGGTGTGTGCTGGTATTTTCTGTAGTCAATTCACCACCTTCAACCCCTACCCCTCTACCCCGACCTCCAGAAACTTACGATTTGGAATCATTTAAATAGCGCTCTCCAAAAACAATTTTGCTCAGATGACATCAGATCGCCTCTGAAGAAGGGGCATACCGAAAATACGTATCAGGCATTATCTTGAGGTTCTGCTCCTCAAGTCTTTGTTAGAGATTCTGTACGCACACTTGCGGTTTGGAGCTACGCACTCATTGAATCCACTTTGTCGGCCAATACTTTATGTTTGACACTGTCGTTTTCATTTTTATATAGTCAATTCAGAAAGAAATCATTTAAATTCAAGGGATTGTTAGAGAAAACCTTTCGGTAATCTGAATTTTTGTTTTAATAAAAGAATTTACTTTTTTTAATATTTCTTAAAAGTTCAGTTGTATAAAATTTGCTAATTTTATGTATTATTTTATTGAATTCATCGTAAACATTGAAATCCCCATCACTCTCCCCAAACATAAATAAGTATTGTTTTTATTTGAGTAATAAAACGTGTTATAAAAGCTCTCTCCGAAGGCGTGGATACAGTTATTTTAAATGAAATAGCATTCAACATTCAAGCATATACAGAACTTGTTGTGAAGTCTGGAGGAAGAAACACGCTTGAGCGATGAGCTGGTTTTTCAGAGAAATCTCCGAATACAAAAGAATCTCGGAGGAAAAGAGGAGTTTGGATTAACTCGATCGAGAAGATAATCCAATGCAGAGGTTTGCGTCAAGCTGTGGGTGATGTAGCCTTGAGTGTGCGGGTCACTGAATTCAGCGGATATCCTCTTTCAATTCATCCGTGCAAGTTTACTTAAAAAAAATAAGTTGATTTGTAATTAAAAGCCAAAAGAAAGCCTTATAGTCGGTAACTTAGATGAAAAAGATGTTTTCGCCCCTTTCAATTTCAAAGAAAAGAGTTGAGTGATTTCTATGAAAGAGATTGTTGTTAACGAAAAATCTTCTGTGAAAGGAAGACGAAATTAGATTATTTGTTGGACCGTTACCAGCGTAAATTCATTCGAGCTCTAAAAAAAAAATCATTCAAAAAATACAATCCCTTTCAGTTTTTCTTAACATTCATCATTGAAATAATTTTTGTGTTTAACCTAAACTTTGTTTCAGCTCTAGTTGTTGTTGATTCCTATCGTCATTATTTTTTGATATTCTTGAATTTTTCCCAAGAAATCGTTACATAAAGTTTTGCAATCTTTTTGAAGATATTAGGTTGAACAGAGTACATTATTAAAACATTTGGATTTCAAAAAGAAGAATTCTTGTTCCTCTCTGAATGTTTATTCGTAAACGTAATATGTTTTTCTGTGAACAACATTCGGTGAAAGTGTTTTTCATAGTTGAATTAATGTTTTTTTATTTAGTGATGGAATAGCATGGATGTAGACCTAAACTATCACGAAACTTTGGAAAATTTTGATTAGGTACTGCTATTTTCACAGTTAAGCCTATAGCTGACATTATCCGAGATGAACAGGGATACAAAGGGATGATAGGGATAGTCTTCTGGGATAAAAAATGGTGATGACTTGCCCCTGGGACAGCTACAGTAGCTGTGACACCGATTAACCTTGAGAAGGCATGTGGGGATATGTATGTAATGATATTTTCAGGGACAATGTAATATAAATTTAACTATCCGGTAGGAACTATTTTAATATCGATTTAAAGGGTTACCGTGAATAAACGACGAGTAACGCATTTTGCTCATAAGTTAATAGAAGGGGTCCGTAAAATTTTGCAAAATATTAGATCACTCTCATTTTATTATTCCAATCCAACACTAATTTTACGCTTCACTAAAAGGAAAACAAAATACCTTTAGTTATCATAAAAATGACTTATATCATTAATTATGATAATTTTTCCAGCTGATCCTTAATCAACTCCCAAGCGAAAGTCGCCCCTCGGGAATCTCTATCGACCACTTGGCGGGAGCCTGGTTTAGAGCAACTGCCCGGCAAGTGAGGGTACCGGCTACGTCAGAACTCTTCTCTCTGTCATCTATTATATCATGCTCTCAGGACAGCCATATGGGTAACGCATTCGATTTCAATGAAAGCGGTCCCGGGTTCGATTCCCGTGGGGGGCTCACGTGCGCATTGACCGAAGCTGTCGAAGTATTTCTAAAATTATTACCATTACTATAATTGAGTCCTGAAATTTATGATTGAAATAAGTGTATTTGTAAGTTGTCTTTTAAGGTGTATGTAAACTAATTTCAATTTTATTTCTTCGCTAGCAGTTGACTCAACGATCAGCGGTCAGTTAATAGTAGTAACGATTTTCCCTTATTTCGCGAGTGTAACAAGGTATTTCTCATAATTGAATTAGCTTAGCCCTTAGCTCCTAAAGTAGCCCGAGTACGTTACTATCATTTCAACGCCTAGATTCATTATTCTCTCCTGGACTCAAACCGGATACTTCCGTCAAACGAAAACTAAACCACGAGAAAGATGTAGTTTATGAATTCGAGCCCTTACTTTTTGAAAACCTTTCAATTCTGAGCGAAACTTTGGAGTGGAGCACTTCATCGCTAACGAAAGTTATATTCTCACTTTTGTTAAGCTCAAGGAACTCTGAGCTCTTCGGCTCAGTAGCACATAGTACCACGGACATGCGTTTTCTCGAACGCTGAATAGGATGATTTTCGGCCTTAGTGAACGCGTCACGGATCCCTGTGACTTTGACAGTCATAGGCCTTGCATCTACACAACTCTTTGGTGGAATCGCGCGCATGACATTGTACTCGAGAGGAAAGACGGCGGAGGAGGCAAGGGATGATTTAACGAGGGTGTGGCCGAGGGATGCTGGAGTGGAGGCGATAGGATGAGGAGGGTTTTGAGTGGCGGTGGAGGAGGGGAAGTGAGGGGGCGGGTGAGGATTTTGAGTGGTAGTGGGTGCGAGAGGGAGCGTTGAGTGGTTGGTAATGAGGGGAAGACGAGAGAAGCTATGGAGTCGCTCAGGGGCATTCATTCCTTGCTAATTAGTGTTTTCGTGACAACGGTGGGTGGAGAGAAACAGTTCCATTCCTTACGTGAGAAAGATTTTGAATCAGAATGTTTCCGGCCGTTAAATTTCCTGGAAAGCGGTCGATTTCAGTTTGGCGGAGGATCAGCGGGATTAGCTTCAATATCCCATTTGACGCGGGTTCGAGGAATCGTCGTTTTCCTTGTTTGATAAACTTATTCAATTGCTTCGTTTCTCGGGATTTAAATCTCCGAACTTCTCCGTTATTATATTCGGAAATTTGCGGTAAATTCTCAGTTAAAACTTCGTAATTGGTGACGCTAAGAGGAGGCACTTTATCAAGGAGATGCGATACTCTCGAGCTCTGTTTGTTGTTTAAGCTGGTTGACTACAAGTAACAGCTCTTAGGATATCCGAGTTTACAGTATATCGTAGAAAGTAATAATATTAACCTTAACAAACTCAATGAATTACGTAAACGTTGGTGACAACTATTAACAGAAACATACTGCATAGCCCTACAGGCCATTAGTGTACTGTATCACGTCTTTTGCAATAGGTTACACTGAAGTAAGGTAATTATTCTTAACATAAAAATTCTTGTATAACATAAGGTTGAATAGCCACTAATGGTTAAATTAATAGATGTTGAAAACTCCAAAGGTAATTCATAGCCATTCTATCTTTTTTTGAACGTTGAATGGTTAATAATGGTCAATTATGATTTAATGGTTGCTTAAATTAGTTATAGTATAAACGAGACAGAAGAAAAATTATAACATTAAACTAAGGGGAACAAGATAATTTATCACAGAAAGACAGTAATGAGTTTACATAATGTGTCAGCGAATTGAAATAGTATATAGGCAAGGGGTGTTGCAACAGCGATTTGATTTCATTACCAAGTTAAATTGCCGACTTGAGATATGGATTCGATACAAATTTTGTTTGCTCCTTTTCGTACTCAGCTGATACCGTGTTTTCGAATTTGAATTACACACATACCTGGTTGATTAGAACGTTGCTTTCCAAGACCTGAATTCCTACCCATTCTTTTGTAAAATCCCGCGGTTCAGGGGTTGCTCCAAAGGAAGAAAAGTATTTAATTTAATGACGTTACGAATAAAGGGCAGTGATATCTCAATCTTTGCGAGTTAAAGCATCCACCAAGTTTTTCTTATCCTAAATTAAATTAAGGATAAGATATTAATTACACGGGACAAGATAAGCGTCGCACAGCATAAATTTAATCATTCCGTTTGGAGATAAAAAGATGAACCCCTGTTCGGGACGAAGTAGCGACCCTTTTTGTCCGAGAGGATACATAGAGGATATTTACGCGATATGGAATCCTTTCGTAGGAGCGGAAAAATATTAGTCTCGCGGGAATTTTAGATTAATCGCGAGATGCGAGGATGGGAAGCAATGAAGGGGAACAGTGGAAGAATGCCCAAACAAATTAAGGAGAGGGGTGAGCGGGAAAGGGCGGGGTAAGGAGAAAAAAAGATGGAAGGTAAATGAGGGAAGGGGAATGAGGAGTTGAACGGTGGAAAGTGTGCAGATCTGAGGAGTAATGAGGGAGTTGAGTGTTTCGGAGAAGCAAGGACGAGAGAAAAAGGGGTTGTGAGGGGGGAGGGAAGGTGGGAATTTAAGGGGGATGAAGAGAGGGGAAGAGTTACGACGGCTCTAGGTTCCCCGAGTGCGAAGATGCTTTTCCACAGATGAAACAAAGGACAGGCGACGGGCGAAGGAGAGCTTGTCTCTCCGCCTGTGTGTATGTGGCCTCGGGTCTCGGTTCCGGACAAGGGTTACATCATCCCCCCTTCCCTCGCATTGCACATTACTTTTCCCTTTTCTCGACAACAGATGTATTTTTACCTTAGTCGGAAATATGACCGCCAGAGGGTTCTGCCGCTCTGGACGTCGTCCACTTGAGCTGGGCGGTCATGGGAGAGCGGGGAGCTGGCCGATAGCGCAAGGAATACACAAAAAAGAAGGGAAGGCAAGGAGTTGGGAGAGATAGGGTGAGAAAAATAAGAGGTCGCCCCACGCCTTTAGCGAATGTGTTTCCCCTTATTTATTCTTTCTCCCGCTCTCTCGCTCTAATATTAAAAATGTAACAGACTTGTTTTCCCACGCCCACTTTCAAAATGTAGATGGTCCATTATTTGAAGAATTTTCGTGAAATTTATTTTAGGTGAGGATGGCTTAAGGTATTATTAAAAAGGTAGTTGAGTAAATAGACCTTCATACTGCGCCGAAAGAGATGAGGATGAAAATTGCGTCGAGACCAAGTTTTGCGCGAAAATATTAGTTTCGATCCGCTTTAAAATTCTCTGTCATGTGCGCGTAACCGTTTGTGATTGCGAAGCCAAGGCTCCTTTCATTCCTGCTTTGTTTTAATTAAAGCTGTGAGGACGTCATTCTAAAATTTGTTTCAGTTGCAAACCTACGCTTTGGAGATTTTAGATTGTCTAAGTTTCTTAAAATTCTCACCATCTTGGAAGTTGGACATTTTTGGATTTAGTTCCACAGATAGCAACACTAAATTATCCCACCGAAATATAACAGCAACTGACAATCGTACAATACGATGAACGAAATTGATATTCTTAATGACAGATATATGAAGAGTATGAGGATATTATTGATAGAACATATATTTAATGAATTTATTGAATTCTATATTAAACGAACAACTAATAGGCTCGATAAATTTCAGATTACATTTATTTTTTCTCTCTCAGATCATTTTTGCGGTTTTCAACTTTTATAATTTGATATAATATACTGTTGAGGTATGAGAAATTTTCGGTGGAACTTATTTATATTATGTTGGAATGACGCAATGTCTGGTTAGCTCCTTTCATAAGGTATGGCCTAGTTGTCTGGGCTCCTGGATAGCCAAGTGGGCAACGCGCTCGACTTCAGTTAAAGCGGACCCGGGTTCAATTTCCGGTGGGGGTCTACGTGGGAAATTAGCTGTCGAAGCACTTTTAACTATAATACTACTACTAGCCTAGTTGTCGGTTGCAAGTGCTCTCATTCAATTTGTGCAGTTAATCAAACTTCGCTAAATAACGTAGAATAACTAAATATAATAATCTTTGGAGTTAAATATATATTTTGCTCATGAGTTCAAAATAAAAGTCTTTATTTAAGAATTCTAAATTCTCTCATCAACTAAATTGAACAAGAGACTTTAGCCATCATCTTGCCGTGGATCAAAACGCAATCTACTCCACTATGATGCTCGGCTTTGAGCTGCACGCATCCTTCCCCTCCAGCGAGAAGATTGCTCTGAGCGATCATGTTTCCTACCACTTTACAGATTTACAGCACAAAGTTTTCAATTTACGGTCGCTTCTTCCGCAGCTAAACTTCCAGAGCTTACGCGGACGCCTCGGTAAAATATTCCTCATCCCTGTTCCCGTAAACAGTTTAATATCAAGCGTCCGTTCTTATCCATCCAGTAAAAGATACAGTGACATGTTACCTCGCCATGTGGTTTTGTGGTCCGCCAAAGACTTGGCGGTCTTATATTTTTCTGTGCTTGTGCCCGGGATTACAGACGATGGATATGAGCTGCCTGCGAGAAGCATCGGGATGGATTACAAACTCAGGCGGCGACTCTGCGGCTATCGCGGAACCTTAACAAAAAGAGTCCCCGGGAATCCGCGGCTCTACTTCCGAGCATAAAGCACCTCAAGATCATCCTGTTCCCTTTAAACTCGCCGTCCAGACTGCGCCTCTACTCTTTTGCACCTTTCCTTTGAAAAATATCTCCCATTCGCCCGCTGCTTTATCTAGATTGGTTTTCTCGCAGTAAATCGAGAGGAAAATGCGGTTAGCTGAGGACAAATAAGAAGGAAACACAAAAAGTTTGCGTGCGAGCTTGAGAGAGACAAACGAAGTCGGGACAGGGACTTCATATGTCATAAAAGATGGTCAAGCTATTGAACTATCCGAAGTTCCTCTTTGATTTCACTCAACATACTCAAATAAAGTAACGTTTTAGATTATATAAATACTGCTATAGTGACTGTCATTAATTAGAGCAAACTTACAAACAGCAGTGTATTTAAAGACTGAAATCGGCAATGGTAATTACGATTCATTTTAAGTGCATCAGCAAATTTAAAAAAATATTTATGACGCTGTGATATTTATCACTAGTACTTTTTTAATTTTTGCATAAATATGAAAGAAAAGAAAAATTGTAAAATGGAAGCCACATTTCCAGTTGTGGAACCCATGGAGACATTGTTTCCGAAATACGCATAGGGTGATCCCTAGAATTCGGTAATCAGTAACTTCCCGTTTACCTCCAAGGTAAGTTCCGGCTAATGGGGTATTTTTGAACCTCTAATGCTTCGTATCACCTACTTTTTCTTAATTAATTCCTGTAAATACTTGCCGATATTCTGTAATTTCTTCGTCATTTTGCTTACACCAAAGTCATGATATGCCATTATATTTCTAAACAGTTATTATAGAAGAGTAGTTCAGTTGGCTGTTGCAAATGTAGGAACCTTACACTCTATCCGAAACTCAAAAAATTCCGGTAACTAAAAAGGGATTAGTTTTAACAGCATTTAGTTTTTATACCATGTTTGGAATGTCTTATCTTTGAAGCTTGCGGTATCGCCAAAGGTATAATGGATTTTGTCGGTACTTATATCTTCTGAAGGCATGACAGAGAGTCAAATTATTATGATATCAGGTGTTAATTTTACTAATGTTAGTAATGCACTTGAAGCCACGAAATCGATAGTAAAGTGAGAATATTCGCGGATGACACAGTTATATATAGAAAAATATCAAGCGAGGAAGACCAGGAATTCCTAGCAAACGACTTAGTTTGTACTCAACGGTGGTGCGAAAAATGGCAACTCGACCTAATCACAAGCAAATGCTCCGTAGTAAATTTTTTCGAAAGAAAACAGTCGCGGCAGAATAATTCGTACAGTATTAGCGGAACAGTAATTAAAGTAGTGGACTCGGTAAAATATCTCGGAATCACTCTTACGAATAACATAACTGGAGCACGCATATCCGTAACATTTGTGCTAAAGCAACTAGAAAACTCGGTTTCATTAGGCGTATTGTCGGTAAATGTGACGAAAAAGTTAGAAAACGATGTTATTTTGCGTTGGTTAGGCCTCATCTTGAATATGCATCAAGTATATGGGATCCGGCAGACGATACATGCATCCGTGAACTCGAGAAAGTGCAACGGAAAGCGATACGTTTTGTTAAGAAGTGCTACGATAAAAAAGCAAGCGTTACCAAAATGCTGTCAGATGCAGGTTGGGAATCCTTAAAAGATAGGAGACTAGAAGCCAGATTGCGATTGCTTGATAAATTTAGGGAAACTACATTTGCGGAAGATATAGTAGATATTGTGAGACCTCCCTGCTACCTTGGACGATCCTACAATGAGCGCAAAATAAGAGAAATAGATGCTAGGACGAGTCGTTTTAAGAATTCATTCTTTCCGCGAACTATACATGATAATAATAGGCTAAAAAAATAGTCCAAACGCCCGGTGTTTTCACCCCCTGCCACACGCCGTAAGGCGGCTTGCAGGGTATTTATGTAGATGTAGATGAATGAAAGGGAAGTTATGTATTTCACTCGTAATCACTGTAAATCACTCGCATGTAATTTTTGGTCATGGAAGCAAACCCGTTCACTTTCAAACTGGGAAATGTCTTTGAAATACCTAAGGTCCATAAATGTTTTCCAAAACCAATAAGAATCTTTCAAGAAATATAAGTACTCACGGAATTAAGTTATTCTTAGAATACATAATTGTATCCAAATTTCTACACTATAAATAAAGAACTTCTTGCGACATCTTAAATTTCAAGGAAAAATAAGGAAAGGAAAAATATCATACAATTGAATAAAAATGTTTTAAACTCTCAAGATAAACATACAAAAGAGTGGTACACGAATCATAACCGATCTTCAAGGAAAAATAAAGACATAAATAATATAAAAATATACAGATTAATGCAAAATAAACAAATCAATGGCAATTGTGACACATTGCTTAGAGTAAAGATACAATTTTGGCATAAAACTATAAAATCAAAAGAGGAAAAAACTATGAAAATTATTAAAATGAGACAAGGAGATAATGCTTATGCTGTTGTGTTTTGAGAGATGAAGAGGATTTCAATTCGACGGGTAATGAGTGCCAGAATTGAGAACCTACAAACAGAGAAGATGGGGAAAAATGTAAAAAAAGGAGAGTCGGTCGTACTGAGAGAATTCCGGGAAAGGAAAATAGAGAATCAGAGTTTCGCATTGGATGAGCGCACGGATGGATTCGGTAGATTTGAGAGAGAAATAAAAAGAGGGAATAAGATGTGTGTGAGATGAGGGCGGAGATGAGCGAGCCTCTGAGGGATAATGTGGAGAAATACCCAAGGCTGTCTGCCGAGCACGAAAAGTAGGTTGTACTGAAATAAATGCGGCTCTTTCAAACATTCGGAATATAAACTTTTTTGCATTGGGGCAGACGTATTGTAAACTGTTTTCGCGTCTCACTCATTAAAGGCTTTGACGAATGGAAAAAGGGGATGCCGACCGTAAATCTTATAATTTCTCGGCAATCGAGGAGACTTTTTGTCGTGTTGATGAAGCATTTGATGAATCAAGTAATTCTAGGAAGTATTTTTAATTGAAGATCAAAGACTACGGCGTATTGATCTATTTTTTGTTTCAAATAAAATGTCAGAAAAGCACAAGCATTGGAAAGGCGTCCATTAATGCTACATTAACTCGTTTTCAGAACATTGAACAAATTGAAGGCGAAAAGTTACGTTTATTTCTGTGAATTGCACGATGTATGAAAGCGAGAGCTAATTAGCGAATGTATTTACTGATCCCTTTAAACCAGGAGCAATGTTCTTGCAACGGGAAGATTAATTTTTTGTGCATACTTCTAGCTCCGAGCAGTTAACACATTGCAATAAGTACACAAATATTACAAAATAAAAAGTAATATCGGAACTTAACAATTATGAAATATTCGTGTAAGATAAATATGGCTCTCATGGCCAGTTTGGGTACAGTTTGTTAGGATGATGAATTGTCTGTGAAGGAACTTCTTCCAATTAATGGCACTCTTAATATTTCAAAACGTACTTTTTTTTTATTTAGAACTGGAATATAATTTTGTAGATCTTTTATCACGACATATCCATAGAAATTATAATAACTCCCCGTGTTTTACAACTATTTTATGATTATTTTCCATGAATATGTTGTAGTTTTCCTATAAAGATAAAAAAGTAATTACCGTTCCAGAGAGAGCGTAGTAAGATATCAGTCGCTGTGATTTTACCTGTAAAAAAAGAAATAAATTATTTTAATTATATTATCATAAGGCGAATGAGTGGATTTTGAAATGATCCAAATAAGATACTTTAATCAATTGAATGTATTGGATATGAGGATATTAAGGGTTCTTTGCATCTTACTTGGTTACTTACATAGATTACTTAAATTAAATGCAGATTTTCATAAAGAAGACTTATATTTCTCATCGCGAGCACAAACGCTTAAAACTACCCTCCGCTAATATAATATATCCTGATATTTATATATCAAGTTGCGTGTTTCAAGGTAATTCAAAGGTATCTTTAAATTAAATAGTTGAAGTTGCCTAAATGCGGTTTAAGATACACCTCAATATAGCATTGGTAAATACACAACCCAATTAAATTATTCATGATCATTGATATACTCTGAAAAGGAACTGTATAGTAAATGAAGCGAATTCAGTGGATTTGAAATACATTTCCCTTTCTAAAAGCGTTTTTATATTCAATATAATCCACAAAATAAGCGTTGTTTTGAAAAATTCATATCACAAACTGAACCATTGGTATAGCACTTTGTTTTAAGTTTAACCTGATTTAAAACTTTGGAATAAGTAAAAACAACTTTAAGTTCAATTTATATTTAAAATAAATGAGAAAGTTTAACGTAAAGTGAGATTTACTAAACTTGCGGTGTGAGTGATGGATAGTAACAGAGAAAGCGATCGTAGTTTCAGCTTATTCTTCGCACACTCGTATCATAATCCAGTAATATTTTCTTCATCGCTTCATAAAATATGGCGTAACTTCGTAGTCAAATGACGGATTCTTGCTGGATGCGTCGCGCAGAAAAGAGGGAATATTTATGACTTCATTTATCGTAAAATTTTATATTTTCCTCTTTGAACTCCTTTGGAAAAGCGCACCGCCGTAAGTATCAAAGATCCTTTTACTATGCAGCATCATGAGATGAAATTCAGATTGACTGCTTAACAAGCAGTATTCATGACTGCCGGAGCAGGCAGTAAAATATTCCCTAAATAGCCAAATTATAAAAGAGCGCCAATCTGTCGAATACCGATCCGAGCCGTGTAAGTAGCTTAGCTCGCTTTAAAGGCATCCTCAATAACGATCCACTCCCCGGATCGATGCCCCCACCCACTTATAACAACTTCCTAGCGCCCGCCTTGCATTCCATTAGAAAAGTAACGCGGGATCTCGCCGTCAACGAATGGAATTGGAGCTTCAAGTTTCTAATTTCTATAATGGAAATCGTCAAATGAGGTTTCTTCGCGATCCTTCAAGCATCTCCTCGGAGACGAGTTTTCCGTGAGAGAGAGGGCGCTTTCGGGATGGATGTCTTTTGGTTACTGCTCCAGTCTCCTCGTAAAAAGGACTATTTCTTTTTAAGGAGAGTCCGACTCCTCATACCGCACTGCTATTGCTCATCTCCTCACCTCTCCCATAGTCGCACCTTCCATCTCAGCCCTCAGAAGGCGTTTTTGTCCTCCTACACTATTTCAACCCACCACTACATATCTTCTCCTCCAATTTCCCAACCTCTTTTTCCCTTTACGCCCCCGCTTTCAACCCCTTTTTTCTCTAGACCCATTCCCACCCCATGACCACATCAGCCATCTGCCTTCCTTCTTCAATCTTCGTCCCCGCTATCTCTCTCCTCTGCTCCATCATATTTCGTTCCTTTTTCCCTCTGCGTCCTTGTCATCCTGCACTCGTCCTTTCACACCCTTTCTCCCGCTCCTTTCTTTCACCTTACCCTTAATCTCCCCCCTTGTTCGTCCCTTCCTTTCCCGGCCCTGCTCCGAGTGTAGGATCGAGGGTTTTTCGGAGCCCTGAGGACCAACTTTGTACCATCTAACGTCACCTCGCAGTTTTCCTCACTCGATTGGAAAATTTCGGAAGAAAGAGGGGAGCGGAGATCGGTTGCCGCGTCTCATAACTCTTGCAGCGTATATGCATATAGCGCCGCCTCTTGTAAAGTTATACCTCTCGAGATTCGCGCCGTAGTGAACTCTATCGTGTTTCGGAGGAAAACACTCTCGCAGGGAAATGGCCACCCTCAAATTCAATAACTAAAAATTTCCATCAACAAATGGCAGGGAAATATCGCCTTTCGCAAACGAAAATATCGAATTTTAAGGATTATATCAAGATGGATAAATAAAAATAATTGTTTTCAAACACGTCCACTGCTCTCTCTAATGGTAGTTCAGTTTTAGGAATACTCTTGTAATTTTTCTGATGAGGTCGCAAATAACGTTTTCAATACTGTCCTTCAATTATTTGGAAGGCCACTTCGAAATTAGAGTGGAAGGCGCTCATTGACAAGGATAAACAAACTTCCATTAATTTCATATTTGCATAAGTATGGTAACTGACTCATTACATTAATGTTTTTCTAGTGAGCTAAACTTCCTGTTCATCAAAGCAGTTTTATTCACCTGATGCCATCCTAAAATGAATTTAATTTGATATAAAGTATTTTGGAAAGCAGGGCTCTTCAAACGAAACGAAAGGACATTTTCCCGGCATTCCGGCAGAGATCCATGAGAATGACTTCAAGTGCGTTCCTCCACTTCCATTTTTAAGGTAAATGTAAACTTAACAGACGTGACTGTTACTTTGTAGAATCCTATGGCTAATTAAAACACATGAAACAAATTTTCCATTGGGAAACTTGAGCTCGGATTTATTAAATTTGCGTAGCTGTTTCCTGAATTTAATATCTAGATAAGTATGCTCCAAGAGGAAATAAATTAGAGAAGTAAAGTAAGAGCTACCTTCTTTATATTTGTGTGTTGCACCGGATATACCATTATTAAAAACAAAATTAGTTGCACCAATTTATATAAAATTGTTTAACGATGCTTCAGATATCAGATTTGAGCTCTACGTTTAGCATAAGTTCATGGGAATATAGAATTCATGTAGATGCTTATGATAGGTATATATCACTATTATGGCGTGAGTCTACCTGTAAAAATTGCTGCACGGCTCATTATTTCTGTCGAGGAACTCAAACAAGTACTGGAAGGTATTCAAAAACCTTTTCAGTATTTTTTTCTTATTGAATGATCTGCTGTGCTCTTGGAGCTTCAAGTAGTTGTATCGATAAAAGTGCTTAGACAGCTGAGGTCATTTCACACGAAGGCCGCCACCGAGAGTCGAACCCGGCACCGCTTTATACACGCTTTCCACTTCGCTATATCGTACAATAGTCCTTTAAGTAGTTGTATTAAGGATGCACGCAAGCACACCTTTGAGTGAAGTGCTGAATGCTATACACCAGAAACATTTATGGAATCCGGAATCGATTGAAAACCAAGTTGAGTTATTTATTTCCATCTCTTTCTGGTCTTATCCTCAATGTATGAACCACATACACAACATTTTCCTCTATTTACCTCCATTCTAGCATTTTTCCTCGCCATCTCTTAGAACGTCAATGCCGAGGTATAAGTACCGCAAAGTATTCTAGTATTCTACAAATCGCTGCGAGGGCTCAGTTTAAATCTAAACTATAAAGCGTAGGAAGAATAAATGAATTCTTAAGTATTTTATCGATCTGAAAATTTGACCCAACGCTTTAAGTTCGCGCCCCCTAGAGGCGACCCTGCATCCACATTTCCTCGCTCATTCTTCCCTTTATCCGAATGATATTTCCGAATTTATCTCGTCTCTTTGCCCCCACTGTCTATACCACTCGACAAACTGACTTTTTTAAACTCCACCGCATTTTTCTCGAATACGAATGGGATATTCCTCTCCTTTCCACTTTCTATTTCACCACCTCTGTAACTTCTCTCATCCTGTACCGTTCTCCGCATCGTAGTTCCCGCTTCCCGTCTGCGTATTTTCCATTTTCTCCGCCTTAATATAAGTGAATCTATACCGTGCTGCTATTAAGCTCCCCATGGACTTAAAGAGTCCTCCTTTATTAAAATAAGCGCGAGTCCTTGGAGATTTCCTCCTTCTTAAGGTGTTTGCAGAACTTTCAAAAAGATATCCATTTCTCGAGTATGCAATATCGGTGACCTAAAAATATTAACGTAGGCGAGGCTTTGCTGCTTGCTGGTGTCACTTTAATCCGTGGTTTGTTCCAAAGTGGTCTTCTCCGTTATGCATTCATTTGCGTGTGAAATCATCTACGAGCCATCATTCACCTTTATCTTCGACGGCGGAAAAAAGTCTCCAAACGCACAGAGATAGCTTATTCTTTGCCATGTAACGAAATGTAATTCTAATGGTGTGCAGAAAAATTTCTCTTTCTTATTAAAATATATTTATACGATATATTACCTTATTTATTAATAAAGGTTGCTTATTAATTTCATTACCGTGGTCGTTCGTCTACAAGTCACTTGTTATTAGTTTTTCATCAATTATAGGAATGCACGACGTAGTTGAAAATGCAATTCAACTTTGGTGAATTTTACATTGCCGTAAATATAAATTGGCATAATTCTCTCAATCGACAAAGTGACGCATTTAGTAGAAGAAACTTGAATGTCTTATGTCATAATATCCTAATTTAGAAGGTATAGATTATATTATTTTCATATTTTGTCTGTTCCATTTTGGTCATTATTTAATTTCATGTTTGAATAGAAGTATTATACAATCCAACAAAATGATGCCGTATTTATGAATTGAAAACCATGAAATAAAGTAGCATTGACTGCTAAATGTGAGAATTCATTGTTCATTTCTTTTGCTAGCTAGCAAGTGGAAAATCAAGGATGTGGCCTTAAAAACTTAACACAATGATTATACCAAATTTCACGCTAAAAATACTCTCGAGCACTTTTTATTTTAATTGAACCTTTGAAAGGAAAAATTTTTATTCAAAGAGGCTGATTTGACATCGCAGAAAGCTTTATTTTTACTCTTCTTTTCAATACTTGTTATCTAGAACAGCGGTTTAGTTCTGCACTTTTGCATCCATTCACGAAAATTTATTTTCTCCTCGGAGATTCTTTTTAATCCTTTTGTTCCACATCTTATTGTCAGCGTCTATATGAGTGGAGTGAGGAATATAACTGATATTACCTTGAAAACTCATTCTTTTGTAATGCGAGTTTTGTTTTTTCCTTCAATCTGCGTTACAGAATGCAACGCGCTCCTTCTCTATTCACCCAATTCGATTGTCAGACTTTATCGCTAGAATGAGTAAAGAACTTGAGTAGGATGATTTAATGCTAGTCACGTGTTTCTGTACTTTTACTTACAACTATTGTCGTCCTGGAACATGAGGTATAACTCCTCTTACCAAAGGCATCCCGAAAATCCAACGCAACATCCGGAATTTTTTGGATTTAAAGTTTTTAAGGCTAAACAATCTTCCGAAAAATATCCACTGCATAAATTTTATGGAGCGAATTTTCGAAATACAATACATTTAAGTAAAACATGATGAGAGATTTACAAATTGATTCTAAATGAATTTATTCATTGAATACTCAAGCATGTTAAATTTAGTTGGACTAAATTTCCATAAAAAATACGCCTTCACCCGTTGTATTTCTATTTTTTACTTTAACTACAATGAAAACAAAAAAATTCTATTATATAATACGAATACTGAAATATCAATAATATAATTTATGCAAAGACTTTTCGTATCCTTCAATAATGGAATAGATTTGTGATTTGAATGCGTATAATATAGAAACTACTCGTGATGAACGTTTTAGCGGTTATTTTGTTACTGTTTTTCCGATTTTGTGGTCATATTGGACATACATTCAGATTACTGAAGTCGTAAATAGATCGAACCTTCGCTGACACCCCCAACAGGAAACTTATGTACCCGTGAACAGGGTTTTGGAAAGATTGACGCAAATGTAAAATTCCTATTAGATTATTTCATCTTTCCGTGCAGGGGACCCGCATCCATTAGTTCCTGCTGAGCCACTTTTATTGTTACCAGGAGATAAATGGATGTTACTTACGTCCTCCGCGCTTTCTATCTTGAAAATGGGAATAACGTAATCTCGCGATGTGCTATTTTCCTCAGCATCACCTCAAAGGCATCCTCCGCTTTATTCTCGAGCCACTCCTCAGAGGATAACCGCCGTTGCGAAGGAGGGATGCCAACTGTCCTACTCGAGGAGGTAGTACTTCGAGATGAAATAACCTCCGTCTTACTTCTAACGTCAATTAGAACGAGAAATGTCCTACTTTGAAATTCATCTCCGCTTAAAAATATCCTCGTCTAAGACGCTGCTTAATCGATCAAACGTCTTCTGGAGCTTTATTCGCGCTCGTTGTAGACAGATATTTCCCATCTCCTAAGTCCTAAAACCACTCCGAAACTCTATCAAGTACGATCCCGGAACTTGCGTTTCCGATATGCAGTAAACGATCCGGCTTTCAAACTATTTCAACGTTTATTTAGGCAGTTACAGTTTGCACTAGTTCAATTGGTGGAGAGACATCACGTTTCTTCACGTTTTCTAACGTAAGTATACGCTTTATGTTAGCTTCTCATGTTATGCTTCGCTTCTCTGGAATATATGTTACTTCACATCATACAGTAGTTTGACAGCTTGTTTCTCATAAATAAAATTACGAATTTCTTGAAGTTTATAGGTATCATCCATCACTTACATAGAAGCAAACGATAGCCACTTCGTTAGTATGGGTGTTTATTCTTTATGGTCATGAAATAATTCTCTCAAGAACATTTTACGAGTATATATTTACATGTCAAATAACATTAAAATTGGAAAAGAAATATCTCGTACACTTTCACAGATTTTTCTTTTCCATTATTATCGCCTTCCACGAAGTAACGCCTTCGCATATTGAGTTTAACATTAAAATTCTAATATCTGCACCGACTTTACAAATAGATTATGGTTTTTAAGTGTATTAGGGCATGGAGCTTTTTATAGCGATAAGAAAATTATACTCTTAAATACTTTGAAATTTAATTTTTGTGTACATTTTTAGTTCTTTGTCTTTACAACCTCAATTTTTTTGATACTGAGCACCTCATGGAAAAGTAATCAAAGTGCATGTGGAAGTATCGATTTACATGAAATGCCTTCGGTTGCGGCTATAAGTTTACGAGGTCATTCACTTGAAATCCAGGGTTTCTTAGTTTAGCCCTATAGGAAGTAGTTTTCCAATAATCGCCTTTTGAATCATCGTTAGAGGCGTTCATCATTTCAAACTCATGACGACGGCGTCCTTTTCAAAGCGTGCCTTGATTTATATCTCCTTATTTGCCTTGATTTATATCTCCTTATTTGCCACATCCTCGACGATTTTATCATCATTGGCTATGTGCTCCGCGTTATAAATCATTATCATGTTAAAGCCTTGAAAAAGTAAGAAATACTTTTAAATAAATAATAACGAAACGAATGCTTTTTCACCAAATTATCTTCGTATTGAATATCATACTGATACCGAGTTTTTAATTCGATTACGATGTTTAGTTTAGCAGAAATAGCTAAGCTATTTCTTCCGCTTCGTCTAGTTGACTTTTTCTATTGTGAATATTTGCAAGCTATGAACTCAAATTTCTCTTATTCCTCATTCAATTTCGTAAGAGGTCTTCCGCCTATAAGCTGAGCCGTGGCGGGACTATTTATCCATAGAAAAAAACTCAATTTTCTTTTTAATTCATGTAATTTCTTGGTAAGTCACCAGAGATAAAGTCATAAATATTTTGACGATTGTTTCTGGATTCTAGATTCTCGCATGTTGTTTGCTTCTCACATCGTTCTATACAGTGAAGGATAGTAGCATCGATCAGAATAGGTAATCTTTGCTAAGTTTTTCTCTAAGATAAGACGTGTACGCCTTAAAACTGTTATCCTTTCAAACAGTAACTCCTGCGATATGATCGAGACAATCCATTGTCGCGGGAGAGATTCGAAGTTTTATCTGCCGCAGCAGAAGTGGAAATGACCGGGAAAGAGGGCGGCGTAAACGCCTTCATTCCATTTGGATAAAGTTTCCCGGCAGCCTCTGCGGCGGGAAGGAAAGAGCAGACAGAGGGTGTGAGAGAGCCTCGGCGTCTTTCAAATCCACCGTAAATCTCGGTTTCTTCGCAATGGAATAGTTGCCGAGAAGTCTCCGTCTTCCCAATCTTACTCCCTTTTTCCTTCTCCAATTTTTTTGTTTCTCCTCCTATCGCAGCCCTCACCTCTTCCTCTTCTTCAATCTCTAGGCGCTGCTCCCACTCCCCGTTCCCGCGTCCATCCATCTCTTTCCACGACTGCCGCTCCCCTTTCCTCCGAAAGCGGAGAGTCGCTCTTGCGGAACGATGAGATGAAAGTTCACCGTGAGTGCGGAGTATGGAAAAATGAGCCCCGTTAGCGTGGGAACCAAAAGTGAAATATATGATGTATGAAAGTAAATCATCTCTCAGCGGAACCGATGTGTTTAATGCATGGGTTTCGATTCAGATTGATGAGGCGCGGGGGAAGTATGATCAATTAAAAAATGAAAAAGGAGATCTTTATACGGCCGTCGACGATCGGAAATCACCTTCGTCGTGAAAGCGCTCTTTTATCAGCCATCGCTCCGATGAAAAGTTAATAGTCGTTTCGGAAATATATATCAAGCATTTTGCCATAGGAGATTGCGTCGGAACGCGAATATAATCAATGGCACGTACTGGGCAATTCATCCGTAAACATTCTGCTAACTTTTGGCAGTGAAAGCGGATTATTCTGAGTTATCTGAATTTGAAGGGCAAATTTGAGGATTCTATTCATTCGAAAGGTCCGACGTTTTTCGGAGGTTTACTTTAATTGAGGGTGATTAGAAAGTCTTCAAATACCACTATATACCGCTTACTTATAATGCTGTAACGACAACGTCGGCTGAGGGACTTATTCAATAGCTCTCAATGAGGCCAAATTAACTTGTAGAGCTTGGACTCTAGGTAATGTAACATTCGTCTCAATTTACTGTCTACTACATTATCACTTGCGCATTTAATATACTTATTCTTGAATTCTTTGAGAGTAGGGTTTTGCGTGTAATGCGAAGATGACTAAGTAGGTCAACGCGTTTAAGAAAATACTTATCATAAGAAACTCCGTGGACGAATGTGGACCGTTTAATACCCTATTAATTCGGTCATGCTCTTCAAACGTTTGGCTTATTGAAAACCGTCGATTACTGCAATAAATGTTTACCTACCGCGCTGGCGGAGTGGTTAGTGTGCTAGCGTTTCAACCTCAAGATTTCTGGTTCGAGTCCCGGATACTCGGATTTCTGGTTAGGGAATGATTGTTTTCATTTGTAAATAATGATAATTATTGCAATGAATGTACTTGGGATTATTCTCCTGTTTCCAATATAGTAAATATTGCGATTATTATCGTTGTTATCAACGCAAGCATGCCTATATTGAGGTTAGGTAGAAGAGAGGCCCATATGGGCCTAACCTCGCCAATAAAGAGTCTATCTATCTATATTTCGTTTATTTCCTAAAAAGATAATCTCTCCTCCCAGAGTGAATCAAGGGGTACTTGGTTCCATTAAGCTTGGAATTGTCATTGGCACGAACCTGAAGCAATTATTTTAAAACTGAGCGGACCGAAGTGCTCAAAGACATCAAGATGCATTGACATTATTTAATTTATTTATTGGGATCAGCTCATCCTATTGAAATGTAGGAGAAATGCTTCAGTTTATTTTTTCCGCTCTATCAGTGATGCTGATGGTTATCGAGTGCGAATGATAAATTATTTTTCATCTTCCGACTTCCACTACATCTACTTTATGGTCCTCTTCACTTCCGCAGCAGGAATATCCCTCGTTGAACGCTTTAATGACTCTTTACGCTCTCAATTTCCATCAGAAGAGATTTCCGTCCTCCGTCATTGAAAACTCTATTCATTCTCGTGTTATTTTTTTCCATAAAACATAACTGAGGGCTTCTACAATTGACTGGGTCGCGATGGTAATTAGCCTCTCACAACTCTCTCGCTCTACTTAATCTGAGATTAAAACAGTTAAACACTTTTCGAAGAGGATCTGGGATTAACGAGGTATTGAAGTTTCGGCTTCAGATAGCATTCTACAATGTGGAGTACTTTTGGAGCGTGAGCTATTTCTACTCCTTTCCTTCGCTCCATGTCCTATTCGATGCTTTTCAAACAGTAACTATTCATAGAGCAGCAAAAACTATGGCTTGAATAGTATCACATAAAGTATCATGGAATCAGGTAGAGGCGAACATGTGAAATACATTTACGATCAATTCGTAAATTAGAGAGTATTCGTGGCTTGCGTCTGTAATACTTCACACTTTTTATTATGATTATGAACAAATAGCAGGTAATGATACATTTTTGGCACCCGCATACATAAAAATTCATTCCTATCAGTTTAAAAGATAAATGTTTGTGTTTTTTTTTATCTACAATCAGTCTTCATTTACACGTGTATATGTCTTTATTCTAAACATTCGGACCCACGATCGATGGAGAATCTCGAATGATCCGATGAGAACTTTTGGTGCATTCCTAAAATCCTTTATTCTGAGATACGTCGATTATTTGTAAGATATCAAAATAGATAACTGATATGTGAGTGAATGATATATACAACGGCGAATGTATCAGTTAAATTAAAGGAAAAGCTTGTCTGATATGACTGTAGCGTGGCACCATCAAAATTGTTAGCATACGTTAAATTGATTATGTTTAAATCCACTAGTAATTTTTTCTATATTAATAAATTTTATTCTATATTATTAATTTTTTCTATATTATTAACTTTAAACCTTCATTGCTTGAAAAACCTTATCGTAACAAAGCATCAATTTAACTTAAATCATACTGCGTTTTTCGAATCCGCGATTCCTCTGTTCACCACTATACACCGAAACACATATCAGATTTCATTACGTGTAAAGTAAAACAGTGAAACCATAGCTTACGAAGTACTAAGTTGTATCTCAGTCTTCAAGATTTACAAATTATCTTACGCTATGCTCGTTTTATCGCATAAAATAATTACTTCTCGACCAAATCAGGGGAAATATCGCATCTCAAATTAACAAGAGTCAAATCTCTTCAGTTGGATGGGATGAAATCAACCAACTCAATTGGGATTTACATTTCCTCGTAAATTCTTTTGGTTGAGCAGTTCATCGATCATCGTTATTGTGGCAGGTAAAGCAGTCTTGGTGAAACAGTAATTTATCATCTGTTTTATGAACTGTTTACGGGAAACACAAGACAACTTAGAAGAGATCCAAGTTTGCATGGGCCCTTGAAGTTTATATGGCTATGGAAAAGCTAACTCTCTCCTATCCTTCCTTCTATCAAATGTTCAAAGACGTCTAGTTAAGCAGTATGTGCTTAGGATTCACATCTTCACAACGTCGCACCTGATTTGAAGGAAATCTCTTTTGTTTTTGCCATAACGGTGGCGTTGGATCGCTAAACAAGTTAAGCTCAACATATTGCGTGAGGAAGATATTTTGTATGGAGATTCGATTTATGGGTAAACTTCTTAAGACCCCAACAGGTTAGAACAGGCGCGGGGAACCTTTTTCCATCGTAAGGCCGCATTTATCATTCGATGGCATGAGGTGAGCCGCATTTGAAAACGTTCGGCCACTCTTATGTTGCGTATTGCGTATTCAAATAGTTTAACATCTAAACCGTGAAAGAGAAAATGAATAAGTGCGCTAAATGATTTTAGGTAGAAAATTTTCTGTTTTAATTTCATTACATATCATTAGCAAGACTGAGAAAATGAATCATTTAAATACGGGCTTTTGTTTCAGATAGTGTCTGAAAGGCCGCGGGTTTCCCTTCTCTCTGTTAGACCGACATGAGTTAAGTCATTATATTAATAAAATATTTTGTAATAATAAGAGATTTATTAAAGGAGCTCCCGGAAAATTCTTTTGCTGAGCAGAACACATTTCCAGCGTGCAAGAATGAATCTCGTAGAATTTTAATGGGGTCGCAAAATCTGCAATCCTAAATATTTTCAGTCACAAACTCATCAAAGGGCTAATCTCCGCCAGGGAGCTCTATCCCAGGCTAATTCGCGGAAGGTCCCCGCACACCCAGGCTCGATCCAGGGATAACTTCGATAAAAGTGATGCCAGTTTCAAATTATCCTCCCGACCCACATAATGCTGCCCTTAATTTCGAATCTCTGTCTCACGGAGCTGTGATAAAAACGTAGATGCGTTAATTGGCACGGAGCAATCCCCCACAGTCATTCAATTGATGGAGAAACGCAGGACGCCCGCGAGCGCCGTAAAAGGGAATGGAGGCAATTCTGCTGAGTCAAGTGGACGGAGGCGGAAGGCGGATTAAGACTCATTCGATTGGAGAGAATCGACGGAGGCAATGGATCGAGTGGGAATCCGAAGGGAACGATGCGCGCAATATGGACACGGAGAGTTAATTCCCTACCATGTTGAACGCGCGCCGTGACAGTGGGAATTAAGGGAGCTTTGGAAGCGGGGGAATCCTTGCGTAAATGGGCTGATGATGACCGCGTAGAGATAGGCGAGGAACGACACCGAGGCGATGGAAATCAATGTGGCTCTTCGAGAATGGATTTTGCTCGAGGACGAGGACGGTTTGAATCGGATGCGTCGAGAAGGAGGTGATGAAATATGGAAGGTGTGATCCACGGGGGGGAACGAACGTAAGTCGGTTTTTTCGAAAGACGGTTCAATTTATAGCTCTGGGCTTTCATCCCGTAAGACTAATTTTTAACGTAACCGAAGTAAGTGTGTATAAAGGCGATCACGCGCTTCATTCGAAAACCAAGAGAAACAGCAGCGAGAGGGTCATGATAAAATGCTGCAGTGTTTACTTTTTGGGTTATCCTCTGAGTCTTGTGCACGGTCAAGTATCGCTGTTAATACAAACATTCTATCGACTTATTTATAACGAAGTTAAAAATTTATATTGTCCCTTTCAAAATTTATAGAGAATGCTGATGATGGTTGAATGACTTCTAAGAGTGTGCCATTTTGGGTTACATAATCAAGGAGATTTAGAACTTGTTTAGTTTACTAACTTTTCATAGGTTAACTGTACATCATTTTCGGGCTAAGTAGTAGCTACTTCTGGAATGCTCGCTCTACTTCTTTTTACGATACGCAGCAGATTTTATTCTTTGATAAAAATGCTGGGAGAATTGATATTCGATTGAAAACAAAGTCCCTTCAAATGAGTTAAATGCAAAAAATGATTATTCTGGTTGAATAATTTACTTTAATATAGGTTATTGGAAATTTAAAATGTATTATTTAAAATTTTGATTCTGTGATATAATGTAAACATAAATAATGCGTATTTCGTAAGTTTTAAGGATAACTTATGGTGAGACGCTTTTCTGCCTTAATTAACTTGCTTTTCTGTTATTACAAATATAGTTCCTTCTCGAGTATGATAATTAATAATATATTATATCGTAATTTTCGAGTGTGATTACCTTTAAATATCCTCCCTAGGGGTGTACGAGAGAGTAATTTATTTCACGGAATTCCGATTTTTTTCGTCGGACGATATTTAGGGCTGAGCCACTTCCATTTTCATATTAGGCCTCTCATAGTTTCTTTGACACAGAATAATTGGTAATATACGATATTTTCAAATAATTAACCGTAGAGGCTCTATAATCATAAACCGCAATATTCTTAACATTAAATAGGCGATTTTAATTAAAATAACTCGCAATAAGAATATTTAAACACATATCTAGTTTTTCTTCCTCTGCCACGTCATCCAGAAATGGTACAGCTAACTCTTATGTTTGGGTATTTTATCTCTCTCTGTTTTCTTTGTTCAACTCTCCACCCTCCATTCTCTTTTTCACATCCTATTCCTCCTGCTTCCTCCCATATTTCCTTTCCTTTCTCATTTTCCATACTTTTCCTTGTTTTTCTTTCATCCCATTCTTTTGGTACCCTCCCATTCCTCATCCTTCTTCCTCCCTCTTCATAACCGAAACCCTTTCTCCTTTAATACCCTCACTTTTTCCCCTCTTCTCCATTTCCCTACAAAACCCGCATCCGCGCGTCACCTTCTAAAACACACCCTTATAATATATTCCTCTCTTCCTGGCCAAATATCACTGAAGTAATTTCCCGGAGAGAACATTACCACCTGAAAAATATATTAAGCAAACACTTGGCGGCCCTCCTCCTATAGGTCTATCTCGTTATCTACGTTTCAAAGCTGTACTACGTTTCCATCGTGCTGTCCTTTCTCTCGCGCATAAATGCATGACGGGAAGGGGGAGTCTAGAACGCAGATGCTTTCTCTGTTCACCGCATTTTTCCGCTCTCGTTCCGCTAATCATTATCTTTCCTCTCCTCCGATCTTTATCTTTGAGCCCATTTTCTTTTGCCCACCCCCACCATTATTCTCCGCTGTATTCCTTTTCCATGCTCTTCATCCTACCTAAAAAGCACAATAACGATGTTTACTTCCCAAAACCGTATTTACCAATGGATTAGTACGTTAGTATCGACTTCGTGTGCTATATTTGATGGTTGAACGATGTGTTATAGTAAAAGTACTTTTTTTTGAATTCTTCAACTGATTTCCCAAATATGGTCCTCCTCCTGAAATCGAACTAGGACAACTTTTGCCAAAGCAGAACCTCCCTAGAACCCTCAATGCCTTTTATCTAATTTATTTTCTAGTTTTCTATTTTTTGAGCAGTTTCTAACGCTTCCCCTCACTTTTTATCCACCGTATTTCTTAAGTTTATTTTAATTAAAAGAAGAGATGGTTAAACCTTTTCCATGGTTTTACTTTGTAACACTAGCTATTTGCCCAGGACCTGACTAGAAGCGGAAAATAAAATCAGGTTGAGAAGAATTTCTATATCACTATACATATGCGACATTTATCGCAATGGAATGGAACATTAAAAGTTTATTGGAGATAATTTTATGAGAAAATTGTCTTTAATCCCCCTCCTTTTTTCAAGGATCTCTGCCACTTTTTGGTATCTTCTGTCCCCATTGGCGAGCTACTAGATCCGCCCCCGCTGGGACTCATAAAATAACAATATAACAGCCAATATTTCAAGTTATAAATGCAGTTTCTAATCGCATATCTAATTTGATTGGATTCAGTTAGCCGCATTTTAAGGTGTTTGCATATGAATGCGGTGAAATATTCTAAAGTATAATCAAAATTTCAATTCCGAAGGTTTGCTTACTCGTATTTATATCGTCATATATGCACTTTAGTTTTTCACAAATTGTAATGAACTATCCTCCGAATGAAAGTTAAAGGTTTCATCTAAGGTTTTATGTATTAAATGATGCTTTTTATCTTTAGCATTAACTTTAACTAACGATTTTTCTAGAAATTCACGGCACGATAGATTATCACATCTTCAAGTTGTGTTATTTCCTTATGTCTTACACCTTTCGATTCGATTCGATCATTCGCTTCGATCTTTTGAAAACATTGCAAAAGCTGCTAAATTTTCCCTTATTGGGGTATTGTAAAATTTATCAAATTAAAGAAGGATAAAACTTTGTTTCTTGAGCCTAATAGTCTTGTTTTCATGTCCTTTATAACATAGCTTTCCTATCGTGTTTTTCTTCTCGAAACACTTAAGTATTAACTCAAAATTCGCGGAATACAGAGTCATAGATTTTTAAACGTCAGTTTAAATTTATATTGATAAAGGTGGGAAAACTTTATGTCGAGGGAAGTTTTTCACTATATAAACTGAATACCGTTGAACAATAAGAAGCTCCATATAACAAAGCGTATGTATTAAATAAAACCAAAGGCATGTAATACTCATGGGTATTATGCGTTATTCACCGATCTCGTCACAACAGTAATCTGCGGAGTTTTGGTTGGAATGCGTTGTTCTTCAATAATCCTATCGTTATTTGGAGCTTCAAAGTATGTGTTTAATAAATGAGATAATAAAATCAATATTAGTACTTTCATCACTCAGTAATTTGAAGTTCTCTACGTTCTTTTGGAATATTCTCACCTCCAAGCTTTCTCCTGCGGGATCGAGAAATCTTCCATAATACTTCAGATGTAAACCAAAAAATGTACTGCAAAGACTCAATTTCTTCCTTTAGATAAATTTACATGTCCGCCAATACGGCCTCTCTCGCTCAGGCCATCGCCGCGTCCTTCCCCTCCCTTCCTAAGCCATTTCACCCACTCACTCCCGCCTTTTATCATGCATCCCATAATCGGGAATCTGAGTCGGATGGAGTGGAAGTGGAAGGGGTGGCGGGAGGATGGCGGAATCGGGGATAGCGAGAGAACATAAAGGGATGTGTATATTTATGAGTGGTGTGGGAGCAGTCCCTAGCTTCCCTTTATTCCCTTTTACGCAGAGGGGCGCTCTCGGGGGATGGGGAGGCGGTCCGGTCGGAACCCACGTATAAGGGAGGAGGGGAAAAAAGAATGAGTGGAGAAAATGGAGGTCTAAGAGGAAGGAAGGAGGGAGAGAATGATTTCTGAGAGAGGACCCATGGGGAGCTGCGGACTGTGATGCAAGGACGTATCGGTAAGCGATGAGGAGGGAAGTATATTGGCCAATCTTCGGATTGGTCGAAAGAGACGCCCAGAGGACAAAGGAGTTTTCGATATCTGGGCGCTGATGAAGGATAGAATGCGCTGCGCGAGGAATTAGTATCAGTACCAGACGATAGTGCAGAGGTAGCTGTCAAAAATATGGAGATATTGTTGGAGACGGATGAAGATAGATTAACCAAAGCGGTACGTAAATGCTGTTGGAGAGGGAAGAGCGGGGATTGATGGGGTTGAGATATTCGGAGGGCATATACGTATATATTCCGTTGGAAGAACCTGTCGATCGGAAAGTGTTCCACTCGAGCGTTGCTGGACAATATGGCGGGGTTATTTTTCAGCTCAATAAGAGAGTTTTCTTTCTATGGATAACATTTATCAAAATTTGAGTAGTAAAGGGGTTGGCTTGTTAGCCTTGCCTTGCTGAGCATTTGGGTTCGAATTCTGGTGATGGCATAGTTGTTTACGTAGTCTTGATATTGTTTATGTCAAGACTATGTGAACTTACTTACTTTCCACACAAATTTTTATTTACGACCGGTTTCGGCATACAGCCATCGTCAGGTATGCCGAAACCGGTCGTATATAAAAAATTGTGCGGAAAATACGAAGTTCACTGTCTCATTTATTAAAATGGCATTCCACAATGTACGGTCAGATGATATTGATTATATCTTATTATTGTTAATTATATCTTCTACTGTATCCAACATTTGAAAAGATATTAACTCACGTTAATCATTGAAACTCGTGAAACATTCTAGCTGATCTTTCTAAAATTTCGTCGGTGAGGAATATCTACTTAAATAATAAAATTAATTCAATTTCTGTGGCTCGTGGATAGCCATGTGCACAATGCGTTCGACTGGTGAGAGCAGAAGAAAAGAACTTCGTACTTTTCCACAAGGGCTTTAATTCGCTACCAGTTTCGTAAGCGTGCGTACATCTTCAGGCAGAGAAAAAGCATTTTCAAGCATATATATAGGATAGTGGAACCCTTCCTTTATCCTATATATATGCTATAAAAAAGTCTTTTTCTGTGCCTGAAGATGTGCGTACGCTTACGAAACCGGTAGCGAATTAAAGTCTGTAGAAAAGTACGAAGTTTTTCTTTATTCTGCAATGTATTTCCACGAAGTCACGCCTTCGGATATCGATATAACTGGTGAAAACGGTTCCGGATTCCCTGTAGGGGCCCATGTGCAAAATGAACTTAGCTATCGAAGCACTTTTAACCATAATACTACTAAATATCATTGCATTATATATATATATTTCATCTCTATCTACACGTGTACCCTGTAAACCGCCTTAAACCAATTTTTGGCGTGCGACGCGACAGTGAGTGCTTGTAACATTATCTTATATGGAACCTTCGAGGGCTCCCGGATAGCCAAGTGGGCAACGCATTCGACTTCGGTGAAAGCGGTTCCGGGTTCGGGATTTCCGGTGGTTTCCTATGTGGGAAATGACCTATGTTGTCGAATGCTTTTAACAATACTAATACTACTACTATGGAACATTCGGGTACTGTCTGTGGAGAAAAGGAATATTTGTAGCGTATGCCTCTAGAGTATATTTTCTTAAACTTTCTTGTCGTATCTGATCGTTCTATGCAATACCACTAATGCTACTTCAATTCTTTTCTCCCTAGTCAACTTGTTTTTTAGTAACAGGCGCACTTAATTCTCAGGTCTAACTCCAATTCGTGCAAAAATAATTACTTTTAGTTCAACGGCCTCTTACTTGCGATTTCGCTTAGATAATGATGGAATTGAAAATGTAGCCATTCACTCATACTTTGGTCGGGCGAACCCGCACTTTAGATACCGTATCCATGAGAAAATTCAACGCCGCGTCCACTCAAGCGACTAAAGAAAGCCTCCTTTTCTAAAAGGGAAAGCTTTCTTTTAGAATGGCTAAGCGGCGGAGAATCTTGGAGATTCGTCCGAATGAAACCTGCGCGAGAGTCCCTCTACGGCGGAGGATTTAGTGGATCGGTATTTTATTTGGTCAGGGACCCGATTTCCCCGGTGCAGGGGGATTCCCTGGTGCGCTGACTCGTGTGTTTTTGTGTGTTGGTGTCCCTTCTCCGGATGGGTGCGGTTTTTTCCGGTCGATTGGTCAATGACTCCCAATTCTCGAAGGTTTTGATATCCTACCAGTGTGTTTTGGAGAGTTCTGCGGAGAACTGCGCCGTCCGGACCAAGTGCTATTAAATCGGGACTGATCGATAAATCAAGATAAGAAAGATGTGCGAATAATGCATATTCCACTCTTTTAAACGTTTAAAGGATTTTTTGGAATAAAAAGACACCGAAAAGAATCATTTTTTTAATGCCCAGCTCCCAGACGAAGGTCGAATACGGCAATTTGTGAATTTAAAAATTTTCTTGCTGAACCTTGATTGATGTTAGATTTTGACACGCATGAGAATGCATCATACTCCAGGACACTTCTATCGTCTACCAGACAGTTCATAGAATTTGGTTTGTTGATTATGAGAACATAAAACGTATTTTCAGTTATATATATACACGTCGAACCTTTTTCTAAAAATTATTATTTATTGAGTTGTAACTATATACATAAGTGTTCTACCTTTCGGTAGGTCCATGTGCCCTAATATTCCCTATTTATAGCGTTTTCCTTCTAACATTCGTATTATAGTGGAAACGTTATTAAATATTCCATTGATTCCCCATTCCACACGCCGAAAGGCGGCTTTTAGGGTATTGATGTAGGTGTAGATTGAAAAGTACAGCCTTAAATTTTGAATGTTCTATTTTAATATATCTATATCTATCTGTTATATCTATTTATATATT
>KZ308368.1:562732-622628 GCA_000376725.2 Ladona fulva | reverse complement strand
CTTGAAAGAAAGGAGATTAGAAGCTAGGCTGCGATTGTTAGATAAATTCAGAGGAAATACATTTTCGGATGACGTAATTGATATTATGCGACCCCCCTGCTACTTTGCCCGATCCGACAGTGAGCGTAAAATAAGAGAAATAGACGCGAGGACAAGTCGTTTTAGAGACTCTTTTTTTCCGCGAACGATAAGCGATAATAATAAATTAAAAAAGTAATTCTACTCTTGGTGTTTATACCCCCTGCCACACGCCGGAAGGTGGCTTGCAGGGTACTTATGTAGATGTAGATAAAAAGTTACACTCATTCAATTCCAAATTAATCCCTTCAAAAGATTATGGAATGAATTATAGTAAAAGTTAAAGCGATTGTTAATCCATTGATTCATTTATTCCATTAAATGAACACTTCAACTTTGCTGCTTTGTAAGTCACGTTTTCATATATACCTAAACATACTCATAAAATAGATTTAGGCCTCGGTTATGGTAAACTTTATATTCATACACAACTCATGATCTAAAGCACCATGATATTAATCGGGAATTCTTCATAGGTTGCCGCCAGATCTGCTTCGGGTTCAATTTCACGGTCCATGTTTACTAATCGCCAATATTTAGCGATTGGGAAGAATCTAAAACAAACAGATTACGGTTATAATCCGTTTCATGTCCGCTTAAAACAAGTAGAATTCAAACAACTCGATCACGACTGATTAAAAGCCTTAACTCATGAGTTGTTCCATTAATTTCGTACACAGTTGTGCATTGTCTCATTTTCACCACGCGATTTGTTGACATATTTATTCCTTTAGGGGAATATTCCGCTAGGGGATTATGTGCTCATTTGGAAAAGAATAGGGTATTTTCCCGATGCATAAACCGTTGCATGTAATCGGAGACACAGGCTGTTCGTACGAAGCTCATTCTCCGTATTGACGTAAGAACGAGGCCTGCATTCAAAGCTAGAAAAGCAATTCTTATGGGGGAAAGAACTTGTGTTAGATCCATTGTGTTCGGGTTGCGGGGATCTCATGGGATACGATGGAACTGGAGTTTGTATCGAGTAACTCACGGGTCTCAGATGTGGATGGAGAGGGCCGTAAATTCCAGTTTGCTGACATATTTTTCGCGAAGAAGCGCGTAAAAAATACGATTCAAAATTATTTTCTCGGCAAACTGGATTCATCCACCAATCAACGCCGGCAATATCCCTACGTTTCACGCACCTCGCCTCGCTACTGAGGCATTCAAAGATTCTCGTGCTAACTTCCAATAGAAAAGGGCATTCTGACTTTATTTTTGACAACTGGAAATATTGACTGGTTGTCTAATGTTCGTTTGAATGTGAGAGAACATTTTCCTTTTCCTGAGATAGTACATTTATAATGCAAGGTGGCTTAAAAAAAGCAAGCCATCTTAAAACCTGAAAGACTTAAAACGAGGATTGTAATTGCATAACACAGTAAAAACTTGATCTCGTTTATCTTAATAAAGATCTTGTTTCTTTTAAAGCAAGAAAGAAATCGAAATATCTCTTGTTAGTGACATTCTGGCAATCTTACTGCCATGAAAAGCTCAGTTATCTCAGTTTTTTAATAATCACATACAGTAAAACAACCTAGCGCAACATCTCCTAATTTTAAGAAAGTTTCTCAGATTATCAGCCGGTTTAAAAATTTGATATATACCAATTTTTCGGTTACTATCTGATTAGCCATCATCTGGATATGATGCGCTACTGAGATAGTAACTGAAACGTCGGTATTTAACATTTTAAATCGGCTGATAACCTAAGAAAGCTTTCGCAGTATCAAATTCTACTTTATCTACTAAATTGTTCAATCATTTTCTTCACATTCTCAGTGACATAGTCAAATTATGACTGAAAAGCGATAAGAATAATACTCTAAATCTCGCCTAGCATGGAATTGATCCGCATTTTCCTCATTGAATACTTTATTTAAAAGAAAAAATTCCCACTTCCCTGCTCATATCTTTCATTCTGTCAAGATTTCTTTGCTTTTTTCTCCTCCACACCCATAGTTTCCTCTCATATTCCACGTTACATCTCTTTCTCTCTCACACCCTTCCATTTCGCTCATATTCCAATTCTAAAGCTTTACCAAAAGGATTTATTGCCGATAAAATCTGTCTCCCTTTCTGCGATTGCGGCTGTTGCGGGAACCTGCAGTCGCTTTGCCTTTACACAATCCAAATATGGAATCCTTCCATTCCTTCCCTCTCCCTTGTCCTGTCCCCTTCAATATCCACTTCCTCCTTCCCTCTTCCTACATCCCCTTCCTCCTCCTTTATTCTCCCTTTCCTGTCCCGCCTCTCCATTTCACCTCACAATTCTCTTTCCTATTCCTTTCTACATTTTCGAGCTATCCCTCCCCTCCATTTCTTATTTTGACATTCTTGGTCTTTATAGTATACCTTTTTTCTTTTTCCCTTCTTCTTTTAACTTTTTCTCCATTTTCCTTTCTTACACCAGTAGGAATACGTGCATGAATGCCCTAGCACTCAGATTGTCTTCTAGATAATGTATTCTTTTTCTAGATTTCTCAAGAACATCTTTCTCTATTTCGAGTGACGTAAGATGTAAGTAAATGCTATCGCCTTCAACATCTTGGGATGGACGAAACAAGAGGTCATACATTTTACGATTTCGAGTTTCCTCTCCATTTAGACTGTCTTAACACATATCGGTTTAGCTAGACTCTAGAAGTGTCTATAATAGTTTCCTCGAGCCTGTTAAGCCATACTTTTATTTTCAATTATACAAGGAAAACAAGAATCCACTGCAGTTGACGGATTGCATGACTTTACCTAGAAAATAAAGTTGAGGCCAGGTTGGTCGTCCTATAACCTAATCAACCATTCTTTTAAACTCCATACCAAGTTGCGTGACTCTGCTTTCAGAACCATCTAAATGAAAATAAATGCTTGATAACTCGTATATAGAACTAGATTTACGGGTAACATGTATTTATAGACGTAGTTTTTGATTTGGCTATGGATATACACACATATTAGTTTGTGTTTGGGTAATGTAGCAAAGGATGCAAGGTTTTTCTTTCTGCAAGTTCTGTAACCAGTTGATTGAAATCGGTGGTTCCTAGAACAGCGTTTTTACCTTTAGAGGATACTCAATTATAGCTGCATTTTATAATAATTTTTGTAATTTTAATTGTTTTTCAGCGTATACATTTCGGAATAGGGGAAAATATTCACTACTTTATGTTTTGGTAATACAGCTTAGCACTTAGGTTAGGTAGGTAGTATTTCTCTTTTATTTTTTCCTGTTATTAAACACTTCTGTACGTTCTCGGTCTTTTATTTCTGAAAACCCGTCGACTGGAAATCTACACCGCTCCCCAAATTTTTCCGAAAGATAATAAACTGACCAGCATTAGACCTAATTAATGGTTACCTGCTTCTGCTGCGGTGGGCGTTATTGGACACAACGAAAACCAATTGACAGGACATCAAGTTCCAGGAAGCGTGACTAGAATTCCATTCGTTGTGTCACTTTGGGCACGCCTGCCATTGATTTACCATTTCTGCTATATACCATACGCCGTTCGCGGTAGCAAATCAGCTCGACGACCCTTCTGTAATTACTATCGATCTCCCGCTGATATTTCCCATTCCAACACCAATTTGGACCCAAACCCGCGAATTATTTCCGTGACTACTTCCCTTCCCATAAACACACTAATGTCCCTTTCTTTCATCCCTTTATCACCAATCGCCCGCTGATACACTCCCACGTTCCCAATCCTGACGATTGGTGTCCCGCATCCTCTCTGCGCCGATTTTTCCTGCTCCATCCTTCCTCTATTCGTCTTTGCCCAAGAGCGAGACCTACCTGTGAGATAAATTCGCACTTAAAAAGACGTGCGCTTTGTTGAATGCCACTCTTTTGCCGTTGGTTCGGCGTGAGTGAGATGTGGAGAAAAAAGGAAGGCAGATAACAAGAAGTAAAGGAGATTGTTACAGGAAAGGGTGATAAAGGATGCTGGCCTAAATCAGGCGGTGGAGGCCTCCAGAACTCTCGACGAACTTTGATGGCGATCATTAGGGTAGAAAGTTGTGCGGAAAATGAGAGTTTTTCCGACTAATAAAGCAGATACCCGATCTTAGATTTTAAACCCAACCAGGGTCCGTTTACATCAACGTTTAGAGATCGCCACACCCTTAGGGGTTCTTCTGATCTCTTTCTGGGAGACCTGCGAGTTTGGGAATGAAATTCTACGCATTTCGGCGTAATGATAGGATAGGAATCTTTTCTAAAATTATATTGATCACAATTCAATGTTAAAGAATATTTGGGTTACTTTACTGAGAAGTGATTGTTAGTCGGAGATTGATGTTAATACCTTAAATCTCTTTCAAAGATTTTAGTATGACACTCAAATATAAATAACAACCATCACAAATGTTTTGCCTTTAGATTTACATCTTCTGAGGTTGCTTAATTAACGCAATTTCCTGGTAACACAGCCCTTTTAAAAATATTCCTTCACATGAGACAACATATTTTTCCTAAGTTTTTCTCTCTATCCCTTCCCTTGAACCCTATCTTCATTTACTGTCTTCAGTCATTCCTATCCTCTGAATATTTGACCTACCAATTTCCCAAAATCTTAGCCAAAACACTACCTTCCCTCATAGTTTTCAGCCTTTCCACTTTCATTTTTCTATCACCCGATCCACTTCTTCCATTCGATTCCTAAATTTCTATGGCCTCCGATCTTTAGATGTCGTTATTTTGCAAGTTCCACGTTTCACGCCAATACCAAACATTCCATACCAAGGATTTACCAATCTTTTCCTTATTCTCTTATCATGAGATTACCTTTCGTGATCAGGCTTTAATGAAAGCTTCTTTGGCTGCTTCTGTCCTTCACTTAATCTCGTCTGTGCACCTACTATCTTAAGAAACAGCACTATCCACGAATGGGAATAGATCCTTCCGTTTTAGTTTTCCACATCAAACGTGATTGCTAACTTAGTCTCCTTTCTTTTAGTGTATTTTATTACTTTATTATTCTGAGGTTTATTTTATTCTCAAATTCTCTTACCTTATCATTTAGTGCAGCCTCAAATTCTTCTCAATCTATTTCTGATGGATTTGAGTCTGTTTGTTAGAAATTAATTACTATCCCAACAGATTCATATAGTTTTTCATATTTATTAATTTTTCCCTCTAGTTTATATTAGATAACAACGCATNAATATATTATATCGTAATTTTCGAGTGTGATTACCTTTAAATATCCTCCCTAGGGGTGTACGAGAGAGTAATTTATTTCACGGAATTCCGATTTTTTTCGTCGGACGATATTTAGGGCTGAGCCACTTCCATTTTCATATTAGGCCTCTCATAGTTTCTTTGACACAGAATAATTGGTAATATACGATATTTTCAAATAATTAACCGTAGAGGCTCTATAATCATAAACCGCAATATTCTTAACATTAAATAGGCGATTTTAATTAAAATAACTCGCAATAAGAATATTTAAACACATATCTAGTTTTTCTTCCTCTGCCACGTCATCCAGAAATGGTACAGCTAACTCTTATGTTTGGGTATTTTATCTCTCTCTGTTTTCTTTGTTCAACTCTCCACCCTCCATTCTCTTTTTCACATCCTATTCCTCCTGCTTCCTCCCATATTTCCTTTCCTTTCTCATTTTCCATACTTTTCCTTGTTTTTCTTTCATCCCATTCTTTTGGTACCCTCCCATTCCTCATCCTTCTTCCTCCCTCTTCATAACCGAAACCCTTTCTCCTTTAATACCCTCACTTTTTCCCCTCTTCTCCATTTCCCTACAAAACCCGCATCCGCGCGTCACCTTCTAAAACACACCCTTATAATATATTCCTCTCTTCCTGGCCAAATATCACTGAAGTAATTTCCCGGAGAGAACATTACCACCTGAAAAATATATTAAGCAAACACTTGGCGGCCCTCCTCCTATAGGTCTATCTCGTTATCTACGTTTCAAAGCTGTACTACGTTTCCATCGTGCTGTCCTTTCTCTCGCGCATAAATGCATGACGGGAAGGGGGAGTCTAGAACGCAGATGCTTTCTCTGTTCACCGCATTTTTCCGCTCTCGTTCCGCTAATCATTATCTTTCCTCTCCTCCGATCTTTATCTTTGAGCCCATTTTCTTTTGCCCACCCCCACCATTATTCTCCGCTGTATTCCTTTTCCATGCTCTTCATCCTACCTAAAAAGCACAATAACGATGTTTACTTCCCAAAACCGTATTTACCAATGGATTAGTACGTTAGTATCGACTTCGTGTGCTATATTTGATGGTTGAACGATGTGTTATAGTAAAAGTACTTTTTTTTGAATTCTTCAACTGATTTCCCAAATATGGTCCTCCTCCTGAAATCGAACTAGGACAACTTTTGCCAAAGCAGAACCTCCCTAGAACCCTCAATGCCTTTTATCTAATTTATTTTCTAGTTTTCTATTTTTTGAGCAGTTTCTAACGCTTCCCCTCACTTTTTATCCACCGTATTTCTTAAGTTTATTTTAATTAAAAGAAGAGATGGTTAAACCTTTTCCATGGTTTTACTTTGTAACACTAGCTATTTGCCCAGGACCTGACTAGAAGCGGAAAATAAAATCAGGTTGAGAAGAATTTCTATATCACTATACATATGCGACATTTATCGCAATGGAATGGAACATTAAAAGTTTATTGGAGATAATTTTATGAGAAAATTGTCTTTAATCCCCCTCCTTTTTTCAAGGATCTCTGCCACTTTTTGGTATCTTCTGTCCCCATTGGCGAGCTACTAGATCCGCCCCCGCTGGGACTCATAAAATAACAATATAACAGCCAATATTTCAAGTTATAAATGCAGTTTCTAATCGCATATCTAATTTGATTGGATTCAGTTAGCCGCATTTTAAGGTGTTTGCATATGAATGCGGTGAAATATTCTAAAGTATAATCAAAATTTCAATTCCGAAGGTTTGCTTACTCGTATTTATATCGTCATATATGCACTTTAGTTTTTCACAAATTGTAATGAACTATCCTCCGAATGAAAGTTAAAGGTTTCATCTAAGGTTTTATGTATTAAATGATGCTTTTTATCTTTAGCATTAACTTTAACTAACGATTTTTCTAGAAATTCACGGCACGATAGATTATCACATCTTCAAGTTGTGTTATTTCCTTATGTCTTACACCTTTCGATTCGATTCGATCATTCGCTTCGATCTTTTGAAAACATTGCAAAAGCTGCTAAATTTTCCCTTATTGGGGAATTGTAAAATTTATCAAATTAAAGAAGGATAAAACTTTGTTTCTTGAGCCTAATAGTCTTGTTTTCATGTCCTTTATAACATAGCTTTCCTATCGTGTTTTTCTTCTCGAAACACTTAAGTATTAACTCAAAATTCGCGGAATACAGAGTCATAGATTTTTAAACGTCAGTTTAAATTTATATTGATAAAGGTGGGAAAACTTTATGTCGAGGGAAGTTTTTCACTATATAAACTGAATACCGTTGAACAATAAGAAGCTCCATATAACAAAGCGTATGTATTAAATAAAACCAAAGGCATGTAATACTCATGGGTATTATGCGTTATTCACCGATCTCGTCACAACAGTAATCTGCGGAGTTTTGGTTGGAATGCGTTGTTCTTCAATAATCCTATCGTTATTTGGAGCTTCAAAGTATGTGTTTAATAAATGAGATAATAAAATCAATATTAGTACTTTCATCACTCAGTAATTTGAAGTTCTCTACGTTCTTTTGGAATATTCTCACCTCCAAGCTTTCTCCTGCGGGATCGAGAAATCTTCCATAATACTTCAGATGTAAACCAAAAAATGTACTGCAAAGACTCAATTTCTTCCTTTAGATAAATTTACATGTCCGCCAATACGGCCTCTCTCGCTCAGGCCATCGCCGCGTCCTTCCCCTCCCTTCCTAAGCCATTTCACCCACTCACTCCCGCCTTTTATCATGCATCCCATAATCGGGAATCTGAGTCGGATGGAGTGGAAGTGGAAGGGGTGGCGGGAGGATGGCGGAATCGGGGATAGCGAGAGAACATAAAGGGATGTGTATATTTATGAGTGGTGTGGGAGCAGTCCCTAGCTTCCCTTTATTCCCTTTTACGCAGAGGGGCGCTCTCGGGGGATGGGGAGGCGGTCCGGTCGGAACCCACGTATAAGGGAGGAGGGGAAAAAAGAATGAGTGGAGAAAATGGAGGTCTAAGAGGAAGGAAGGAGGGAGAGAATGATTTCTGAGAGAGGACCCATGGGGAGCTGCGGACTGTGATGCAAGGACGTATCGGTAAGCGATGAGGAGGGAAGTATATTGGCCAATCTTCGGATTGGTCGAAAGAGACGCCCAGAGGACAAAGGAGTTTTCGATATCTGGGCGCTGATGAAGGATAGAATGCGCTGCGCGAGGAATTAGTATCAGTACCAGACGATAGTGCAGAGGTAGCTGTCAAAAATATGGAGATATTGTTGGAGACGGATGAAGATAGATTAACCAAAGCGGTACGTAAATGCTGTTGGAGAGGGAAGAGCGGGGATTGATGGGGTTGAGATATTCGGAGGGCATATACGTATATATTCCGTTGGAAGAACCTGTCGATCGGAAAGTGTTCCACTCGAGCGTTGCTGGACAATATGGCGGGGTTATTTTTCAGCTCAATAAGAGAGTTTTCTTTCTATGGATAACATTTATCAAAATTTGAGTAGTAAAGGGGTTGGCTTGTTAGCCTTGCCTTGCTGAGCATTTGGGTTCGAATTCTGGTGATGGCATAGTTGTTTACGTAGTCTTGATATTGTTTATGTCAAGACTATGTGAACTTACTTACTTTCCACACAAATTTTTATTTACGACCGGTTTCGGCATACAGCCATCGTCAGGTATGCCGAAACCGGTCGTATATAAAAAATTGTGCGGAAAATACGAAGTTCACTGTCTCATTTATTAAAATGGCATTCCACAATGTACGGTCAGATGATATTGATTATATCTTATTATTGTTAATTATATCTTCTACTGTATCCAACATTTGAAAAGATATTAACTCACGTTAATCATTGAAACTCGTGAAACATTCTAGCTGATCTTTCTAAAATTTCGTCGGTGAGGAATATCTACTTAAATAATAAAATTAATTCAATTTCTGTGGCTCGTGGATAGCCATGTGCACAATGCGTTCGACTGGTGAGAGCAGAAGAAAAGAACTTCGTACTTTTCCACAAGGGCTTTAATTCGCTACCAGTTTCGTAAGCGTGCGTACATCTTCAGGCAGAGAAAAAGCATTTTCAAGCATATATATAGGATAGTGGAACCCTTCCTTTATCCTATATATATGCTATAAAAAAGTCTTTTTCTGTGCCTGAAGATGTGCGTACGCTTACGAAACCGGTAGCGAATTAAAGTCTGTAGAAAAGTACGAAGTTTTTCTTTATTCTGCAATGTATTTCCACGAAGTCACGCCTTCGGATATCGATATAACTGGTGAAAACGGTTCCGGATTCCCTGTAGGGGCCCATGTGCAAAATGAACTTAGCTATCGAAGCACTTTTAACCATAATACTACTAAATATCATTGCATTATATATATATATTTCATCTCTATCTACACGTGTACCCTGTAAACCGCCTTAAACCAATTTTTGGCGTGCGACGCGACAGTGAGTGCTTGTAACATTATCTTATATGGAACCTTCGAGGGCTCCCGGATAGCCAAGTGGGCAACGCATTCGACTTCGGTGAAAGCGGTTCCGGGTTCGGGATTTCCGGTGGTTTCCTATGTGGGAAATGACCTATGTTGTCGAATGCTTTTAACAATACTAATACTACTACTATGGAACATTCGGGTACTGTCTGTGGAGAAAAGGAATATTTGTAGCGTATGCCTCTAGAGTATATTTTCTTAAACTTTCTTGTCGTATCTGATCGTTCTATGCAATACCACTAATGCTACTTCAATTCTTTTCTCCCTAGTCAACTTGTTTTTTAGTAACAGGCGCACTTAATTCTCAGGTCTAACTCCAATTCGTGCAAAAATAATTACTTTTAGTTCAACGGCCTCTTACTTGCGATTTCGCTTAGATAATGATGGAATTGAAAATGTAGCCATTCACTCATACTTTGGTCGGGCGAACCCGCACTTTAGATACCGTATCCATGAGAAAATTCAACGCCGCGTCCACTCAAGCGACTAAAGAAAGCCTCCTTTTCTAAAAGGGAAAGCTTTCTTTTAGAATGGCTAAGCGGCGGAGAATCTTGGAGATTCGTCCGAATGAAACCTGCGCGAGAGTCCCTCTACGGCGGAGGATTTAGTGGATCGGTATTTTATTTGGTCAGGGACCCGATTTCCCCGGTGCAGGGGGATTCCCTGGTGCGCTGACTCGTGTGTTTTTGTGTGTTGGTGTCCCTTCTCCGGATGGGTGCGGTTTTTTCCGGTCGATTGGTCAATGACTCCCAATTCTCGAAGGTTTTGATATCCTACCAGTGTGTTTTGGAGAGTTCTGCGGAGAACTGCGCCGTCCGGACCAAGTGCTATTAAATCGGGACTGATCGATAAATCAAGATAAGAAAGATGTGCGAATAATGCATATTCCACTCTTTTAAACGTTTAAAGGATTTTTTGGAATAAAAAGACACCGAAAAGAATCATTTTTTTAATGCCCAGCTCCCAGACGAAGGTCGAATACGGCAATTTGTGAATTTAAAAATTTTCTTGCTGAACCTTGATTGATGTTAGATTTTGACACGCATGAGAATGCATCATACTCCAGGACACTTCTATCGTCTACCAGACAGTTCATAGAATTTGGTTTGTTGATTATGAGAACATAAAACGTATTTTCAGTTATATATATACACGTCGAACCTTTTTCTAAAAATTATTATTTATTGAGTTGTAACTATATACATAAGTGTTCTACCTTTCGGTAGGTCCATGTGCCCTAATATTCCCTATTTATAGCGTTTTCCTTCTAACATTCGTATTATAGTGGAAACGTTATTAAATATTCCATTGATTCCCCATTCCACACGCCGAAAGGCGGCTTTTAGGGTATTGATGTAGGTGTAGATTGAAAAGTACAGCCTTAAATTTTGAATGTTCTATTTTAATATATCTATATCTATCTGTTATATCTATTTATTATTGTCCCAAAAACGTATGTTACTGGATAATTTACTCATCTAAACTGCAACATAACTTACTATTATCTCAGATGCTTCCATTTCAACAACTTGATTCAATTTATACTCGTTCAGTAAATTACAAGTCGTTGTTTAGTACATTTANACTTTCTCCTTTACCGCTTAAAGTTTATTCTACGACCATGGGTTCGACCCTCGGGTCTTTATCAGGTCGAAAGGGGTCGAAACCATGGTCGTTGAAAATGATTCCAAACTTAGACACAAATATGCAAACTGTTTAGACTAATTTATTTAGTTTATTCTACGACCATGGTTTCGACCCCTTTCGACCTGATAAAGACCCGAGGGTCGAACCCATGGTCGTAGAATAAACTTTTTGTGGTAAAGGAGAAAGTGTGTTTTTCAGTTTTATTCATGATGGAAAATTACTACACATTCGTGGCCGATTAAGTAGATTCTAATATTCATTAGTCTAAACAGTTTGCATCTTACTTTGTGTCTAAGTTTGAAATAATTTTGCGAACTTAAAGGAAATGAAATCTTTGATGAAATTCAATATCTCTGATTAAGTGAATTATTCTCTTCCTCAAGTTTTCTGTCATTTGTATTATAGATATTTCTTTGATAATTTGAAACGCATTAACAATTTAAATATCCCCAGAAGGCTATAACGAATAAGGTTCAGAATCTTATATTTGAAATTTCTCTTCGAAGTATTTTTTCGAAGGAAATGTCTCAGGTAAATTTCCAGTGATAGTGCATGAAGTGCAAGATAATTGCTCTCGAACTACTGAACTCTTGAGTAATCGGTTTATAAGTTTACTTCCACTAACTTAAATGTCATGTAACTTAAATTTCATGATAATTGACAACGAGTTAACTTTAGGATACCCATAATTTTGTCGGTTAAAATACTGAAGTTAAGCTACATACGAAATGCGCAAGGGATCTTTTTGTTAAATTCTTAACTCACGATGACTGAAAGATAACTTTTTGGCTCCCTCTGGGATCTATAGTTAGATAGTTGATGGATTATGTTTTCAGTTTTAGATTGTCACCATAACATACTTACTAACTTAATAACATGTGTATCATAAATGTATGTTACGCCCGTTTATAAAAGTGGATTGAGGGAGAACCCAGGAAATTATAGGCCTATCTCATTAACTTCACTCTCCGGAAAAGTAATGGAGCACGTCGTTGTTAGCTCACTTATGAAGTTCTTAGATAGCAATCGTTTCCTCAGTAAGAACCAACACGGATTTAGAAAGAACCGATCATGCGAAACCCAACTAGCTCTATTCGTCCACGATATCTTAAAGTCTGCCGAAAGTAAAAAACAAGTGGACGCTATTTTCCTTGACTTCAAGAAAGCTTTCGACAGGGTCCCCCACTACAAATTAATTTACAAACTAAAATTAGCAGGTATCAACAAGGAAATAATTGAATGGATAAAGAATTTTCTACACGAGAGAGAACAGCAAGTGGTACTTGATGGCGTTAGTTCGAATAAAGTCAGAGTCACTTCAGGCGTACCCCAAGGCAGCGTAATCGGACCTTTACTCTTCCTCATTTATATCAATGACCTAAGCGACAAGATCGATAGCAATGTGAGGATATTTGCGGATGATTCGGTAATATATAGAGAAATATCAAGTGACGAAGATAGTGCTTCACTCTCAAACGACTTAGCTCATATACAAATGTGGTGCGAAAAATGGCAGCTAGATCTTAATGTAGATAAATGCTCTGTAGTAAATTTCTTCGAAAGGAAACAATTGAGTCAGAACCGCCCGTACAAAATTAGTGGAACGAATTTAAATGTAGTCGACTCAGTAGAATATCTTGGAATCACCCTAACCAATAACTTAAACTGGAGCACACACATTCGAAAAATATGCGGTAAAGCAACTAAAAAGCTCGGTTTTATAAAGCGTATTGTAGGTAGATGCGATGAAAAGGTTAGAGAGCGATGCTATTTTACGTTAGTTAGGCCCCATCTGGAATATGCGGCGAGTATATGGGACCCAGCGGATGAAACGAACTCTCGCGAACTCGAGAAAGTGCAGCGTAAGGCGATACGTTTTGTTAAAAAGTGCTACGATAGAGAAGCAAGTGTAACGCAAATGCTCACAGACGCAGGTTGGGAATCCTTGAAAGAAAGGAGATTAGAAGCTAGGCTGCGATTGTTAGATAAATTCAGAGGAAATACATTTTCGGATGACGTAATTGATATTATGCGACCCCCCTGCTACTTTGCCCGATCCGACAGTGAGCGTAAAATAAGAGAAATAGACGCGAGGACAAGTCGTTTTAGAGACTCTTTTTTTCCGCGAACGATAAGCGATAATAATAAATTAAAAAAGTAATTCTACTCTTGGTGTTTATACCCCCTGCCACACGCCGGAAGGTGGCTTGCAGGGTACTTATGTAGATGTAGATAAAAAGTTACACTCATTCAATTCCAAATTAATCCCTTCAAAAGATTATGGAATGAATTATAGTAAAAGTTAAAGCGATTGTTAATCCATTGATTCATTTATTCCATTAAATGAACACTTCAACTTTGCTGCTTTGTAAGTCACGTTTTCATATATACCTAAACATACTCATAAAATAGATTTAGGCCTCGGTTATGGTAAACTTTATATTCATACACAACTCATGATCTAAAGCACCATGATATTAATCGGGAATTCTTCATAGGTTGCCGCCAGATCTGCTTCGGGTTCAATTTCACGGTCCATGTTTACTAATCGCCAATATTTAGCGATTGGGAAGAATCTAAAACAAACAGATTACGGTTATAATCCGTTTCATGTCCGCTTAAAACAAGTAGAATTCAAACAACTCGATCACGACTGATTAAAAGCCTTAACTCATGAGTTGTTCCATTAATTTCGTACACAGTTGTGCATTGTCTCATTTTCACCACGCGATTTGTTGACATATTTATTCCTTTAGGGGAATATTCCGCTAGGGGATTATGTGCTCATTTGGAAAAGAATAGGGTATTTTCCCGATGCATAAACCGTTGCATGTAATCGGAGACACAGGCTGTTCGTACGAAGCTCATTCTCCGTATTGACGTAAGAACGAGGCCTGCATTCAAAGCTAGAAAAGCAATTCTTATGGGGGAAAGAACTTGTGTTAGATCCATTGTGTTCGGGTTGCGGGGATCTCATGGGATACGATGGAACTGGAGTTTGTATCGAGTAACTCACGGGTCTCAGATGTGGATGGAGAGGGCCGTAAATTCCAGTTTGCTGACATATTTTTCGCGAAGAAGCGCGTAAAAAATACGATTCAAAATTATTTTCTCGGCAAACTGGATTCATCCACCAATCAACGCCGGCAATATCCCTACGTTTCACGCACCTCGCCTCGCTACTGAGGCATTCAAAGATTCTCGTGCTAACTTCCAATAGAAAAGGGCATTCTGACTTTATTTTTGACAACTGGAAATATTGACTGGTTGTCTAATGTTCGTTTGAATGTGAGAGAACATTTTCCTTTTCCTGAGATAGTACATTTATAATGCAAGGTGGCTTAAAAAAAGCAAGCCATCTTAAAACCTGAAAGACTTAAAACGAGGATTGTAATTGCATAACACAGTAAAAACTTGATCTCGTTTATCTTAATAAAGATCTTGTTTCTTTTAAAGCAAGAAAGAAATCGAAATATCTCTTGTTAGTGACATTCTGGCAATCTTACTGCCATGAAAAGCTCAGTTATCTCAGTTTTTTAATAATCACATACAGTAAAACAACCTAGCGCAACATCTCCTAATTTTAAGAAAGTTTCTCAGATTATCAGCCGGTTTAAAAATTTGATATATACCAATTTTTCGGTTACTATCTGATTAGCCATCATCTGGATATGATGCGCTACTGAGATAGTAACTGAAACGTCGGTATTTAACATTTTAAATCGGCTGATAACCTAAGAAAGCTTTCGCAGTATCAAATTCTACTTTATCTACTAAATTGTTCAATCATTTTCTTCACATTCTCAGTGACATAGTCAAATTATGACTGAAAAGCGATAAGAATAATACTCTAAATCTCGCCTAGCATGGAATTGATCCGCATTTTCCTCATTGAATACTTTATTTAAAAGAAAAAATTCCCACTTCCCTGCTCATATCTTTCATTCTGTCAAGATTTCTTTGCTTTTTTCTCCTCCACACCCATAGTTTCCTCTCATATTCCACGTTACATCTCTTTCTCTCTCACACCCTTCCATTTCGCTCATATTCCAATTCTAAAGCTTTACCAAAAGGATTTATTGCCGATAAAATCTGTCTCCCTTTCTGCGATTGCGGCTGTTGCGGGAACCTGCAGTCGCTTTGCCTTTACACAATCCAAATATGGAATCCTTCCATTCCTTCCCTCTCCCTTGTCCTGTCCCCTTCAATATCCACTTCCTCCTTCCCTCTTCCTACATCCCCTTCCTCCTCCTTTATTCTCCCTTTCCTGTCCCGCCTCTCCATTTCACCTCACAATTCTCTTTCCTATTCCTTTCTACATTTTCGAGCTATCCCTCCCCTCCATTTCTTATTTTGACATTCTTGGTCTTTATAGTATACCTTTTTTCTTTTTCCCTTCTTCTTTTAACTTTTTCTCCATTTTCCTTTCTTACACCAGTAGGAATACGTGCATGAATGCCCTAGCACTCAGATTGTCTTCTAGATAATGTATTCTTTTTCTAGATTTCTCAAGAACATCTTTCTCTATTTCGAGTGACGTAAGATGTAAGTAAATGCTATCGCCTTCAACATCTTGGGATGGACGAAACAAGAGGTCATACATTTTACGATTTCGAGTTTCCTCTCCATTTAGACTGTCTTAACACATATCGGTTTAGCTAGACTCTAGAAGTGTCTATAATAGTTTCCTCGAGCCTGTTAAGCCATACTTTTATTTTCAATTATACAAGGAAAACAAGAATCCACTGCAGTTGACGGATTGCATGACTTTACCTAGAAAATAAAGTTGAGGCCAGGTTGGTCGTCCTATAACCTAATCAACCATTCTTTTAAACTCCATACCAAGTTGCGTGACTCTGCTTTCAGAACCATCTAAATGAAAATAAATGCTTGATAACTCGTATATAGAACTAGATTTACGGGTAACATGTATTTATAGACGTAGTTTTTGATTTGGCTATGGATATACACACATATTAGTTTGTGTTTGGGTAATGTAGCAAAGGATGCAAGGTTTTTCTTTCTGCAAGTTCTGTAACCAGTTGATTGAAATCGGTGGTTCCTAGAACAGCGTTTTTACCTTTAGAGGATACTCAATTATAGCTGCATTTTATAATAATTTTTGTAATTTTAATTGTTTTTCAGCGTATACATTTCGGAATAGGGGAAAATATTCACTACTTTATGTTTTGGTAATACAGCTTAGCACTTAGGTTAGGTAGGTAGTATTTCTCTTTTATTTTTTCCTGTTATTAAACACTTCTGTACGTTCTCGGTCTTTTATTTCTGAAAACCCGTCGACTGGAAATCTACACCGCTCCCCAAATTTTTCCGAAAGATAATAAACTGACCAGCATTAGACCTAATTAATGGTTACCTGCTTCTGCTGCGGTGGGCGTTATTGGACACAACGAAAACCAATTGACAGGACATCAAGTTCCAGGAAGCGTGACTAGAATTCCATTCGTTGTGTCACTTTGGGCACGCCTGCCATTGATTTACCATTTCTGCTATATACCATACGCCGTTCGCGGTAGCAAATCAGCTCGACGACCCTTCTGTAATTACTATCGATCTCCCGCTGATATTTCCCATTCCAACACCAATTTGGACCCAAACCCGCGAATTATTTCCGTGACTACTTCCCTTCCCATAAACACACTAATGTCCCTTTCTTTCATCCCTTTATCACCAATCGCCCGCTGATACACTCCCACGTTCCCAATCCTGACGATTGGTGTCCCGCATCCTCTCTGCGCCGATTTTTCCTGCTCCATCCTTCCTCTATTCGTCTTTGCCCAAGAGCGAGACCTACCTGTGAGATAAATTCGCACTTAAAAAGACGTGCGCTTTGTTGAATGCCACTCTTTTGCCGTTGGTTCGGCGTGAGTGAGATGTGGAGAAAAAAGGAAGGCAGATAACAAGAAGTAAAGGAGATTGTTACAGGAAAGGGTGATAAAGGATGCTGGCCTAAATCAGGCGGTGGAGGCCTCCAGAACTCTCGACGAACTTTGATGGCGATCATTAGGGTAGAAAGTTGTGCGGAAAATGAGAGTTTTTCCGACTAATAAAGCAGATACCCGATCTTAGATTTTAAACCCAACCAGGGTCCGTTTACATCAACGTTTAGAGATCGCCACACCCTTAGGGGTTCTTCTGATCTCTTTCTGGGAGACCTGCGAGTTTGGGAATGAAATTCTACGCATTTCGGCGTAATGATAGGATAGGAATCTTTTCTAAAATTATATTGATCACAATTCAATGTTAAAGAATATTTGGGTTACTTTACTGAGAAGTGATTGTTAGTCGGAGATTGATGTTAATACCTTAAATCTCTTTCAAAGATTTTAGTATGACACTCAAATATAAATAACAACCATCACAAATGTTTTGCCTTTAGATTTACATCTTCTGAGGTTGCTTAATTAACGCAATTTCCTGGTAACACAGCCCTTTTAAAAATATTCCTTCACATGAGACAACATATTTTTCCTAAGTTTTTCTCTCTATCCCTTCCCTTGAACCCTATCTTCATTTACTGTCTTCAGTCATTCCTATCCTCTGAATATTTGACCTACCAATTTCCCAAAATCTTAGCCAAAACACTACCTTCCCTCATAGTTTTCAGCCTTTCCACTTTCATTTTTCTATCACCCGATCCACTTCTTCCATTCGATTCCTAAATTTCTATGGCCTCCGATCTTTAGATGTCGTTATTTTGCAAGTTCCACGTTTCACGCCAATACCAAACATTCCATACCAAGGATTTACCAATCTTTTCCTTATTCTCTTATCATGAGATTACCTTTCGTGATCAGGCTTTAATGAAAGCTTCTTTGGCTGCTTCTGTCCTTCACTTAATCTCGTCTGTGCACCTACTATCTTAAGAAACAGCACTATCCACGAATGGGAATAGATCCTTCCGTTTTAGTTTTCCACATCAAACGTGATTGCTAACTTAGTCTCCTTTCTTTTAGTGTATTTTATTACTTTATTATTCTGAGGTTTATTTTATTCTCAAATTCTCTTACCTTATCATTTAGTGCAGCCTCAAATTCTTCTCAATCTATTTCTGATGGATTTGAGTCTGTTTGTTAGAAATTAATTACTATCCCAACAGATTCATATAGTTTTTCATATTTATTAATTTTTCCCTCTAGTTTATATTAGATAACAACGCATATTTTATCTATTTTTAAGGGGATTTCCCTTAGAGATCACAGGAAGCTTAATACCAAGTTCCAACTTGTAATTATATTAAATTCTTTATCGGTTTGATAGATATAATTTTACCATATCTAATGTAAGATATAAGTAAAACTTCGTAGTATCCAAAATATGTGGATACTACAAAGTTTTTCTTCAGAATGTCTTTCCACCAAGGATAGAATAGAATAGAATTATAGTCAGATAGGATAGAATTTATATTTAATGTAGTTCGACCTATATTTTCGCATAAACTTAAACTAATAAAAAAGACCAACCCCATGGTAAAACTTATTTCTTACATTAGCATTAAACTTATTCGTGGATTTCTTTAAACTCTTTAGACTCTCCGCATGATACATGACATGACAAGTACGATGAAACATGCTTTTCGTCACAAAGTCCAACAAAATCTTCTGTGATAACCACAAGTTCTGGTATGATAACAATCTTCTTTGGTTTTGAAGTAGATACTTTAATCGGATACTTTAAGCATGCAGTAGGTTTTAGAATTGGATTTAAGTCATTCGATATAACTTTCAAATAAAACGTAAGAAACCTAGCTTTCTATGTGCTGGAAACTGATTTTGACGTTTAAAGAGCGGAATGTTACTCTTTTTGCTTTAAGTAAGCTCTACTTACTCTAAATGCGGTACTTTGAGAGATCGTTCTCGTATATTTCTACGATGAGATAAGTGGCCATTTTATCCCAGCATTTCTGGATTTTTAAACATTTCCTATCCTCAGAAATAATTATCTATGCCTCGACCTCATTACTACTGGAGAGAGAAACTGTATTGCGCCACGTGATCACAGCAGTTTTGAAATTCTCTCAAGGAGTCTGAGATAAGGTTGGAAAAGTAAGTTTGGCTCTCTACTCACAGATTCTCGTATGTCGCCAGTAATCCCTCAAGAATATAATTAGTGTTTGAGTTAAGAGCACCATTTATTTATGTAAAATAATTATAATATTATAGGGTTAATAATGACCGTAATTAAAATATGGCGTTGATATAACGGACGAAAATATACTAAACAAACAGATCATTTGTTAGATATAGCGCAGAAATATTACTTGAAGCAAGTAAAACAGTTTTACGTGATGTATTTTTGAAGATACTTTTTCTTGATTTAACTAACTCTCCTTGCCTTTTTGTGCTCTAATTGAATAGCATTTTTCATTTTTACCTAAATATTTAAAAAGTAAATACTGCGGAAATCAGTTATATGGAGTACACCAATATGGAGGAACAAGATATTATATACACATATTTTAGTACCTGATACCGCAAACCGGCTTTTCTAGAAAATTAATGTAAAATATTGTCTTGAAAAATGTATCATAATAGTAGAGTAATGTCTGTGAAACTGGGTCGATTTTAATATATTTAAAAACAGATATTTTCAGTCGTTCAAGATCGAAATTCTCGTACGATTCCTCAACGAGAATAACCTTAAATCTCTCCGATCTTCCTGATAAAGAGAAATTTGGGAGAGACATTCTTTCTTTTAGAAGTGAAAACAGATTTCTGCCCGTTTTGGGTATCGGTTGTGTTTTCGGTTGTAGTTTTTTTTCGAAACTGCCGTGTTTAGTTTGGACTTGAAACAAAATTGCTTATCTCACTAGAGCCTTTCCTTATTTATTACCTAAAGTGTCAATTTTAGTGTAATTTCAAACATTACATTCATATCACAACGCACGCGGTATCTAAATTGGTGTATTTTGGATATTATACTGATATACACTACCGAAGTAAAATATTAACCTTAAGCTCGGGAGTGAAGTATCTTACAAAGCTAGAAGAAAAAGCAGAAAGGCTGGCTCGGAATTTAAGAAATTTGAAAATTAAGAGGTAAATGTTGTAGTTGTTGGATAGTGCTTCCGTGTCTCCTCTGGAATTTTGTAGATTATTTAGAATAGCAATGAAGAGAATAAGTGCTCCAATATTTTCGTATCATAACTATCGTATAATTGGAGTCAAAATTTCTTTCAAAGTGCTCAGTTTGATAATTCGGATGTACACCATCGACCGGAGAACTCTTGTTACGGAATTCCAAAAAATAAGATACACGAGAGACATCCTATGATAGGATTCATAATCTAAATCTTTATAAATTTAAAATTCAATTAATATATTTGAAAATATTCTCATTCATTTACATCCACCAACAAATGTACAGTTCCAGTTAAATTTGATCGAGTACTGCCGGGTACCTAAGATCTAGTAGAGATCTACGATATAGAAGCAAGTGTAACGCAAATGCTCACAGACGCAGGTTGGGAATCCTTGAAAGAAAGGAGATTAGAAGCTAGGTTGTGATTGTTAGATAAATTCAGAGGAAATACATTTTCGGATGACGTAATTGATATTATGCGACCCCCCTGCTACTTTGCCAGATCCGACAGTGAGCGTAAAATAAGAGAAATAGACGCGAGGACAAGTCGTTTTAGAGACTATTTTTTTCCGCGAACGATACGCGATAATAATAAATTAAAGAAGTAATTCTACTCTTGGTGTTTACACCCCTTGCCACACACCGGAAGGCGGCTTGCAGGGTACTTATGTAGATGTAGATGTAGTGAGCTAGAAATTCGAGAATCCCTTCTTCTACGTCTATTAAACACCCTTGCAATGTTTAGACACGGTTCCTTCAGTCCCTGTGTCTGATCTCGCACTCCTCTTTCGTGAGGCTCGAACGAGCCGATCTGACCGTCTGACTGGAATTTTTGGTACACATAAAACGTTTTCATATTTTGAAAAAGGATTTATGATAAAAATCAAAACGTTCTTTATTCGTTATCAGTATACCCAATATTCTTCTCTTTTTATATAATTTCTTTATCCGTTGCATATTAGCAATTATAACAAATTCATAAAATACTGACTTGAACGAGTTAACTTGTCGTACCTATAATTACTATAACTCTAACAACAGAATATACAATTCCCATCAGAGTAATTCATATTTGCATTTAACTATGAGGGATATTTCCATTTATAACGAAACTGGTGCCACAAAAATATAATAGATATGATTATATATTGTTATAGATTGTTTGCGACTGTAATATCTGCCAATTTTTCAAATAGAATGAAGTAAATCCTGATATATCATCTTTTAAATGCGTCAAATTTGTTGAAAAAATCATAAAAATTGCAATTTCTTAAATAATAATATAAATATTTATAAAAAACCGTAATTTTGTGAAGAAATTATAAGATTCCTGTCGTCTATAGCAGAACTATTCCATCTTAAAGTATTCATGAGGGTACCACATTTGATGAAACAGTTTTTACGTAAGAACCGTACGGTGTATAGTAGGGGTGCATGCAAGATGACTCTACTTCCCTAATCTATTACCTTCTCGTAGTCCTCATACATTATTAGATCCTCCTGGATGATTTTTCTTGCAGTATCAGGGCGGCCTATGTGACAGAGAGGACGCATAATATCCGTAACATCTTCCAAGAGTGCACCTTCTTTGAATTCATTAAATAAATTAAGCCTTGGCTTAAATCACCTAACTTCTAAGGATCCATCCTCCGGAAACATCTGGATATACCTAGTTGCAATGAATTCATCTAAATTCAATAAAAAATGCGCAGCGTATCCCGGGAGATACAGCATTAATTTTGTTTTTACTGCCATTTCTTTTTAACTACAGTATATCTTACATTTTTCGATATTATTATCTCTATACTCTTTATTTGGTGAGGTTAGGCCCACGTGGGTCTCTCTTACACGGAACCTATGAAGTCAAATAAGGTACTTCAAAATAAAAACAATAAAAGAAGAAGAAGAAAGAATGATTGGAGTGTAGGGAAAAACTCCGCAGCTGAAGGCCTTACGAGAAAATCCCAAGGTGCAGAAAATCATTCGCACCAGAAGCGGAGTGAAAAAACCCACGAATACACAAAGGGAAATGGATCAAAACAGGTATATTATAATAAGCAGCTCAAATTTGTCAACCTTTCTGGCTCGTTCTATGATGGTGTGGTATGGAGTTTGCGTCTAATACCTGAAAGGAGAGAGGAAGAAGAGTAGGCTGAAAAAGAAAATGCAAAACTATACTTCGAAGCGGAGGTGTAGCTAGGATTTGCTCATAGAGTGGGGTTTAGAGCAAGTAAAAACTGCATTGCCTACAGTCTAGGGGTAGGAATACTTCTACCTAAAATCTAATGAAAATAGAACCTGATTTACTTTAAAATGTATACACAGCGAATCTCCAGTGGTGATTGAATGGCATGATTTTTAGATGGCATCCTCTCGCATGCTTTCATTTATTGTTGGCTTATTTCCTAGGGGGGGGAGGTTGAACCCACAAAACCACCCCATTGGCTATACCTCTGCTTCGGAGGCAAGTTTTCTTGTAAGCAGAATAATGAGACAGACGTTTGGAAATGAAAATTGTCCAATAGTTGTGATGTTATGAAAATAAATATAATAAATGTTGTAATGATAAACATGATTATCTTACCCTATAATTAAGCATTCATGCAACAAAAAGGTGGATCCCGTGGATAAAACTAATTTTTTTAAGTATTCAGTCAGTCAGTCATAATGGTAGACAAAATACGGTTGTGAAATGGTTACATATGGTCAATTTACCGCTGAAAGGAAATGTGTGATGAATGCTCGAACGGAAGAATGGGGGTAAGAATGGATTCCGTGGCAATATCTCACGCCATGTGTTTTTGTGTTTCTATCCTCTCTTTTGAGGAGCGAAGCTGCATCTGCGGAAGCGATTCATTGTTACGCCTTGGGACGAGCGAAGTTCCGATTCGCAGAATGAAAGATGCCTACTTCAGAGAGAGATTATTTTTATCCAGGATAGCGGAACATGCGACTAGTTAACGAGATACAAGGTCATAATTTCAAGATAGCGAAGAGAAGAGGCACAGTAAGCTTCTTCTTTTGATGGCTTCCCTTTATTTTTATCGACTCTTTTCTCTGCTAGGCATGCCCCTAGTACATTTTTTAACCTTTCTCTCTTTCTCTAAACAATAGAAATAGGAAAAGTTAATACCTTTTTGATGTAAGTTTTGTTTCGCGGATAATTAAGATACACCGACTTCATTAAAAGGAATTTGCAAGACAAGTGGATGGCCTCCGTTCGGAAAATATAATTTGGTCTGGAATTGCAAAACAATAGTTTGAGGCGGAGTCATGAGGGAACAGTTGGAGTTTCTTGATAATGTTACATGATAATGAGGTCCTTAGAAAATACGTAATACCCTAAGAACTGCTCATAAAAATCCCTAAGAATAGGAATATTTTATATTTCGATCTCGTGTCGATTGTGCAGAATCTTTCTTATTCTTATATAATCTATCAACGCTCACAGGAGTTCGTGGAAAAATAAAATGAACTAAGGGAAAATAACCTTGTAATTTCCACCTAAGAAATTCCACGTTAGAAATCTTATGTAGAAATAATAAAGTGTTTTCCTTTTAGTATCTATTTCTTTTTTAACGTACTCTTCAAATTCTCCCTGAGTTCTGCGGGAATCGTTATCAAAGTATTTTATTTATAACTTATCTTAGATATAATGTTACCATTATTAAATCACGCTCTATTCAGAGAAAGCACGTTCAGAGATAATGTAGCAGATATAATGCGTTCACCATGCTACATAGGCGTTCCGATAATGCGAGAAAGATCAGAAAAATAGATGCCAGAACCAATAGATTCAAGAACTCATTTTTTCCGCGAACGATAGGCGAAAATAATCGATTAAGGAAATAGAGTCATGGTGCATGCACCCCCAGCCACACGCCGAAAGGCGGCTTGCAGGGTACAAACATAGACATAGAAATTTGAGAGAGATGCAAACTATTTTATGCACTTTTTTCATTAAAGGTAAAATTTTTCGCACTGGAGTTATTGAAGTTTGCTCAAGTAATTCTCTGAGTGAAGCCATATATCTTAGAAGGCAATATGGATTAGACGGATTAGATTTAAAAAGACAAGATATGACAGTCACTCGGAAAAGTTCTAACACTTTAACACTGGTGTGGTACAAGAGGGGTATTCATTAATTGCCTGTCTCACAGAGATTGCAGTACTGGTCACTTACACGCATACTAATAATTTATTTACTTAATTACATTGGAATGATGAAGCTGTAGCCAATATACCAAAAATGCATTAAAACATAGAGATAAAGAATTAAGAAAGTAAGGTAATGATCATAAAATATATGTAACATTTTTGGAATGATTTTTGACGCAGAGTTTCGATATTCTTTAGAATTGGGAAGTCTAATTTTTTCAGCTCGTCATAACAGTAACATCGCTTAAATACCAAGGTAAATTACGAAAATGTTCTTAAATTTCCCGTTTAGCAAGTAGGCAATCAAAAACGTAAGCAGCATTGAGTTAATTAAGTAGCTCGTTTGTAAGTATTCGATTGGATTAGTTTGCTTTTAGAGGTCCTTTTATCTTCTGAGAGTAGGTAATGATAAACATGGAAAATAGGTGAAAAGGCAATTTCTATTACGCCAATTTGACTATATCTGCATATTTCAACTTTCCCATGTACTTTAAAAATGTACTCGAACAGATTATCCGAGGTTTATAACTCCGTAATAAAGTATTTGATTATTCACTAATGCATTCATGCGTTTCTTTCTGTTAGACAGAGAAAGTTAAAAATTCTGCAGAAAATAAATATGCCACTCTTTCATATTGGTGAAATTTAAAGAAACTTTTACGTGTTTGCAGCAATCATAATTTCATTGGACATGGAAATCGCCGGTTCGTGCTGCAGTGGTAATCATGTTAATATTTGTACTTTCTGGTGCCGTAACCTAATTCTACGATCTAGAATTAATATCGTTATGATTGAACGTCAAATGTACCTCGTTTAATTTTAATAATAAACGTACAGAGCTAAAAAATGTATTTAGGAAGAGGGTAACTCATAATTGCTGAAGGGCAGCGTAAATTCCGTAATAAACATTTCGGATGCCATTGCTAATCCGTGAGTGACCTTTCTGTGTGATTGCCATTCATCTATTTTGAAATACTTTTCGTTTGGTAACTCATGAATTAATATTTCATGCGTTTAATTATCAGATTTTTAAACAAAATAAATGATGTTGATATCGGAAATTAATTTCCTTGGCAACAAGTAATTAATGAAATTAAAGGAAAACAATCCGGCATACTAGTTCATATGCATAATACAGATGATATATAATCGAAAAAGAAAAGAGTAGTGCATTTAAATTTTTAATGAAAACAGTCCATCCCGAAATGATTTCTGGAGTTTTTGTAACCATCGTATTTAAAGCAAATTATGATGATTTGTAACAAAATTCTTCGTTATCTCGATTTGCTTTATTTTGATAATAGCGAAGAATAACTTTGATTACTTTTCGTTAAATATTTAGATACTCCACACGTGTTCTTCTTTCTTCAATAGCTTATCTCCTGTACACTCCAAATCAGAGTAAAAGTAAATACAGTATTTTAAAATGTAGCTTCCCAAAGAAGGAATTCCATGCTATCTTACGCCAATGTAGAAAAATTTACTCGATAACTGAGATGGTAGTGTTTCCAATGCTGACTAATAATTATATCTAGAGCAGGAGAGTATAGTATTCTTTTATCGTTGTGCTTGGCTTATATCACTTTATATGGAATTATATTCTTAAACTGAAACGTTTGCATCAATAAAAATCATTCAAAACATATCTTCAGGTAGCCAATTTTGATATTCGCTGCAGGTTATTTCTGTTATAATTCGATTTTCAGTTTCATAGGGCTCAAAATTAAAGTTTTAGTGAGATAAAATTGAACCTAGCACAAAAAGTACTCTAATTATCGGTATTATACCGAATTTATAATTCCGATCGATCTCCAGGTTAAACTAATTTGATTCGTTTGGTTTTAATTTGACCTCCGTCTTATGCGGAGAAAAAAAATTGAAACTTAAAAAATTGATAGTTTATTTTGCATCATTTTGGACGAACGAGTTTATCGAAGAATTTGTAATTTAAAACAACAATATATTGAATTTAAAAGTGACAGTTATGCTTTGGAAAATTCTTCTTCTTGAGGGTGATATTCTGTTTACTTCCTTAATTAAGTTAAAGGATTTTTTCTCGCATTCATCACTAGAAAGGGTTCAGAAGTAATCATTAATTTTCATTACTAATGTGCATTATCCATATTTATTGACTCTAGAGCTTTATTTTTCAAATGAAGGATAGTACAGTATGATTTCCCTGTGCCAGAAAAATTCTCTCACGTGCCACTCTCGGCACGAGTGCCATAGGTTTACCAGCCCTGGCCTAGTCCCTTAAGAGCTTCTACACTTACTAATCAGTGAAACGTACAGTTTTATTAACGAGCAACTTCAATGCAATGGAGCGGGATAGGAATAGAAACTCAGCTGCATCATCATCCGAAACGATTAAAATCAAATTTTTCGAATAGCTGGATCAAACATTAAGTATTGTGAAATGACGATCAATTCAACCCTCAGTTCTCCCTAAACCTATTCATTTATTTGAAAATTAGATGGTGCAACCAAGAATCGAAGATAAAAAACGGAAAAATACATAATCTTGAAGGTTCACAATCCAGGACCTCAGCGTTGTTAAGCCAGCAAGCTAGCCACTAAACCACGGCGGCCGGGAAAAGTAAATGTTCAGAGCTAGCATATTTTTAACAAACACGTTTTATCTCCGAGCTCAATCACAGGATTTGTGCTATTTTTCCCTTCTCACGGATCATTTAATCTCTCCTTTGTTTCGCCTCTTCTTCCTTCTCCTCATTCTCATCAAGCATTTTTGCCTTCGACCACCCACTCCTGCGCAGAGTTCGCTTTTATTACTCCAAAGTAATGGCCAAAGGCTGGCGAGAAGCAGGGAAGAGCGGCAATTCTGGGTGATGCGAAGGCAGGATGAATGGCGGGAGAAGATTGGCCCAGTTAGAGGTACTTTTTACAATGCGGTACCGGTGTTTGGAGATCGAACCTTTAGCTGCTGTTTTAGGATTCTCTCGTGTGGTGCTCTGCAGGTTGCTCTCTCCACTCTTGTTTCCTCTTTCAACTCTTTTCTCTTCATCTTTTTTTTCTCTCCTCCTACACCTCCTTCTTCATTCATTACTTTGTTTTTCCTGAGGTAAAATTTCTATTTTTTTAACATCCACTCTTATTCTCTTCCACTATTTATTATGTTTCTCCCATCATAGGAAGAAGGAAGGGTGTACTTAACTTGTCCAGCACTCTGTATTTTTATTGGTCTATTTTCTCACCATCATAAACATCCATTTTGATAACTTTGCTATCGGTGGGTTTATTTTTTCAGATACTCATACTTTTTTGGATGTCCCCGCTTTTAATGCATTCTCTAAAGTTTCACTTAAGTTTTACTACCTTAGACTATTCTTATTTTTTCTCATAATTTCCCTTTTGAAATGAATGGTTTTGGTTTTATTAAGGGTATTATTCTTTTGTGTGAAGTGTAGTCCTTTTATCCACATTCTCATGCAAGTGAACACGCTGTTTTGTTTGGAAGTTTACTTTTCTAAGTATACCGCTGCCCTTTGACATAATCTATACCATATATCCTCGCTCATTTGCTTGATGTTCGGACATTTGATATGTTATTTCAAGGTTAGCATTTCTTAATTTGCAGTTTTTCATTTCTCATGAAGTTCAAGGATAAAACTGAAATATCTGTGTAGTATTCAGCCCGAAGACCAATTGGTACCTCATCCCCGGTACCATCAGCTACGAAGAGCTAAGAGAGGGCATGAGGCGTACTATTAAAGGTGTGGAGTGAGATCCTTTGCCCTTGCATTCCTCACTGTGCAAGAATGCAAGCCCAAAGGCAGGACAAGCCCACGTTAGTGAGGCGCGATGAACTTTTCATTATATTGCATAAGGAGAAACCTTAATCAGTGCCATTATTCAGCATAACTCATACCTCAGTAACTATTACATCATCACAGCTATGAATAAGATAGAGACAAAAGTAAATAAAACATACATTTTCATTTATTCCGTCGCAAAAGACAAATGATAAATATTTAAATCAACAAGATTCAAAACGGAAATGTGGTGGATTTGAATTTTTCCATACGCATAGGATGCTTAATCTACTCTCCTTAGTTGCAGAAGAACTCTGATACGAAACTTCACCGGCAATCGCATCAGCGCTGATTCCGCCGAACACTGAAAAATCACTAGTATTTGAATTTTAACGCACTTCCAAGAATTTAGTGCCATTCACTGATGATCTTACAAGCATGAAAACATATCATAATCGGAGACATTAGCACCGCTGAGGGACAGTGGTTAACTCTACACCCCTCAGTAAGATGACTTTTCATTTCTACTCTTCTTCCATTTCCGTCCACGGAATCATAAAGGGAGGAATAGAGGAAATGTGAGACCACCTGCACCTGCTTACAAATCCCAGGGGTGTGTCACCGGGAGAATAAGGATGAGAAAAGGCAGTAAACAGGAACATCGAGGGAGGGAAAGGGGAAAAATCTGATGAAGGAAGCAGCTATAGAATGGATAGATTTGAGGAAGCAAAAAGACGAAGAGGGAAAATAAAGGAAGAATGTGTATGAGGAAAGAAGAAGAGGTAGATGTTAAAGTGAACGAGTTGGGGATTTAATGTCCTAGGAAAGGCATTTTGAGGCTGAGACGAGTCTGGCGCTGTTTTGGGAAAAAGCATCAGCTCCTCAATAAGAGGGGATTCTGGCAAAAGGGAGGAGGAATCGAAAGATCGGATGCGAAGGGGATTACTGGGGAAAGTATTGGGAGATATCCTTGGGCTAAAAATCGACTGAAACTGAAGTGGGAAAACGACCTTTAATATGGGTGAAGAGAATGGAGCTGGATATCAGAGAATCGTCACCATATGAGAGAATCGTCACATGAGCCTAGTGAGAAAGGGGTACCAATAGTAGAACTAAAAGACATTAATCAGTATGAATGTTTCTGTACCTCCATATACTAGCACTACTTTGAATATTGAAATGGAAGATCCAGGTGCACCTCTGTAGATGGTTTAGTACTAGCAAGGTCATTCATATGCCTGTATCACGCTATTTTTAGGGAGCTATTGCTTTTCTCATTCGTAAATATGACTCATCATGGCTATCTTAATTTATAACTGTATGCTGTGGTGATAGATCACAAAGTTTTGGGGCTAAATACTCAAAAAAATCGAGATTTTCAAGAATGTGCATGGAAAAACATTATAATGTACGAACATAAGACACCACTCAAAGTAAAAACTCTTTTTTGTTGTCCATTTTAAAACAGTATTCTTTAAAATAATTTTGCTCAATTTTCATGGGCTTTTGGTACACGTAACATTTTCCAAATGGATACAAAAATTTCATTTTATTTTTCCTGTTGGTTAAATAAAACTTTTATCTGAAGTGTAATTGATCAACGATTAATCGAATCTAATATAGTTTAATGACTTAAATAGTGATGCAAAAATAGCTTTCAAAGAAGGAAAATTGTAATTGAAATAGTTATTTTTTAAACGTGTTTCGACAGCTAAGGTCGTTTCGCACGTAAGCCCTCATCAGGAGTCGAACCTGGGACCGTTTTTGAGCCGAAATCGAACGCATTACCCACATGGCTATTCACAGGTCCGGAGTAAAATTGTATTTAGAGTCTTAATTGCAATGAACCTGCTGTGGGAAAGGTCTTTATTAAATACGGAAAAATTATTGTTTAACTATATTCAAGGCAATTTAATGATTTTTGTTCATTCTATTAAAACTAATTTCAATATAGGGTGATTTAACAACAAACAAGATAGCGCGTGATTATTTATTCAGTCGCTGTATAATAGTAAGCATTTCAATCCGCGGGTCACTTACGTATCAAATTATAATAATTAAAAATACATTATGACTTGATTTTATCAGCTTAAAAGTTGAAAGTGAGCTATAACCAGCCATTTTTAAACATAAGTGCTGGTAGGTGAAAGTTTCAATGCAAGAGATAAACTAGCAAGGTCGAATGAAAAGTTTAATTGTATCCAAAACATTAATTTGGAAGTAAATTAAATAACGAACTCACACTGAAAATGAGTACTCTTTGCGAGAATTCCGCGATTTTACAGATGGCGATGGCGTGTCTAATTGTTCTGGTGCGATGGCTCAATTTGCTAGAGCAGTCACCCGGAAAGTGGAAGATCTAGGTTCGATTCCCGGTCCAGTCAGACGTTTTTCATGTTCGTTTCTCCTTGGAACTAGATCATAAAATAGAAAGCTGGAAGGATTTTAAGGAACGGTGAATTTCTTTGCACGATGAAGCCATGCAACTAATCCCACAGGAATAACAAGTGTGAAAAATAGCGACAAGACTGGGACTCGAACCCAGGTCTCCCACTTTCTGGGCAGGTATTCTAACCACTGAACTACCATGCCCCGTATCTTCCACACTGTTTAGGGAATGCTTTGTGAGCAAAGCGGGCAGCCTCCAACTTAGTGGCACGAACTGCTGCCCGAGGTCTTCACTGAGGCAGCCAACTCACGAAGCAGGTCTTATAGGGTAAACCCACCCAAAGGATTAAGGTAAAGGTGTTAAATTTTGCACGATGAAGTCATGCAACTAATCCCACAGGAATAACAAGTGTGAATAATAGCGACATGACTGGGACTCGAACCCAGGATCCTTGTTATTCCTGTGGGATTAGTTGCATGACTTCATCGTGCAAAATTTAACACCTTTACCTTAATCCTTTGGGTGGGTTTACCCTATAAGACCTGCTTTGTAAGTTGGCTGCCTCACTGAGGACCTCAGGCGGCAGTTTGTGCCACTAAATGTGGAGGCTGTTCGCCGTGGTCAAAAAATCATCCCCTTAACAGTGTGGAAGAGATGCGGAATGGTAGTTCAGTGGTTAGAACACCTGCCCAGAAAGTGGGAGAAGTGGGAGACCTGGGTTCGGGTCCCAGCATGTTGCTATTTTTCACAGTTATTATTCCTGTGAAATATCTGGAAATCAAAATGTAACGATTATAGGACTAAAAAGATTTGTTTCCTGTGCATCCTCATGTAAATATTTTTCAAATAGTCTTTTGAACGTTGCGACGTTACAGAGGATACCGGCATAATGCCGTAACGATTTGCAAAGTTATTTCACCCTTTTCCATAACGAAATAATTTCTCGATTTAAAACTTATTTGAAATTAAACACTTTGTGGTTATTCTTATCAGTTAAACTCTGTATCGCAATCTGTAAAATCGCGAAATTTTCGCAATTAATACTCATCTTCTGTGCGAGTTCGTTATTTGAGTTACTTCTGGGCGTCGGTTAGGTTATGTGAGTGAAATTTCGGTGTGAATGGTGAACAGTTTAAATTTAAAGAAAGCGTAGATAGTAAAAATTGAAATATAATGCAATAGAATGGGTGAATTCACTCCATAAGAGGCTCATAGTAGTCTTGAAAGCAGAAAAATCAGAAGAACGGAAAATTCCAGGGCGAATTGAAATATCGGACAAGGGAGGTCGACCGTGGAGATTAGGGGTGCTCTGAATGTGGAAGAAAAAGGTTCGGAAGATGCTACGAGGACGCAGGAAAAGCATCTGATAAGAGCACTGGGTAGTCGGAGGTGAGGGGTAAGGGCGAGCGACGCTAAAAGGGAAAAGATCCTCTTTCTGCGTTGAGACGGATGATCATGGATCGGACCTTTGTAAACATTTTCCCTTCACAAATGTCTCTTACGGAAATGAGAATTATATTGCTAACTTTCATTTAAGTTCCTGAGAATATATCCAGGCTTTGGCGAAATGAAACCGGCTCGCGAGGATATTTGCGGACTAAATAAGGATTTGTAAAATTCCGAGAAATTCTGAATAATTTACATGGACAGTCATTTCAATTTTCGAGCTACGCATGAAAGATATTTCCGCCAGTGAAACGTTACACCGCTGTTCCACATACAAAGAGATTATTCTGTATGATCCCTAATTACCTGTGGTACGCTCTTCTGGTTTGCGGTTAACCAAACCGACAATTTTCATCAAAGCGTCGGTTATAATTTCCCAGAGCCTTGAATGTATACATTAATGCTTTTATGATTCAATTTTTGTAATTTGAACGACATTTATATACTTTTCTTTTTTGATTTTTACCTCTTTCTCTTGGTGAAAAACAGCTGTATTAAAGTTCGTAGGACGTTTCTTCATGCTATACATCAAACATTTTATCAAGAAAGAGTTTCGTGTAACAAAATATTCTTTTTATAATATTTTTCTTGCTCATATTTAAAAGCCATCGATAAACAGAAATTATATTCCTTACATATGATACTATGCGTTGTGCACTTCCTCTATAATAACTATGTTTATGAAAATTAATTATGAACAGACACAAAGGCGAACAACTGCACTCAGAGTTACATGTTTTGGTATACTTTTAAACCACGCGAAGTTACGTCCATGCTGCTAATTTGTTTTAAAGAGAGAGGATATTTTGAGATTACAGGATGCCTAAGGCTGGTATATACTAAATATACAGATTTTCATAGCTTAAATAAGAACATTGCTATTTTTCTGTAATGTTAAATAAGAATGTTACAATTTATCAGCTAAATTAGAATCGTGGTTGGTTCTAGTATGAAATACTTGACAAATACCAAAATTAAATTTTTTCTTGTATAGTTAACTATAAAGTTGGAATAACTGGTCCAAAAATATTGCATCCTATGTGGATATTAGGACGTTTCAAAACATTTATCTCTGGAATTCACCCTGTGTTTCTGTTACGCCCTTGAAATATTTTTGTTTCAATTTTAGGGGACAAAATAATGAAAGTTAGAAGCATATCTCTAGGAGTGAGAATTAAACCGAGTTCATTCGTTTCATGGTTTCGATGAAATATGTGAATGGAGTTAGGCATAAACCTTAGAGGACTGGTTAATTCACTTGTAATTTTAGTAGCGAGCTGCAAGTCCTGCCTATTTAAACCACATTGTCCCGTTTTATGGCCCTATTAAGCTCAATTTATCTCCACTGTTCCTCGTTTAGAAAGATGTAATAGAAAAGGAAGTGTAGCTTTGGACCTAGGCAATCATATGCTTCGGCAATTCATTTGTCGTCCAGCGGCGAGATTTGAATTTCTCGAGGAACGAAAAATTCCTTGTTTTGTTGCAAAAGACAACCGCGCATAATTACGCACCAGGGATATCTAAAATTATACGACTCTGGCATAATAGTTCGAGAACTCCATTTCTCATCGGCGCGAAAAGTAATGAAAAAGGGAAACTTCGCCGAAGAATGTGAATGTTACATTCGCGAGAAAATAAGAAGCGGTAAATGGACTGAGAATGCGGAATGGAAAAGATCGAAATGTGGAGGGGAAGGAAAGGTAGAGGGAGGAAAACAGGCCTTGAGTAGGGAAATTTTCGTGTAGCAAAAGAGGATTGGTTTAGGGAAGGTCGAGTGTGCGGAAGAAGAGAGGCTGGCAAGAAGGGGGGATGAGGAAATAAGGGAAAAGAAAGAAGTGCGAGATGAAAGAGGTGCGGAATAAGAAGGGCTTTCGGCCCAGAAGATACTGCAGGAGGAATGAGAAAGTGGATGAGATGGAAAGCGAAGACTTACTGCGCTTGCGTGTGGCCCGAGGATTGAACGGGACGTGTCACAAAATTTTACGATCTTATGCGCCGCACGATCCTCTTTCTGTCCTCTCTCACTCCGCCTACGCACCTTTTTTCTATCCCCATTCTGCGAATGCGTTTCACACACACTCCCTTTACCTGCGCGCACTCTCTCATATCTTTTTCTCAGATGTTCAACCTAGCAGCAGTCTCTTTCTGTCTCGCTCGCGCTCCCTTCAACATTCCTTACCCGTTATCTAACCGTTGTCCTTTTTGGGACCTATTCTGCTTTTCGCCTCCGGGGAATACCGAGGTAACTCTCTGTGGGTGAAAGAGAAAGGAGGAGGGCTTGTTTTTCGAGGGAGAACTGTGGGAGTGAGAGGTAGATTGAAAGCTGCGGTTAACATGGATGCGATTGTAATTCGCCAGTGGTAGGATGGACGGGAGGAACGGAGAGAGGGACGGGTTTTTTTCCGAGAGGTGGCGTGAAAAACACGCGCTGAGGTCGAAAGAGTGAGCTTGGAGACGGTGAAACAAGGGCGGACATGCAAAAAGAGCTAAGACGACATCGGAAGCCTGTTATATACCGTTTCTATTAAATCTGTAGCCCTTCCCATAGCGTCGTATTTACTCAATGCTTTACTATTACTCTCGAAAAATACTGTCGTAAATGTTTTTCGTCAACTTACTTGACTCAAGCTTACTCTTACAATATTCTTACTCTTGAAATTTTTCAGAGAACTAGCAAGCAGCATCAGCATAAAAGTTGCAACTCCTGAGTGGTTTGAACAATTCGTTATTTCGTTGATTTAATCTTTCTCGCTGATGTACTGAAGGAAAACTTGGGAGTTAATTACATGATTGTTTACAGTTTCGGTTCCTTAAGAAAGATTGACTCCTATTGGGACTATTTTGAATCATACAATGGCGATGTGGCAGGAATGTATAGATTAGCAGCGATGAACTTCCTATCTTAAATATAGTGACCATATATAGTGAAGGCATTAAGAAAAGTGACCATATGGTTATTTAACATTTATATATGTATATGTAAATATATGAATCAAAATGTTTTTAGTCCATGCTATATTTTTGCCCTCAGAAAGAAATTCCTCCATCGAAAAAGAATACTTTATCTCTTACCCTTTGTTTTCCATTATTTTAAACTAATATCCTTAGATATGCAACATTCCCTGGTGTAATCGAAATTGGACATAAGAAACCTAAAGAGGTCATATAACAGCATAAATGGACTAAGTTATAAAATTTTAATATAAAAACATAATTATATAGCTAAACAACCTTAATTTCTAAATGCATGAAACAATAACTTTCTAACATCTAAAGTAATTCAGACTAACATTAGTATCGGAGTGATATCCTGAATGGCAGGCAGCATCTCGACACGTTTGTATACATTGTTGCATAAGATCCAGGCAATATTCTTTGTGATACGTTTTAGTTGCGAATCTCTCATTCAGTGTTTTAGATATCACACTCACCATTGCTGCTGGTCGTTTATTACCAAACTTAATTCCCACACTATACTATATCATATAATCTACTAGTTATGGTGTTACTAATTTTGCAGTAACACTAGCGAGAATCCACCATTACTTTATCCAGATATCTAACAAATTAGAATCTCACGACTTTAAAGTTTTCTCGGAAATCATCACTAACCTTAATTATATAAAAATATTGTTTAAGGGATAAGTCATCATAGATATAAAATTTAAATAGTCTAAAGAAATTGAACATTTTATACTTATATGCTGAAATAACGCCTTTTCGAAAATGCGCGGGGTCTTCATTCCTCAATATTCCAGCCCATTCTCTTTTCTTATTCAACATTAATTTAAACTGAAAATGGAGTGCAGGCAACACTGGTGTGAGCATTAACGATGAGTTGCTCTGTTTGTTCGACTGCGTTTTGTTTACCGTGGACAAACGTGGTGGTGTTGCACCGTGATGAGTATTCTCATATTTCAATCTTTGTTGTCCGTTGCTACAGCCATGCCATTATTCTCTCGGTAGCAAGCGGCTCGCTCTCTTTAATACTTCACAAAATGGCTGTTTCACGCGTAGAATTATCGTTCAGTTATGAGGCGCTAACGTCGCCACGCTGAAGCCTCGCGCTCTCCAAAGTCCCTTCCCAACTGGAATAAATCCGTGCAAGAGGCTCTCTCCTCCCTACACCGCTCTCTCTCTTTCTCTCCTTTCCTCTCTTTATCTAGCACCAGTCGCTGACCTCGCCGTAGTTTCATATATCCAGGACCCCTCTCCGTACCTTGTCAATCTGCAATCTTTGTTCTCGTAGTCAAGTTCCTATTTCCCTCACTTTAAAGTCTTTTACTCTTTCATCCAATTGCCTCACATAATTTCCCATGCACATTTTTTTGTATATGTACTTTTTCATCCTATTATGTACTCTCCTTTTTCTCATAATCATATTGTTTAACTGGTTCCTCCACTGTAACTCTTCTTCTTGACTTTAACATAACGACTAATGTACTCGTATTTGTTAATTATCTTATACGATTTACCATTTTGCTTTCGGAAATAAGATCAGAACCAATCCTCGAACAGATTTTGAAAGGTGTGCTTAAAGCTTAAACGAATTTTTAATTTGGAAAACATAACATCGAATCGATTCTTTCGATAGTTATTTCTTGAAATTAATCATTCAAATTAGTCGTTCTGTGGTTTTGAGCCCTTCTGTAATTTCCTCGACCGATGTAAAGTATGTCAATGAAGTTATACACGCAATTTGCGACTTAATAAAGAATAGATGAAAAGATAAAATGTCCAGTTAAAACCGGAAACCCTGTTCGTAAAGCCTATTCATATAGTTTGATTTGATTGAAAAATAATAATCATGCCGTAGAGGGAATGATTCGGTGCTGAATGGAGTAGTTAATTCGAAAAGAAGAGATTTTTTTCTGGATCCTAGGTGGAAGCTGATTAGATATGAAGATTGAGCTGTTACATATGAATTGCAAGATATAATTTCGTTTAGCTTCCTCCACAAGAGACCCGAAGGTTTATCTATTTCACCAATATTTATGTTTGATCGTAAAGTATAAACTGAACACATGCAAAAATTTTATCACCTTTTTTATTCATCCTCAGCGTAGTTCGCATCGTTTTTCATTCAACGCGCTTCATTTATTGACTCGTATCTTTCACGGCTGTATTATCTCACACGTGTACCTAACATTTGCCTGAGGAAGAAATCTCTCCCCACGGCTAACCTTCCCAGCTTCGACCATCCTTGAACGGCTTCCACATAACCTTTCAGTGCTCCCATGGGCGTTATGAAAAATGTGTGTATCGTAAGCGGAAATGTTTTGAATGGCCAATGGAGAGGAGACGAGAAAGATTCGGATGGGCACAAGATGGAGTACTTTTGCGCTGGAATATCTAGAGTTCATTCTATAAGAGCATACGATATTGGACGACGTGGAAACAGAAAAAACTCAATCCTTTACTTCAAACAGAGAAAAATAGTCTCGAGATTCCGTTTTCTTTCGAAGAGTCTCGTTCACCACCATTAGGGTAATGAGAGGCAAAGAGGCTTTTTAAAGGGATGAAATACCGCATGCCTTGTCCTAAGCCTCATCCACACGATTTCCTCTTCCGCCTCCACGTGCCGCATCTCCGCCCACCCCACCTACGCCGCACCATCATCCAGCAACCACCTCATAAACCAGCAGAACGCCGGGGCTCGTTTTTCCTCCGTCACGCTGACTCGCCTCCCGAATTCCTCTCTCACCTTCCCTATTTTCTGCTCTATTTCCCTTAATTTTTCCGTTCTGTTTTCACCGTGCGTTTTCTATTTTTCTCTCATTTCACTCGTTTTTCCTGGAGTAAATACTAAAAACAGTAGTTGCAGTTCTTCTTGTCACAATTTCTTTTTCAATTAATTCCAACGCCTATTACGGGCAAATTTACTGCTCGTGTATGTATAATTCACGGTTTATACTGTAACTAATATAGTAGTCATTGTTATTATTTGAATCATTATTGGTAAAGTTAAGTCCAAGTGGGCCTCTCTTCATTCTAACGTCATATCTAATTTTACTTTAGTGTTTACCATTGAAAAGTCCAAAAACAAATAAAGAAAGATTTGGTTTGAGGGAAAAAATCTCCACAGTTGAAGGTTGGCTGAGAAAAAACCTACGTTGCGGAAAAATCCTCACAAGAAGGGGTTGGGAACAAACTGCAAAAACTCAGAGGAAAATTAAAATTATAAACCGAAAAGGAATTATGTAGAAATCAATGTTTTTAAAAACTGAAAATTAAAATTAGCAGCCAATGAGGGTTGACAAGTATCACCTTACACACCTATCTCTTTCCTAAATTAGTCTAAGTGATACATAAATCGATGGTAAATGAATTCTGACAAGGAGCAGTTGTCAGACTGATGTTCAGAATCGTGATGGGGCCAACTTAATATGGAAGTCGACAGAGTGAATGTAAAAAGTGTGACGGGCTTCTCTCCCATACGCCCGGGTTCGAGAGAAAATTGACAAGAAGGAAATGTACCCTGCTGAATATCCGTTACTTTCGCCGAACGGCCATAACATTTACTGGCGTAGTGGTAGCGTCATTGGATTTGGGGTACGTGGTCCGGGGTTCGATCGGTGGTGGATTTATTTTATCTACATCTACATAAATACCCTGCAAGCCGCCTTACGGCGTGTGGCCGGGGGAGAAAACACAGGGCGTTCGGACTATTGTTTTAGTCTATTATTATCATGTATAGTTCGCGGAAAGAATGAATTCTTAAAACGACTCGTCCTAGCATCTATTTCTCTTATTTTGCGCTCATTGTCGGATCGTCCAAGGTAGCAGGGAGGTCTCATAATATCTACTATATCTTCCGCAAATGTACTTTCCCTAAATTTATCAAGCAATCGCAATCTAGCTTCTAGTCTCCTATCTTTTAAGGATTCCCAACCTGCATCTGACAGCATTTTGGTAACGCTTGCTTTTTTATCGTAGCACTTCTTAACAAAACGTATCGCTTTCCGTTGCACTTTCTCGAGTTCACGGATGCATGTATCGTCTGCCGGATCCCATATACTTGATGCATATTCAATATGAGGCCTAACCAACGCAAAATAACATCGTACTCTAACTTTTTCGTCACATTTACCGACAATACGCCTGATTAAACCGAGTTTTCTGGTTGCTTTAGCACAAATTATTACGGATGTGCGTGCTCCAGTGATTTTTTATAGTTTTTTTACTCTTCTCTTTTCGTAATATATAATATAATAAGAATAGCAATTACTGTGATCGGTTATTTTTTCGTTCTTTATATTTTTCACTGGGTGGAAAGCCGTAAATATTTTCGTAAAATATTTCACCGACTAACTCTCATCTCGCAATTGGTACTTCTACGATTTCCGGATTTTGAATTCTCGGCGAGTACGTCTTGGGTAACATCTTTCAAGAAGCGCCACCGAATAGTTCAATTCAATTCAATAAAGGTACCAGATACGTCTCAACGAGCGAGCAAATATCATTAGAAGAAATATTAAAATCCGCCCAGCTATTCCTAAAGCAGGCAAAAATTCTTATTTCCGAGCACAATCTTGATATGGTTATTAATACTGATCAGACCGGGTGTGCCTATAGGGGAGAGATAGAAAGAATTCTTTCGAAGAAAGGAGAGAAGACTGTCCATGTGGCTCTTGGGTGCTCGAATAAATTATCGCTTTCGTATACCTCGCAATATTCTTTCACAGCCTCAGGTAAACTGCTTCCTAAAGTTTTTTTGTGTATGCAGGAATCTGGGGGTGAATTTGCCCGAGAGTTATTGAATCAGTGAAAAAAATGGAAAGGCAATTATCGAATGTTTCTTCGAAATCAGGGAAACTTACGACTGGTTTGTTTGTTCAGTTCTTAAAAACTGTCATCAAACCCTATGTAAATAAAAATAAGTTTTTATTAATAATTGATTCATGGGGGGGACAAACAAATACTGCGATGTATGATGAACTATGAAGAAGAATCATTCATCGATGAAGAAGGTCTACCGACGTGCTCTGTGAAGATAACTCCCTCAAAGTGCACATCCATATGCCAACCGTGTGACGTTTATTTTTATAGACAGGTGAAACAGTTTATTTCACGGCTTCAAAATAGTACCTTCCGGCTCCAGGAGAAAATACAGATTTCCTCCTGTGAGGATAGCATTAAGATTCATTCAATTATCCATCATCAGATGTCCTCACCAATATTAAAGGATATGCTACAGTTTGCATGGTTTGCTTCGAAATTGGTAGAAAACAGAAATTTGTGTGAGGTTTGTTTCCCTAAGGACATTCAAAAACATAATGATAACTGCTCCTTGTGAGATTGATTAAATGTATGATGGTGTAATTTCTTGGCTTATTCAAATTGACTCTTTCAGTCTTACTGACGACATCTTTCCTATTGTTTGTTTACGTATACTTTTTAAATATCCGTTATTTGCTGGCTAGTAATCTCATATGGCAAACGCTTTGCTTTAGTTATATTAATCATCGGAGCACACCTCTTTTATCTTAATCCATTTATACACGATCACTGATGATTATAAATGGCAACACTCGCGTGTATTTGATTCTGAAATAAACTAATTTCATCTTAAGTTGGATCGCCTTCCTCTTCGTTACCAAAAGACTTTTTATTTTTCGTTTCTTGCTTGCTTGCTTTCTCTTTACGTATCGACCTTTGCTTCACTCGACTTTTCCTTCCTCTCCCCGATTTCCGCGCCAGCAGCAGCGCTGCATCTTTTTCACTTCTCTCTGATCTTTCCCCTTTCTCTTCTCTCCGCTGCACTCGGACGCCGCGATTAATTCGGAGGGAAGTGTGGCCAGCAATGCTCCTTAATTACTGCGATGCAGAGAGTAACTTTGTTTTGGGATCCTATTACAAACCGGAGAAACAACTCTTTTTCGCAGTAGGTTAAGCACGTTCCACGCAGTAAGTTCTAATTCTGTTGCAATTTCGAGTAGTTTTCCCATATTAGCAGCTATTGTTGATTATTATTCAGCGTGATTCTTATTTGTGAATGGCTCTTTGTATGATGCTGCAAATGGCAGCTGAATTTTAAGAGAAACGAAATCGCTTTCTTTACTAGCTTGTTGCTGCTATTGAAGACACCTGCAAGGTACTCTATGGATTATTTTAAAGATACTGACGCATTCTAACACTTATCTCACAATAGTTATCTTTGAAAATGTCGGAAACGTTTTCTAATTTGAAATATAAAAGATTTGCATACCAATATTGTACATGTTATTCAGTCACCATGGTAATTGATTTTGAACATTAATGAAAAATATAAAATTTTAATTAAATTTTTTATTCCGTTAAACTGATTGATCAAATAAAGATCATAATATTCACAATCTTTTTCAAATATTTCCATATGTGGATGCATTTCAAAATTTGTTGGGTAAGGTTCAAATTGAAATACAAATTAATATTGTCATGTAAGTTGTAATATATTTGCTACATTTACTTACAAATAATTATTTCGCTAATAACACGAACTCTTTGAAAAGTAGTAATTTGTAGTAATAACTGTACTTATATTTAGTCCAATAAATATATATCTGTTCACTACTTTGTTTTCTACGTGAATCAAAATTTTTCAAAAACTGTTGTTATTATTGCGATCTTATATAAAATCATATGAAGTACATTAATGTCTCAAAATATTGTTTCCTTTTTCGGTTGGACTCCTAGTAGAGCACGATTTAGCACAGCTGGAGTTTTACTCGACTTTATATAAAATAGAGCGTATCGTCAAGGAAGGGAAGTGCCTGAGGAAGAAGAAGAGGATAAAATGGCGGAAGTAGACACTTGAGCGATCGGTATTAACTATTATTATTAACGAGATCGCATTAGGGAAGATAAGAAAGTTATGTGGAAGGCGAACGGGTCATCTTGAGGATGGAAATCGCAGCTGATGGAGAGATAGGGCGTTCGCAGTAGAGTTATTCCAAAGGGCAGGATGCTGGAGGAAGAGGGAGGGTGGGTAGAGGCCGAGGGGGCAAGAATAGGGCAGTTCATTAAGAAAGGCTTCTACTCTCTTGGTGGCGTTAATAAAAGAAAGAGATTAACTGCGAGAGGGAAGGAAAAGGGAGGGGTTGGGTTGCAGGAGTGGGGATAATCGGTACTGAAGAGGACAGAGAAGTGGGAAGAGGTTAGAAAGTCAAAGGGTTGGCGGCTATATGGAAGGAAGATGAAAGTCACCGTGAAGAGGGTAACGGAGAGAAACAAAATGAGAAATTAGGAGAAGAGGCGAAATATTCTCCTCTGGAGATGTTCATATTTGAAATGAATTCGATAAAACTTTGTTTTATTTTAACATCGAATTAAAAAATGCCTTAAGCTTTACCGTGGCATAAAAACATGATTTTGGGGCTTAAATATTATAAGCCATTCCTGAAATTTTTAGTTTTCAAATTTTTGATGAGGTTATATTAACTAAGGATTCGTTGAGCTATAAATTGATATATCCAATAAAACGACCTAAATCTAAAGTTCTTTCATAGAAAAGTGAAACATTTCTCACCTCTCAAGCCAAGATTCCAGATTCAGATATCTCAATCTATGCTTTTAAGTGTAGCTCAACTTTACTCTTCTCAAAATTCAGTGAATAAGCGAGCATAAATAGAATAATTTCAGCTTATTTCTAGTTTATGACTAAAGAAAATACCGCCGAAAAGCCTTTTATCAGAAATTCTAACCCTAAATTGGGAAGATCTCGCTTTATCTCAAGGCTGGCTTTTGGTCCGACGGACGGAAGGATATTGTTCTTTTCCACCTCATCTTCGTTTTCTTTTCACAGAATTAGCCATCGCAAACAAGAGAGTCAAAAAAATCTCCAATAGAGACAAGGAAAAGCAGAAGATGGAGAGCGGAGATCGGCAATACAGATGTTATAAACAATTTTTAGGGCATTGAATTAGACGGAGGATTGGCTACAGTGGAATGCAGTGTAACCAGAGGACAGGAAACATCCGCCTCATAAGCAGCTAGTAGAGCGTCTTAAGCGCTATATTTACTATGAGATTCATGTAAAACGGATCGGGACTGAGAGAAAGCTGCTAATCAAGCCAGGTCGCACCTTAACCGGGTTTTACTGCATGCATACCAAAAATTATGTAGGATTTTTAATTTAGGACAAAATCATCTTCTCCTGATCCAATTTATTTTTGTACTTTTTTAAGAGAGCCACCGTGAAGAAGATAGCGTGTTGAACGTTCTATTTACGAATAATTATTGCTCCCATTTTCGATTCAGTATTCGATCGAATATTCTTAGATTATTTTGATTTAGAATACAATACTGCATTCGATCGAATATTATCATTTGAAATGCTTCTTCAGACCAAAAGACTCATATTGTACATCACAGTGCTTCTCGATTGACCAATCGATCAGATCTCTCACAAACTAAATTTTCACAGTTCAATCACACATGCAAACTTCGTCGAGAATGTTATGCCATATAACTGTCGGATGAACCGAGGGTATGAATAAAAATTTTTCATCGCCATGTTAAGAAATCGTACCTTAATATTCAAACTTGATTACCGAATCTTAAAATTTCTTTTCCCTAAATATTCTGAATTAACTTTATATAAGTGTGATACATATTGAATTCCAAAAGATTATCAGAAACAACTGAAAGCGAATTTCAGCAATGTAGAAATCTTAGTAAAGCTTTCCGAATGCGGCGGCGGCAGAAAATGCGTCATATATTGTAAATAACTTTTGCGCCACTACTATATTTCTCAAAATATGAGCATTTTACGACTCGGATTTTATTTGCCTATAAACTTCTCAAAGGAGGGTGGGTCCAAAGTATTATATATAGTGGGTAAAAATATTTGGCTAGAAAAAACTGAGAATGTGTATCCGAAGGGATTTAGATGTATCGTGGGATGGAGTGAACTTAAGTCTCCTTTTTTGGTGAACGCCAATTGACTTAATGAGCGATATCGGGTGAGGAGGGTGAAAAGAAAATGGGGAGAGATGGAACAGGGATTTAAGAGGGGTAAGGGAAAAGGGTCATGAAGAACAGTTTGATCGGAGAAAGGTTCTCCGGAATCGCAGGGGGAGATTTCTAACTGCGGTTCTCAGAAGTAGGAAATCTTCCAAAGAAATTTTAATAACTTACCCTCTTAAAAAGGTCCCCCCTTTACATTCATAACGACTTGTTTATAACACCATCAAGGACATATAATCTCTTTCAAATCGATTCTTGAATCATCTCTTTAGAATATGTTTAGTTCTGGCTAATATTATTGAAGAGATGAAAGCTATCTTATCTTGAGTTAGCCGTACCTTAAATGAAAGTGTATTGTATTTAATGAAGTACTAACATATCTTCATATGTTATGAAAAAAAAAACTTTAGGTACCTTGATAATTTTCTTGTCATATTACATTTGTTTTATGGGCTGGTCATGGAATATGTAAAGGTAGGTCGCAACTTTAGACAAATCCTCTTAAACTTTGATGAAAGTAAGGATTGTCCTGATTTTTCAGTTGTATACCATAAAAGTTTAAAAATACTGACGTGAAAAAGTTAACCAACTGGTATATCATAATAATAAATCGTAATGTAATAGAAGATAATTCCTTTTATGCACCTTAAATACATGCTCCTCTAAGATGTTTTCAAGGGCAGAGAAAATCTCGTTTCACCTCTCAGTTTGCCTCTTGATTAGTTAGAAAGATTAAAATCTGACTTCTAGATTTATTGCTTGATTTTTTAAATTTTAAATTAAATCCCATCTTGAAATATAATGCTAAAAGGGGGTGTTTTTAGAATGAGTTGTATTTTCATGCACATTAATAATGCATTACATAATTTGGCTAACAATAGTGTCATATGAACTTAATTTTGTTACCTCCAGGACGGTATTCCATACATCTACGGTTATTTTCGGTCGGCATCGTTGGCAAAATGGACAGTAAGCTAACCTCATAACACTTAAGTCCTGGGTTCGAATCCTGGACATGGCATGATTGTTGGTAGGCGTGTTCGTTCGTAATGGGTTTGTTTTATGAATGGTAAACCTTGACTAAAATGCACCCCATTGATAAAGAGAAAATCATTTACGAAATTAAAGTGATTGCTTTTCAAACCTAAAATACCTGAAACTTCTCAAGGAGAGATGGACATGCAAATGTCTGACAGGATTTGGACTAGAACCTGTATCTTCCGGTTTGCTTTGCCAGAAAATTTAGACATACCGTTTGGGAGACTTTATAGGCAAGGCCTTGTGGTTCATCCGATTAATCAGCATAATCCACTGACACGGCCTCATAAAGGGCTCCCAAATAGCCAAGTGGACTGCAGGTTTGATTGATGAAAGTGGTCCCGGCGGTCCATATGTGCGAAATGACCTCAGTTATCGAAGCACTTTCAACAATACTACTACAGCTACGTCTTTATAGAGGCACCGGCCATACAAAGTATTAGTAGGAGGAAATAAAAGCAGACACTGAAAGAAGAAATAGATATAGATAACAGAAACTCCGAGCCTTTTATGGCCGTAGACCATTAAATTGTAATAATAAATTGTAGAATTCAATTTTCGCTGAAATAATAAATTAAATTTGATAAATCGGAAAATTTTATCACTAGGCGCATTGCATACTACCAGTTTATGAAAGTAAAAAATTCATATGCTTCATTTTAGAGCGAACGGTAATCTACTTAGAAAAAGAACGATGTGCTCTGAATAAGAGATACAAAACGGCTTCATGACTGAACTTTTACTAAACTACACATTAAACACACAGCATGACCAAGGTTTTGTAGCCAAGCTAACTCATCTGGTAGCTGATCTGTAGCGTGGCTACGAAACCTGGTTCGTGCTATGTATTGAATGTGGAGTTTACTGAAAGTTCTGTCATGAAGCTGATTTCTGTGAATGAATACCATGAAGTAATTCTGTGTTGAATAAGAGGTGCTTGTAAATAGCATAATATTGGCAGTTTTTATCGAATTGAATTCTCATCTTAAAAAATCTACATCTACAAATGTAGCTTGCATGTCTCCTTCCGTCGTGTCTCCTGCCCCGTATAGATAATGTTTAAATGAATTTAATGAACGTGAAGTCAAATAACAATTTGAGATAATCTTTAGCTCACTAATTAAAAATACTTTTGCTTACTAATAAAACAATTCAATCTCTTTACTGGCTTAGCTGTTAAAGTTAGCAGATATATAGTATTTTATAACCTGAGAAAGCAAATAAGAATTGACTTTCAACTCTTAAATTCGAAAAAACTTCAAAGATTACAATTTCCTTTTGACGAATTAATTTAAACATTCACAGCTTATCACGTTGTTCAATTGGATAAACAAATCCCCGATGAGCTCCGTCTGTGTCCTCTGGAGGATAATTTCATTAGTTTGTTTTCGCCCGAGCCTACGTTCAATACGGACTCCCTTCTTTCCTTTCCTTTTTCTGGGCCTCATGTTGTTCTCAACCTTTCGCGTCGAGCGTAGCAATTACTGATGTTCCATACCACTTTTTTCTCTTTATCTTCCTATAAGATCTTCCTCGTTCCTCTTCCCTTCCATCACTTAAAATTCTTTCTCCCTATTTCTCTTTTTCTAATTCTTTTCCTCGCGCCTAAACTTCGGAAGAAGTGTCCGTGCACCGTCGTTTCCTCGCGAATCTCTCTTCCCACTTAACCACCTGTTATCGATCCTCGTACGAAGGACAGAGGGATTTTGGATCCCGGAGTTTAACGGTGTCCTATAGGAGGCATTAAGTGGAAACAAGGCTGTAGTGCGTTTAAGGTGGAAAAGAAAATAAAAAAGAGGGAGGGAAAAGAGAAACGAAGAAAAGGAGGCAGAAGGGGGAAGGAAATGGAAAACGAAGCGAGTCGGTCGAGGGAAGTTGGTTACGGAGGCGAGAAAAATAATGATCCGACTTGGGAAATAATGGGAGGAGGTTTAGGGGGCGGAAGGGTGCAAATGGGGGCAGGGAGCAGGTGAGGTGCGCGAGTTTGGCGCGGGAGAACGAGGAAAGAAGTATGAAGAAAAGGAGAGGAAAAGAGTTTTGGGAGGAGAAAGGGGCGTTGGATTTTACGGGGAAAGAGATTACGGTTACCGTAAGGAGAGGTTCGCTTGAGAGAATTTGCCGAATAGGCTGGGAGTCTGTGAGTGTGTACCTCCGTGTTAAATCCTTATTGGGGGGAAAAGGGAATTGTGGGAAAGGGAAGCATCTGAGAAGGAGCAGTGAAAGGGCATGGTTAAAAATAGCGATGGAAGGCAAGGAAGAATTAGTGACAATCTAAGTGACTTACGCATTCAAAGTCTTTGCCTGAGAAAAAATAAGATTGGGAGTGAAAGGGATTGCCAAGAATGAGAACACATGGAACAGAGACGTCTTTCCTTTCCAATGCAAATACAGAAGGTGAGAGAGATATCTTGCATTTAATTAAAATCAGAGCTTGGTAAGATAAATTGTAATTAAGGATTTAGGTTCTGGGAAACTTTGATTAGAGGAGATATTACGTGCTTAAATAAATTAACTCGAACAACATCTTTGCATTTCGGTGTTATTAGAATGTAAGAATATGTGTAATTTCAGCAGACAATGTTTTTAAATTTAGAAACGCACAAGAAAATTGTTTTTCATGCCTTAAAAATCTATTTTCACTTTTAAAATTTTCTGGTTCTCAGTCAATAAACACTTTCCGGATGTTTTCCGTTAGGCACTTAATGTGTATTTCCTTTCTTCTCAAGGAGAAGTTATAGGTTAAGGTTATATGTTATTTATACAGATGTGTGGAAACTTGAGTAATATCTGAAATGAAATCTGCATTATTTTAATGCGTAAAGGTTGCTATCGCATCAACTGTTTCTAAAATTTTGGGACGATAGCAATTGAATACGTCTTGTAAAAAATTGGTAGAGAAAGGCAGAAAATGTGCGCCACTATTTCTCGTATATTTCTATAAATACCGCAGAAAGTTTGTATGTTTGTGTGTGTACGCCTAAAACTCGAGAGCATGGAATAGCATAACTTTCAAACTTTTAAGATAGTAACATTTACTACCTTGGAAAATAAGAGACTATATTTAATTTGCCCCAATGGTCCCCGATATGTTTCTTTTTACCAATTTAGGCTTTGCTTCATTTAAAAATATAATTAGAAAGATCTATCCAAATAAATCGAGATAAATTCAAAAAGTAGGGATATAAAATAAAAATTCCAGTTTAGGTCGTGGAATATTAATGTCTATTGGAAGCATTGATATTTTTGATAATATATACAAACATTTGTGGAATTCTGAGGTTGTAGGCTACCCCTTCCCTTAACGACAAGGCCAATTGCTGAGTCCGAGCTCCAGCCTTTTCCCATAAGAATGCACGGGGAATTTAGGTCCATTTGGAATGGGAGATAATTTGAACAATTCGCCTGTACAAACAGCTTTGTCAGATTTACAACCAATTAGAAGTGTTATTTAATGAGCTTGATTTTGCGTGAGGGGACAGTTCATTGCCGCTTTCTCGCTATCAAGGAGCCGATAAAAAACATTCATCAGTGTGGAGACAAAAAAACTTTTGGGTGAACTATTGAGGTTTATTGCAAACATTACAAAGAAAGTATCGCCATGTGCTCAACGCTATGGTTACCCTGTGGATTTACATCTGTACTGTACTGTACATTTTACATCTCATACATCTGTACTTACTGTATATGTATATAATTATTAGTGGAAATCATTTGGTCAACTTCTGCGTATTGGTTTGCTACTCAGTTAAAATTATTCGTTTTTATACTCCTCGTATACATTACAAAGTGAAAGTTTGTCCATCAACGTAAACTCATAAATGATGAAGCGAGAAAATGTACTTTTAATCGAGTAGTTATTCCTCGATCTCAGTAGTTACATTAACTATCTAATGTTTTCTTAAGATTCCAGTAAGTCGAAATTAGTTTTGTAAATATTAAGTTTTATTTCCCCGTTGAGAATTAACGGTAAATTCGGCCAATATTTAATGAAAACGCATTTACATTTCGGATTAGAAATCTTCATGAAACATATTTCACTTATTTACAAAATATACGTTTCAGTAGTTGGCAAATGCAACTTTGCCACTCTGATGCATCTTATAATTTTAGCCAGTTTCCTTTTCCTGAAACCGTTGCTTATTAAAGCTCTTTTCAACCAAGGAGAGGTGTTACGAACCATAGCTGGAGGCTCTCTAAATGGTACCCAACTCCATAGAAGTTTAAAGGATCATTTTCTACCGGGAGACATCTATTTAAATTGGAGGTTGAGCCCCAGATGCATTTGTGTGGTTCACTGAAGTTTCTGCATAAGCAATATAGCATTTAAGACTTAGAAATACAACTGAAGGTCTGTTAAACATTATCATTTTGATAATAATATTTAAAGCAAAAGCGTCATATACTTGAAATTTGTAATTTTAAAATTGCGTTATGTTCAGCCTTTATTTTTCATTTCTTATTCAAAGGTTTGTTTTGGTGACATTTTTATATGGACATTCAAAAATATTTCCTTCTTGAAAGTTAAGATCTTGATAAAATTTTATTGAGTTAGAGGAATTCAGGCTTTTCTATACTTTTCATCGTGTGTAACTTTAGGAGTGGCTAGCAATTTGTATAATCTGGAAAGAGAAAAGTGGTCAAAACACCCCTTGTCTTATCGCAGCATTCAGAACTATCAGGGCAACCTTTAGCACGAAACGAATTTGCAAAATACGCCCTCGATAAGGTAAGAAATAAGCGCTTAGTTTCTGATAATCAGGAACCCTAATCACAACTTGCATTTGATTCGCTTAACTTACGGTAGCGTAAGATCGGCGATTCTCAAACGGCAAGAAGTTAGCGCGCCTATTATACCAAAACTCTCGCAGATGCTAAAGTGATAGTAGAATTTATCGGCCGATAACAGGTGGAGATTTATGAGATACAAGTTTAAGTAAGCAGAAATCTAGAATCAGGGGCTGGCAATTAGGCTCCAGCGAAAAGATTAGCTCAGACGCGAAGATGGTGTTTGCGCTGGTCAGAGGACAAAATTAAGCGAGATGTGGCTAATGAGAAAGCGGGATGCATGGATGGCGAAAACGGAGATTGGGAGCAGCATAATGCGAAGAGATAGCGGGAAGAGGAGCGGCAACCGCGGGCGGAATGAGATCCGCCCTGATGGGATCCGAACGAGGAGAGTCGCGGAAGGCTGAATTAGATGTGAGGGAGTTGGCGAGGGGTCAGCGAGATGATAAAGGGCACAACAGTTTCACTGTTTGGGTTCAAAGGAGAGATCTGCGTTCCTATCGTCCCCAGCTGCCGACTCCTATTCAAGCCAATAGCAGCCTCTGCTCTATCGTCCCTCTGGCCCATCAATAATATCCGAAGTTAGACACGACATTCTAATATCTGATCATTTATTTCCTTTTACAGGATATTATAGCCTGGTTTGTAATCACTTCACTCTCCTTCGTAGTATAAATTAGAATACATTGATCCTACATAAGTACAATAGGGGATGAATGAATAAGTTGAATCACGTACTCTCATTTATTCTTCGGATCGATTCTTCTATCTTAATACAGATATCGGAGTTTCTCATCGCGCTTACGAATCTCTTTTCTTTCAGTTTAAAATTCTTACATAATTATGTAATTAATTCGTTAGCATTAAAAATTGTTCGTAAAATTTTGCCATCTCTTAAATCATGACTGGAATAGATTGACTTTTTTATGAGGTATTTCATATATAGGTATTATTGTAAATCCATGCAGATAATACTGTAAAAATACATTTTCATTGTGATTTATTTTTAAAAATTTTCGATGTATCTTCATCGATTATCTTACTACTCGCACTATTTAAAAAATATTCTTCAATTTTACTATACTGCGCAGCAAACAGAACTAAAACTTATTAAATATTGTTGTATTTTAATCACTAATACCCGGCCCGTTGGTGTAGTAGTTAGCGTGCTATCCTAGCAACGCCGAGGTTCTGGGTTCGAATCCTGGTCGGGGTATGGCAGTTTGTGTTCGTTTTTAGTAGGTTTATTGTAAAAGTGTTCTCTTTTTACTGAAATTCCCCTAAATAAAGACATGGTTAACTTTACTATAACTCGTTCTGAAAAGGAATTTGTTAAAGTTAGAGACTTATTGGGAAAATCACTTCGATATTATCTGGGAACTGATTGAAGGATTAATAGAAACAACTATTCGTTCTTTATTAGTCGAAAAGCACATCTTTTTCATTTTCAGATATCTTTCTTTTTACACGTTCTTTCCCAACTCATGGCTATTACGTGTAAAATTTTCTTTGAATTGCTTCTGAAAATCTTTCCGTTACTATCTTCTACATTCCGCTTCCTCCTTCAATTTCTGTTTGTTTTTCATCCGCCTTTTATCTTGATGAATCAGAAGAATCTTGATCAAATTTGCACTTGGCACAGCTGTAGGCCTCTGCTGATTTTCCACCGGTGAAAAGGGAAAGAGGTAAGCAAACGCCAGAATTTTCTCGGAGACTTAATAACACTATATTTTTTTCTATAGAGAAAATAGAAAGGGTAGAATATATAATTCGCATTTTCACCGTTTGAAACTTTTAATTTTTTATTTTCTGATTCGCATTTCCCCTTTTTTTTAGTCAGGTGAAGTTTTACCTCTTTTCTACTGTGTTATCTTATTTTCAATCAGTACGAGTTTACAATTAACTTTTTAACTTTTTATTTTTTCATTCGCATTTCCACTTTTTTGAGTCAGGTGAAGTTTTACCTCTTTTCTACTGTTTTATCTTCTTTTCAATCAATACGAGTTTACAATTACTTCGTGAATACTCCATCTAACACATAGGAGCAATATTATTTTTATTATGATAAGTTACTAGTTAAATAATAACATAATGTCGTATTGGACTAACACATTATCATGAGATTAAAACGAAAATTTGAATTTAAGCGATGTAAATATGAGTAAATTTGATTCAAACCTTGACGTAAGTAGGATACATATACGGTTAAAGGCATTTTAAGAAATTAATTAGAAAACATAACGCTCGAAATAGAATTTTGTTCTCAGAGGCTATATTAGCTTTGCGTTATCTCAAGTGTAATGAGCACTATTTTTAATTTCCAAAAATTGAATATACCATTGCTTTGGAGATGATGATTACCGACGAATCCCTCCCCTTGTCTCTTTCGCACTTGATAATTTGCTACACGAATGTCGAGGCCACTCGCGTTGTTATCTGTGTTTAGAGAGGATTGCGTGCTCTACTGTAATTGGCCATCGCTTTATAGAGGAAACGTGCGTTCTTGGAGTTATCCTATCGCATTCAACCCAAAGGGGCTATTAAAGGTTTACGCTTACTTTCGTAGTCTGAATTCTTCATCACACCTTTCAATTTTGTTAGCGATAAGGTGGTAATTATCCTCATTTTACATATAAGTACCTATATACGACGTTGAATAAAACTTTAATTTCATAAAATTTTCTACATTCCAGAATACTGCTATTAACACCTTGCAGTAAATGTAAATACGTAACAATAAAGGTACTGTTTAAAAAAAATTGACTCTCATTAAATGTGTCTCTACCATATCGGTTGGTGTAAAATACAATAGAAAGGTGTTGATCGTTTTCGCAGTATGTTTAAGTTTGGAAATTCTACTGGAAAAAACTACATTTTTTAGGTGATTATCTGAAAGCAAATCATTATTTGAGGGTAATGTTTCAATTGTAGAACTTATCATATACGTAGGAATTGGAATATAAGACACATATAGGATATTGCGCAGTATAAATCAGATAAAGGATACAATTGTGAACTCAGAGAATTGAGATCAGTGACATTTCGTGCTTTGATTAAGTATCATTAAAATATTTCGTAAAAAATGTTATTTTAAATTATCTGCCAGTGACACTATTCCTCTGACATTTTGTATTTAATTAACCCTTATTATTGATTAGATGTACATTTATATAAGCGTATCAGGCTAGTTAATTACATCGTTTGAGAAGAGTTTAAAATAAACACCTTTTTGAAAGGTGTTTAGTTTAAAGTTTTGAGTGAGAAATAAACACCTTTTTGAAAGGTTCGAATTTAATATATTTCCCAAAATATAAAATATACTTTGATAGATACTTACAAAGATAGAAAACTTGTCAAAATAATGTGATTCTCCGATCTCGGTTAACAGTTTCTCTTTATAATCTGTCGTTGGATATATTAGACACTGTATATAAAATACTCAAAAGTAACAGTAACAGCAACTTGACATGTAACAGAAGTTGGAGTGAAAAAGGTTGATTTTTTTGACAAGAAATTGCAAATGATATGCTAGCAATTCTCTGCTTAAAATTTCTTCAGTTCCCATCTCAGTCTCTGCAATAATTCAGTCTTCGCAATCTCTATCATGTACGTCAATAAAAATTCTAATTTCCGTTATTTTGATTTCTGAAATGTGTAAATTGTTTCTCGTATGAAAACGATTAAACAACCTATTTCCTAAGAGTATGAACACCGTTATTTTCTAGGGTAATTTTTAACGCTACCTGAACTACCAAACAATGTAAGATGACTATTGAGCACAACTTTGGATACCATACTTCATTGGCAGAAAATCCTTTATCATTGCACCATCTTTTGAGGCATTAAAAAGTCTTCTTTTACCGTAAACATCTCTTTTAAGTGGCGTGAAATATTCATCAATTGAAAAAATGTTGAACAAAACAGAGCCGCGTGTACGAATAGAAAGAATAATGGAATTTAGAAGTTGAGAGAGGAAACTGATATCAATGCAATGACATTCGGCTCAATAGCAATAGCTCTTAAAATTTACGGAGCGCAATATAAATGGCTGAGATTTTGCCGCGCTTGTTTGCTCATCCTAACGTTCCCTGCGCGACCTAAATCGTCATTTTAATGGAAATACATCCATGCCCGTAATAAAAGTAGTTTAGACATTAACAAAGAAAGCCAGGTACTTATACATTGTTCGAACATTTTTACCAGTTAGGTGATGATATGGATAAGATACTAGAATCCCCTCAATCTGCAATAAAATTAATCAGGAGAAAGAATTGCATCCTGGCTTTTAAACGGTATGAAACTGTATTATATCATGAATTAACTAAAACAATTATCGAAATTATCTTCCATCGTTCTTTAAAGAGTAGTTTGTTTGCTTGATTAAATAAAAGTCCTTTTACGATTAAAAAGCTCACGGAACTAATTTCTTCCCCACGGCATAATTAGTTAGCATATTGCACGAAACAACAATTAGAATCTTTTTTTATTTAAACAAATTCCTCATAAGTTATTTCATGAACATAAATCGGCCATATTTTTTACTTTTATTTAATCCACCAATATTTAGTAATTCATCATTTATATAGTGGTTATTTCTTAATTTATTGTATTTCCAAGTGCAAACTCCAAGTGCAAACTCCAAGTGCATCCTCATCTTTCTATTAGATGTGTAGACCTGTATTTCGGTTGAATTCGATTTATCTTTTGTAAAATTTCAGAGGTTATGTCGAAACAACTGAATTTGTAATACGAATAATTAATAATTAAATGGAGACGATCGCACTAAATTAATATATGATATTAAAACTGCAAGCAAAAAATGCGCGAATTTTTATTCCTTGAACGGAACTCTTTGGTTGGTCATTTTTGACCGATGCATTTCAATAGATACTGTCAATGCATGACTTTTGGAGATCGATCGTTTGAATTGTTTGACCATGAAATACTTGGAGAAATATTTTTTAATAAATTATACCCTTTTGAATATTTTCCGAGATGTGACCTCGCTATCTCTTTGGAGTAAAATTTGCTATATTATTCCATTTAACGAATTAGTGATTAAATTATATACATTTAAAGTTTTATTTTAAAATTAATGCAAAATGGTAAAACGTAAAGGTTTATGATAATCTTGAAATGAGTTTTTCTCTCTTGTGGATACTAATAAAATAATATTGGAACCTCGTCTACCCAATGATGAGCGCTTGGGTTTGGACTGTCAGTTCTGGGAAAGTGTTGAATAAACGAGCTTTCGGATATTCTCATACAAATTCTAACATATCCCAAAGCTACTCCAAAGAGATTAAAAAAACTGCTGTTAATGTCTCAGAAGATCCTTAGGAAAAACCTTACATCTGTTACCATATGAAACGTAAAAATTTTCAGGAAGAAGCCCAAAATTTTCTGTGATATTGCTTAAGGTGATATTGTCTAATGTGATATTGTATAACGTGATAATGTATGATGTGATATCGTATGCTGTAGATATATTAATGACTGTATATAATTTAAAGAACTGTAGAATAGTTGATATTTTTGTAACAGCGTAGTATTGTTGTAATACTTTGTATGACGTGCTGCCTTCGGGAGGTTTTTGGAGGAGTTTTTCTCCCGACTAGGGTGAATGCCAGTCAGGGCTTTTGTTCTATTTGCCCCTCAAATGAGTACTACCAGGCTAGATGCCTATTTGTAGTCATAGAATGTAAATAATAATATATGTATAATAATAATAATATGTCATTCCAGTGCATAAATATTACTTTGTGTTAGTTTGCATATTAAATATAACCATAAAGATTATTTGCGAGGGTTAAATAAAAAAAATCCATTACATCATGTTAACTTATGCGACTTTTTAATGTCAATATCAGTTATATATTGCAGTCTTTTTTTTCGGCTTCCATATTTTGAAAATATTTTGTGCTTTGTTAATACATTAACATCTTCAGCCTCACGTATTCGAAAATTTAAGTTTTTTTTTCACACTTTTGCGCAAATGTTAGTATAATACAAGGATTATGGTTAACGATACGGGTTACAATGATAGAAAAGGAAATAAAATATAAGTAGCTAATAAAAGCTGAATCAATACAAAAAATTATCAATTATTTTAATAATTTTCTTAGATATCCCTTCGTTTACATGGAAGGGAGTGAATACTTCTTTAGGTAATGCTTTTTAATCCATTTAATCTATTTAAGAAATAATTTTTCTGACATCTTTCCATCTAAACCACGAAATTTTATAACCTAAATCCTTTTAAATCCTTTTCTTCTATGCGTATAAGATGAATCTTTCAATTTAGAGGACAATTCTTTCCGTACAGGTTGACCCGCATATGTGAATCTTAAATTATGAGTACATCCAGATATAATTTTTTTAAGTACAGCTTTAGACGGAGATATATAGTTTGTTAAATCCTTTACGCAATCAGTTATGACAAAATAAAGAGAACTCTCATCGTATTGATTATAATTTCAAAACGAATGCTTTTTTTTTTAGGAATATATGGATATTGGTCTCCCGGATAACCAAGTGGGCAGCGCATTCACCTATGGTAGAAGCGGTTCCGGGTTCAATTCCCGGTTTCTACGAGCGAAATGACTTTAGATGTCAAAGCACCTTTAGCAATACCACTATATACTATGTAGATATTTACGCCGTCATATATTACCGTGTTAGACACAATCGCTTTTGTCATTCTAGCCCTATCTTTAAGAGGACAGGCACCAATCATCTCAAGACATGAAAAATATTGCTTGGTATTCCATGGAACTGACTTATTAATGAAATGGAGCAAATGTGTCTCTGATAAAATATTTCGAGCATGTGCACACGCCTTCCCCATTCACTGTCGTATCATTTGTACCATTCACTCCGGCTCGCGTCACGTAATTCGTCCTCCAATGGCTGACGCCTTTACCCAGGGAATATGTTACGGGTCGCCGGATCCGTTGGAAAGGGGTTTAGAATTAAAGGAGAAATAGAAAGGGCAAATGTAGACCCAAGATCAAGGAAGCATAGGAAAGGGAAAATGGATAGGAAAGGAGGAGATGGTGGTTAGGGGAGGAAGTGAGATGGTACAAAGGAAGGGAGAAGCAAATAGAAGAGAGAGCAACTCCATCCCTTGGTCAAACCCTACGTCCGGTGCGGTTCGAGGCGGTCATTAAAGGCGGTCATTATTCCAAGGCTTGGCCACGGATCGGGCAAAATCCCGTGGATTAAGGCCTCTCTCTCTCATCCGATTTCTCCCTTCGCTTCTATTCTCTTCTTCACCCTTCTGCATCATTTTCTCCGCCCCTTTAGAATGGAGGGCGACGTTGGGAAGGCAGTCCCCGCGATAATGCGTCTCCGCGATGTCTTTTAGTCTATTGCCTTCGTCCAGAGTTTCACTTGGCGTCTCGTAAGATGCGTCTCGCTCCAGATTGCATTAACAGCGACGGAGGCATCCGGTCTCATTCTGCAGATTACTGCTGCGAAACATCTAATTGGTGGGTGGCAGAAGCAATTGTTTGACAAAGGGTTCCAAATGATCATGGCTATCAGGTCCTTGGTTTGCGTTTTCTGAAGAGTAAACTTCTCTCAACGCCGAGGTTCATTCGTACTTTTCGGTGATTTCGGTGGTACTTTGGCACACATCTGAAACATCTGCATCGGGAAGGAATGTTATGAGAGTATTACTCGGAACAAGAGAAATGTCGAATGGGAAGCTTGCTACTCGAAGTAATTTGAAGGAAAACTGCCAAGATGCATACTACAATGACTCTTCGTTACTATCCTTGCTGCAAATGAAATGCAATACGATGCGGATAAGAAAATTAATTCTCCAGAAAATAGTATATCTGAAAAATGTCAGAATGTATTACTTGCATTTCGAAAAGATATTACTCATTGAATATTTAATAAAGAAATTTTGTTCCCAATGAATTTAACAATGAATGAAGTTAGAATCCATTCTACCCCCTTTTTTTACAGGGAATTTTTGAAAATTTTGTTTGCTGTGAAATGCATCGTTTTTCTCTATAGTATTCCCATGAACGTATGCTTGTAAGGAGATCGATTTGAAAGAAACGAAAGGAAAAACAATGTCATGGTCTGTATCCTCCTTTATTCTCTTTTTGGTAAGTGATACCATAAACTAATATACATCACAATTGTACCATTTAATTTTTATCAATGTAATCTAATTAACATTATAAACATAAATCAGTATAGAAAATGAAAGTTACGGGTGTCAATAGAAAAACAATGAATTAGATAAAAGTCTTTCTCTCTGACATAGAACAGCGAGTTTATGTGAATGGCAACAGTTCCAACAATGTTCCAAGCAAGACCACTGGTGTCCCTCAGGCTGGCGTAATCGGTCTTTCGCTCTTCTTAGTATTAATTAACTCCCTTGGAATTGAGATATGCGGTAAAGCTAAGATCGTGGTGTACGAAATGGTGATTCACAGGGAAATGGAAAACATGAAGGATTTAATTAATGTTGTCCAAGGGTTTAGCAAGAATTACGAAACTGTGCGATGATAGAAATCAGAGTTCAATGCAGAGAAATGATCAGTGCTTAACTTCGAGTTTTATCTTATTAAAAATCACTATCAGGCACGTTTTAGTAGAGCTTTCGAGGGAAAACGTGAAGACATCAGACTCGGTTAAACATCTTGGAGTAAGCCTCGCGAGTAATTTAACATGGGATACCAACATCCTTAACATATGTGGAAGAGTTCTTCAACGAATTCACATCTTCCACGAACTCCACTTTGTCAAGAGAATAGAAGGTAGGAGCGAAGAAAATGTCCTCAAGCAATGTTATACTGCACTTTAAGTGTGTGTCGTATCTGGGACTCTGACAAAAAATATTGCTTCCAAGAACTTGAAAAAAGTAACAGGCAATTCTTTTAGTCAAGAAATCACTAAAGTGAGCGTTACCTAGATGCTTTAGAGCACTGCATGAGATTCTTTAGAAGAAAGAAGATTTAAATTAAGGCCTAATTCAATCAATAAATTAAGAGAAATTCAGGGTATATATATGTAGATTTAAAGGTAAGTGACACTACACAATCCGTACCCAAGATAATGTGGTACACTATACTACAGTAAAGCAGTATTCTCACATATACATTATAAAAATTATTTCCAAATTTTTTCTTCTAGCTGCACAACTTCAAAGATGTCAATAATATGTTCGTGTTCGGGATAATTTAATTACTTCATTAAAATAAAATGAGAAAGATTCTTCTAATAACCTAAAATAATGCTTAGATTGTTGTAATTACTTAATGAGGCAAATTATTTGCTTCAGGATAATCACAGTATACAGTCAATTCCGCTTAATCGGGACACATTGGGACTAGGACGTTTTGGCCCAATTAAGCGGCTGCCCCAATAAAGCGAATTTCTATAAAAAATAATCATTAAAAGATTTTCTTTCAAAACTTTAATGAATAATTGAGCAGAAAAACAAATTACATTAAAATAAGATGAAATGAGAAGAAAATAAATATAATTATAAATAATGATTAATAGTAATGGTTGGCTTTTAATTTTATCCAGCAAAGTAATTTTACTTGCAAGTGTAAGAAAATTTCTCGGCATCTTGGCAAAGGTTGATGTTTAAAATAAGATCGAAAAACAGTGGTAAAGGTAGACTATAAAACGGAAGTGTGCTACACCACTCAAAGGGGAAAAACACAAAGGAAGCAGCTTGATAACTGGTTGCCTTATGCCTCTGGAGGCTCAAAGGGTATCAATCTAAGTCTAGTTGGCGCCTATGCGCCCTTACAATGTTCCTGTCTCATGTACTTACTTGTGCTTACTTAATCGCGCTTCTTCGACGGGCGACGATAGATGACAGACAGCAAGTTAG
>KZ308368.1:487274-561405 GCA_000376725.2 Ladona fulva | reverse complement strand
GTGGTAAAGGTAGACTATAAAACGGAAGTGTGCTACACCACTCAAAGGGGAAAAACACAAAGGAAGCAGCTTGATAACTGGTTGCCTTATGCCTCTGGAGGCTCAAAGGGTATCAATCTAAGTCTAGTTGGCGCCTATGCGCCCTTACAATGTTCCTGTCTCATGTACTTACTTGTGCTTACTTAATCGCGCTTCTTCGACGGGCGACGATAGATGACAGACAGCAAGTTAGCGTCTGTTACTGTCCCGATTAAGCGGAATACTGTCCCGATTAAGCGATTAAATTATGTATTACATCAATAGTTTGGTTTCTGTTCCTCGAGATTTGGCCCAAATAAGCGGCTGCCCCAATAAAACGGTGGCCCAATTAAGCGGAATTGACTGTATTATAAAGCTATGAGATATTGCTTATTTTAGCCTTAGGTATTCATAAAAACTAACAGTTGAAAAAGAGAGAATCAAAATCAGTTTTGAAGCATGCCATATCTTGGAATCAATAATCGATCCTCGAAAGAAAAAAAAAAAACAAAATGGGCTTTTGATGCATGGTCTACGATCAATAGCCAGTTCAAATTTTACTTTCTTTCTCAGTCAAACACACATTTAGAAACACATTTATTTCCATATCCCAAAGCTATATCCATGGATATTGAATCCAATGATTTTACTAATTTTACTGATCGTGTATAAGAATAACCTTTCTCCCTGAGTTATGGATGTCCCATCCGGCGATTTAGTCGAAGAAGGTACTATTAAACCTTTTATTGTAACTTCATCTGTGGTGGAAGCTATCAATCAGAAACTTTCTTTTTTGATTCGTCCACTTAAGTTTTCGAGTTTTTCGAGTGATGCTGAATCCTGAGCAATAGAAACCGTAGTGCTATTTCTTCAATAATATTTGGTTACCCTTAATTACGTAAAATGTCAATTTTTTAGTTACGAAAGATTTAAATAAGGTATAAAAAGTAGCTTTATATCTAATTGTAAGTATCAGTGACTCACTGTATAGTTAAGAAAAAAATATGAATTATCCCTAGAAAATCAAGATGTATACTGAAATAATTTGCTGTAATCATTAACGTTATATTAAAATTCCACTAAATTTCTGAAAGACTACATTGAACCGACAAGTACTACGGGAGCCTCATGCCCCTTCGCCCTCCTCCTACATTGGCCTAGATATTAAAATATAAGTAAGACAGCAGTACGGGGAAACTCAGTGCAAGTCCATGTTACGTTGCAAATGATCTTGTATCTTTACAAAAACATACATAAAACAAAAATACACCATCGAGTAGCTTTTAGGCCGTCGTTGGCGTCGTGTGTTCAAGTTTAATCTGAATCATGTTCCTAATCAAACAGAAAATTAAAACAGTAGATATTACCCTTTTCACTACTTCAATTAAAAACGATCATCGGTGCTTTCAAATTTTCATTAGGTTTAATTTATTTTCCTGTGTCTCTGGGATTTGGACTAGGAACTGGAAGTCTGGGATCATTACTTAGATCTCCCAACAATATTGTTCTTTGTTTTTACGCTTGTTCAGTTCTCTTCATCCCTTAAAGATGGCAACTTAGCTGTCGAAATGTGTAATGGAAAAATTAAACCCAGCAATCGTAGCCACGCAGATTACGAGCCTTGCTAGTTTTCTGGGATCAGCTAGGGGATTTTTCACGCTGATAGCTATATATCAATGGGTTTCTAGGGCTATTAACTATAATTCGTAACTATTAAGCAATAGAGATATATGGGGGGAGATATTCGTTTCTGAAATTACGATAGGAGAGCGGTGGCTGCAAATAGCTTGCAAAAAACTGTATACGCCCATTAGATTTACGATTTTGTATATTCAAAAGATAATATTTCGGTCTCGGAGTGATCTATAATCACGTCTTTCAGGGACCCTACAATTACAGCATATTTCCGACGTAAGTATTGAGCGATCAATTAAAAAGATATCATGGCTAAGAAAACTTACAGGTACTTAAACCTGTTTTTATTATTCTTACTCCCAAGAGAGAATAGAGCTGGTAAAAAAACTTTCTCACACGATGCATATTGCCAAATTTAAATACTGCTAGGAAAATGACAAGTCGGCCCTTTTTCCGAATTTGATATCATCGGTCTTTTGTCTGTATGCTTCCTATCCACTTTAGCTCACTTATCCTCTACTCTCTGCCTCTCCAAAGATTCCTCTTAAATTCTTTTTCTTCCATATTTCCATTATTTCCACACCAACCACTTTAGCTCACCTTAAAGCCCTACCGTTCCGACTGATCTCTCCATCCGAATTCATACTTTCCATTGTCGCTTCTTCCGTTTCAGTTCAAAATACTTATAATTTCAAAACCTTTAGCCTTATCCTCCAACTTTATTTAGCCTCTTCTTTTACTTCGATGACATATTCTATTATTTTCTATTTATTTCATTATGTCATCCGATCTTTGTTACTGTTTTGACTTTCTTAGTGTTTAATTTCTTTTCCATGTTTTCCTCCTATCTGCACTTCGAATGTTTTCAGTCCTAATCTCTCCCCATTCATCTTTCTATTCCTTTTACATTCTGTCACATTCTTACATCGTTTCCCTTCTCCAATATTTTCATTCCGATTTTCAATGCACTTTATCGAGCGGCAATTCAACTTCGCGTGACTGACGGTCGTGTCCTCCCCATGGGACTCAATGAAATCAAACAATCTCTGCCCGTAGTTGATTTTTCTGGGAAAAAATGTCCTCATCATTTCTTCCAATGGTCTTTCAGTCTCTTGCCTCTTTCCCCTTGGCGTGCAGCTCGCGTGGCGTGATCATTTTCAGAGTGCCAAAGGTCACCCGAGAGCATTAGTAACGGAGCCAAACGAACGTCCAAGGAGGTATTTATGGCGTTCGGAACCTGTTTGCGGACGTAACTGGGACAGTGTTCTTATGCTTTTGGGAGTCTCCGGCAGGAAGACAAAAAAGTGTTTCATGTAGGAAGGAAATGGGAGTATAAGGACTCGGTGGAGAGAATAAAATCTTCCTTCAAACGTCCGCAGGAGATGTAGTTCTTGAAAAGAGATAAAAAGATATTTATTTAAAGTGAACGGGAGCTCATCGCAGCATATCCGCTGCTACTTTGTTTGGCGGACACCTAAGAGGAGATATACTTTTATTGCTCCGCTTCTATATTTTTTTGCAGAAAAAAAATTAGAGACACACGTTTCCTACACAGAATTTCCCCTGTCGCAGTTTGGTTGGTGACAGGTGGGCGACAGTCTACTCGACGAAAATTAGATGCGGTGACAAAATAATTTTGCTCGATTTTGTAACAGTGAAGTAGTTCCAAAGAAATATTATTACGATATTTAAATTACCAAATTGGTTATGCTTAGGAATATAAAGAAAGAATGAACCAAAATGAACCCTAAAATGAATCAAATTGAACCCAATAATTTGCCCAGTTGGTTTTTCCACTATCACTTCACAGGTTAGAAGTCAAACACTATGATTCTATTCCATTTTCAAAAGACGGTAAATCTATTTTTGTAATTTCGTTTCAAAATATTAATTTTGATTATTCAATTATACTTCCGCAGAGTTTAACGTAGGCAATTTTACTGTCGCCTAATTGTACTTTTGCCCAGTTGACCGCCGAAGAATTGCCTTTTCGCCGAATAGGTTGTCGCCGAGGTGACCCTTATCCCTTTTCTCAGCTTACCTTTTCCCTTCTCATTTCTCCATCAATCCCCATTTCCACCATTTTCCCTCTTCCCCAACCGACACCGTTGTCATTACCGCGGATGTCTCGCGGGATGCTTTTCAGAGAACGCGGCCGCCTCGATTGGAGAGGGACCGTTTGGGATCGCGGACGCGCACGCAGTCCCTTTGGGTGTGAAATAGGTTGCGGAGGAAAAAAATAATCGGCCGTTGAATGGCTGTTTGGATTGCCAATCGTTTTCGGAGAGTGCGGGAAACAAGAAGATTAATTAACTCGATCTCCGCATGTGACCTCAGCTGAGATTTTTGAATGGTGATTGAATGTATGCTACGCTTTTTTATGGATGTAAGGCGGGGCTTTGACTTCCGCTCTTTGATTTGAAAAGGCATTCTTTCGGGATTTATCTAGATGAATTCCAACACTGTACTTTTATTGTGTCTCGATAGCTCAGAACTTCATGTCCTAGTTGGTGATTGATTGCTAAACAAATTTTTATTTACGTCATCTACAACCGTTTTCTATGAATATTTTTTCTAAATGCTAGATACATCATTTAACACATTCCCTAACAAATTCATTGTTTAAGTTGGACTTGGAAAAAACATACTTTTTTATTTGTCTACTTGTGAGCTTATTCTTAACTAAGAATGGAGACGAAGTATTTTTCCCTTAGAATAGCTATTGAACATCATATTTCACCTTTTTATTTCCTTAAATATTCACTTGTTTACGGCATATCCATATGTTTGGCAAAAAACATAGATATATAAATGGAACCCAAATAAAAGTAAGTTTGAATATTTTGCGTGCTAGACAAGCTCAATTCGCTCGAAAGCTTAACTGAGATATCTTCCTGAAATAAAAAATAGTCGAAAGAGTGGAAAATCCTGAGCACGAGATATCTCGGGCGCGGCTGGATTTTAAACCACTATCTTCTTCGAGATATCTCGGATGCATCAGGGAAGTGGTCAATGTAACCTGGTCAGTATTCTTCATGATAAAGAAGAACAAACTTAAAAAAGTATCAATAGACTATTAACATGAGTAGACATGACAGCGCGAGAAAGACCGTTTTTATATAGAATATTTATGGATACAATTGTTAATACGAGATACTTTCTTATACATAGAAATTAGATTCTCTTACATTTCTCTCACTCTTTTAATCTCTAGCAACACAAGATGGTCATATTGATTAATTATTCTTTTAATGAGGTGTTTTAAGCAGGTATTCTTGACAAATTATGTTCAAATTATGTTTATTTAGTTATGGTAAGTTAATTTTAGGTCTTGACTACATTTCCGATAAAAATGTAGGGATGTAGCGGTAGCCTTTTATTAGAAAGTGACGCTATGTGTTAAATAGCTCGGGTTCTGCAGTTTTTACACCAAAGAACCCTGTGTTTGTAGGCCATTGATGTGCCTAGTGTCTATGGTGAATAATTGAAAAGTAATTCAAGTACAAGTCAATTTGCATTACCGATCATTCTTTGTGAGTACATCTCAAAGCATGAAAACATTTACAATCCCAGTTAATTTGAAGATCTATCTGCCAATTACTATGGATGGAAGACCACAAATAAGGATCGTTTGGGCGAAATTGCTATTTGTATTTTCCATTGATAGGTAATGAAAACCATGCTTGCTTTTAATGATATTTGCTCTCTAAAGTGGATTTTGGTAAATCTATTCCCTGTAAAACATCCCATTTCATCAGTATTCATCACAGACGTGTTTATATACGACGCCGTTTAGACAAGGCTCTCTGCCTTTATATTTACAAAATGAAACTTCAGAACAGATTTAGGAAAGGCCAAACTGTGTTAAACGCTTCACCGACGTGGAGTATTTTCCAAAACAAAAATCTTTTTGAACATCGAACAGAGAAATCGTTTTTACGCTAAATTTTATAATTTTCATTTAAAGTAACTTTTCTGAAGGGAGTACTATCCGAAAAGTTATTTCAAACAGCAATAGCAGTGATATATTTTCATTATATTTTCGTCATTTGTCCATCTATTCCCTATTTAACTCCCTCCATTTTTATTTATCGATTATTTATCATCCAACATCACTGCCTTTGTCCCTTTGCTTATTCCCATGCATTCTTTTTTCAGTTGCTTTCTTTAGAAAAGCGTCTATTCTCCATATTTGACCCACTAATTTTCTCTACCTTTGCGTTATTATATTAATTCAATTGAAATCCTCTCTTTTCTCATCATCTCCAGCCCCACCGCGTTTGCATTTCTGTCGACCAAACTGACTTCTTCCATTCCACGCCGATTTCATACCTCAAAGGCCTCTAACATTTTAATATTATTCTTTATTAAGATCCACGTTTCACATTCATACAGGAGAACATTCCAAACTGATTATTTCACCAAGATAACTGTCTTTGTAGGCATTTAAGTACCCAGGTTGATTGAATCTGAGTCAGATTAGATAAAAATTAGATTCTGATTGATCATATTGATCTGTTGAACCAATTTTGTAAGCTAATTTGTTTTGGCGCAACACATGATTTATAGAAGAGCAATCTAACCTCTGGCCTCTAATGGAATATTAATCTCTAACCTCAGGCAGTTTTTCCCAATTTTTCTTCTCTCAGGTAAATGAGTACTCGTCTACGGTGATTTCCACAGTAAAACAGAGAGGACGTTGATTAGAACAATTGGTAAGGCTCATTTATCCTTAAATTCTCTCATACGGTTGTAATTCACTATTATTTATTGCTATTGACATATTCCCCTTATTTAAATTTGATACCTCTATTAATAATACCAAAGGGAACTGTCAGGAGTATGAGAAAGTGGCATTAATAAATTAACTCCTTGCAAATTCATATATTAACGTGGGAAATGGCGGATTTCTCAGCGTTTATAATGTTATATTTCAGCTGTATGATCTCTGCAATGATCGATTGCTTAAATATACATTCCCAAACTGAATATATATTATTTACCATTATATTTATATTATATTCACTATTATATTTATATAATATTTATACATATGTATTTACTGAATGATGTTTTGTTGTTACAGTTAAATTTTACAGTTTCTAAAACACTTACTGTAATTGAACTATTACGTCGCGAAAGAAAAAATCCCAGCATTAATAGGTTAAGAATCATTAAGAGGAACATGAGAATACGAGGAAAAATATGTGCAGTGGCATTGTTGTAATGTTTATAATGGTTGAACAACGGTAAAATTTGCGCGACACATATGGAACAGCGATGCTGAATCAAGTAGAGAAACGATAAAATTATCATCTCGGATTCGAGCTAAGGCTATATCATTAAGTGTTTTAATTTTACGAGTTCCATTTTAAGTCTCCTGAGAGGACATTCAAAAGTTTCTTCCTCCGCCAAATTAAATTAGGAATAAAGGTCGTGATACTTTCCGGAGAGAATCCTTCGGAGCGGAATGAAATGGAGTTTCCTATTCCTGTCATCGATTTCAGCTTAGGATTCGAAACTTTGAAACTTTTGCTGGACAATCAGCGTGTCATGAAAACAGATTTTTTACCAAAGCATTTACTCGAAGACTACGATCGATGCTGGGAATTAACTTCATTACTCGACCACCGTAGTAAATGACGAAGGGACATCGGTGGAAAGTAAATATAATAGAATGTAGCTCTTACCAGAAGCTGTGCGCCTTTTCAGATTCGCTCAAAGATAAAATTAAGATCTTCCTTAGGTCAGTTAAATTTGCGGAAGAAATAGAAGAGGGGGGGGCGTTCTATTTCAGAGAGAGGGACATGAAAATTCAGTAGAGGAATCTCCATCAAAATGCTTGGACGGGTAATCCTCGTTTTAATGACAGCCATCACAGCAGCGTAGGACATCATAATCTGGATTGGGAGCGATTTGAAGGGACGACGGAGAGGGGACCGTAATCGCGAGGGTCCTGAGAGAGACTGAATATATTTGGAGAAAAGGAAGGGAGAGGAGACGAAAGCGGATTATGATGCGAGTGGAGGGGATAAGAGAGGAATTGGGATGAAAGTAATAGTTGAGACAGTAAGGATTGAGGCGTAGATGAGGGTATCTATTGAGCTAATGAGGAGGGACTCATACGGGCGAGAGATATTTTGAAGGGTACCTAACTACGCGTTATCACCTTAAATGGTTAGAATTGTGAAATTTTAACTATGAGGCGATAATCAAAGTTGATCCACAAAAATAAAAATATACAAAACAGTTATAATACCAATGGTAAATTATGGAGCGAAGACGTTAACCCTAACATCCAATGGTGAAAATCATTTAAGGATATTTGAAGGGAAGATGATTAGAAAAATATATTGACCAGTCTTTCAAAACGGTAAATGGAGAGTTTTAGGCTATGAAGAAGTAAATCACTTAATAAACAACGAGGATATAGTTCGGTTTATAAAAGCACAAAGGATCTGCTGATTAGAGTACATTGATCGAATGAATTATGGCAAAATAGTAAAACAGATTTTCAGAAATAATGTGGATAGAAAAAGGAAAAGATGACGACCAAAGAAAAGATGGAAGGATGACGTCATGGAAGATTGACAAACAAAGGGTGTACAATGCTGGTAGCGAAAAAACCAGAAACAAACAATCCTGGAGAGATGTTATTGAGAAATACAAGGCCCTTACTGGATTGTAATAAAGAAGGAAGGAGAGGTGGAATTATGAGGCATATGAGTGCCCTTGGTATGCCAATATTCGCATAGGAATCAATTTATTACATCATATTGTACTGTTGAAAAGAGATTGATAGGATATCGATGTTTAATTTCCTCCCCTAGCACAGATGGCGCCAAATATTTCATGTCAGTGACTCAATATCACAAATAGTCTTCATGTAATTAATTATTAAGTTTTTTGATTTAATTTAAAATAGTGGGTATTCTTAACATTTAAAATACTACATACAACTAAAATATTTAACATCAACATTACTAAACATTAATAAAAACTGAAACTGGAAAGTGTTCTACGTTAAAAGATAACATCTTTCGTTTGTTTTTCTCAGTTAATGCAATGCTGTCTTTAGCTGGCGAAGAGTTGATTATGTTGAGCAAACGAATCATTAATTTAGTAAAGTAACTTAATTGTATAAGAAAATTAGGCTTGTAAATATGGATGAGAGGCGGTAAATAGACGGATATTAAAGTAGTATTGTAACAACCTTAGAATTTATAATTCAATCAAAATCAATCAAAATTAGAAAATTGATGATACACTCCTTTAACATACATACATAATAAAGACTTCTCTTACCTATAGTACCTAATATTGAGCGCATTCTCGAAGGGAAATCGTTCCAAGCTTTGCTTCATTGTTCAGATACATGTGACGGCTGTGATTATTGAGCGAAAAAATTTACGAGTTATCAGTTATTTTGTCAAGTACCTATTAAAAAGGACATTGACATTGAATCGTAAAGTGTACTTGTATAATTTACATAATGAACTATTACGACTTACGTCTTGAATCGTTCTTTTAAACCACGTGAACTAAGGTGCAGGACTAGGAATGTAATGTATTCGTTCAAAGGGAAAACGCACACAAAGGATTTTCTCTGAGACGTGTGGGCGAGTGCCACCTCTATTTCCATTTCTCCCCTTCAATGTAAAGGAGACTTCTTCCTCACAACCTTCTCTCCCTTGAAAGGGATTTTCTTATAAGTAGTGACGCTCTAGTAACCTCATCTTACCCGAGAGAAAATGTATTGGACTCTATTATTCTCGGTTCTACATGTCGAATTTGTCTCCAGTACCTCACACATCAGTTTCACTTGAAAATATTTCGTTGTGTGTGCTGACTGTTTGGACTTAATTATAACAAAATCTAAGGAAGTTATATCCAAAGACGCGATAAAGATAAAGATGCTGCTCACAGGGGTTCCATTTGATGACACTTTACGAAAGAAGTCGAATCTGAATTATTATTATTATTATTAGTCAATACCGCCGCAGTTAGACATTTCGTCCGGTGGCGACGTCTAGTTACCGTGCATTACAGAACTATTACATACAATATGGCTTAGTTACACATAAACAAATACAGAAAATTGGTATCTATCTACCCGTCAATTAACTAAAATTGTTTAAAATCTACTCTAATCACAATTACAACTTCAATTATACTTTTACATCACCACCACTACAAACACTAAAATATATACATTACGATATATACAATACGTATACATTAACTGAAAATTACCCCTAAACAGCATTATAGCAACTTGTCGATAACACTTATCACGTAAGATTTTTCAGGGTTTCTGATAGGCCTTCACGGCTACCGTAGCGGCCACGGGGCCCACGAAGTCCCCACCGTACATCACCCTACCAGGCGATCCCCTACTCGTCTCACACTTCGTCATCGGCAGGCTCACTCGTCATCTTATTAGTTTTACTTATACATTTCGTAAAACATTTGACATTTTTTGGGAAAGGCTCAAAGACTTCTGCAGGTAGACTGTTCCATTCCTCGATAGTTCTATTTAAAAAAGAGTATTTCCTATTATCGACTCTTTGCTTAATGCATCTCACTTTGTATTTGTGGTCGTGCCTACCCTGGTATGAATTATATGAAGTAGGAGTAAATGTATCAAGATACCTGCAACTGACTTAGAAATCTTTTAATATTCACAGAATATTTCACTTAGGTATGATATGAAAAATGATTCCAAGAGATAATTTTAATCACAAGAAAATTTTTCGGAAGAAATATGTCCCTGTTAAAACAAATGGTTGAAAATTTTCGTTCGGATACAATGCCGGCAATGTATAATGTAGTTACTTGACGAAAAATATGTATTCATGCTAATTGCGTACGCTTTTTCTATCGCCAGCAAAATGCAGTTGATTTTTATTTCAGAGCTGCGATAAGAACTTAGCAGCAGTTTTTAATGGAAGATTTCCGTTGAGAATCCTCCATGTAGGACATTTGAAAGATTATAAAAGTTTCTGAGCAGAATGAAAATGTTCCTCGTAGCCAAGACTCTTGATCTAGGTGTGCATGATTGATAGTGGAGGAATTTCAGAAAGGCTGGAAAAAGCTCGAAAATAAAATCATAGGTCATGAGGTTATCCATCAATTTTCGCACTTTAAGAACTTAAAAATTAAATTATTATTATCAGATTTTGGAGTATACCGCAAAATAAAGGAACATTTATTGATCTAATAAGAAACTTAGGTACCTTGTTGTTAATGAAAGTAATTCCAAATAAAAAAATCATATTCTCATCAGAATTTGTGAGGGACAAATGTGTTGAATTACGATTTGAATCCAATCTCTTTCAGTGATTAATAGAACAACAACCTGTCTGCCTCGTTTCCCTTCCTTTCTCAGAAATGAGGTTTATCGCTTTCTACGAATTTCTCTTTTATTTTCATCTATTCTCACTGTTGCCTCCTGTCTTCTTTTGTCTCTGTACATACAGCTGTTGCCGTGGTGACAGTACTATTTAATTCGTAAAAGATTTTACGAGAAACAGTTAACCCCTTGACGCTAAATCTGGAATGCACACCTTTAATATTTACATTTGCCTCTCTCTTGTTGTGAATTCAGCGGATGGATTCTGTATTTGCGTACTTAATAATGAAGGACCTGCATTTTTTTTATAGCTTATTATTTATTAGTCTTGCATTAATAATTTTATTTGTGTCTTCAGATCTCTATTTTTTGAGTTAATGATGTACATCGTTCTATTTGAAATACACGAGCACAGTATATTTAAGATATTTTGCATCTGTTATTGACACCTCTGGCTGCTTGTTGTCTTATTGGCTACTTCACAGTATCTCAAAACATTATCACAAAGTTGTCAGTGATGAAATCTTTTACCACTAATGGTAAATTTTTATTGAGATGGTTTATTTAGTAAATAACCAAAAGGAATTATATTAAACATAATAAGTATGTAGGATCATGCTGATTTAGAGAGGATAAGCTTGAATGGAAATGGGTTTGTAGTTAATATTGCTGGAAAAGTATATAGAATATATATAAAGTATATATAAAAGTTTGCATGTCTATGCCTGGTGCAATTTAATCATATTCACGCCTATGAAAACCATTCATGGATTAATCATTGCAAATCTTAGAAACCATTTTCTAAGGGTATTTTTGCCATACGCAGCAATTTGAATTCACTTTAGGATGATAATCGAATAGAATTTTAGCGCAGCATCCCTTTGAGGGATAGGGCTTAGCCCGGCGGCATCCACAGTGGCTGACACGTGGTCAGCGAATCGACCCCCCGCCGCCGTATTTGGCTTTTTGGGACCGGACTATCTAACTTCTAATTCAGATAGTTACCCACGTTCTTAAAGATGCTGGGTTAACTGCGATGAAAGATGCCCCCCCACCGGGAGTCGAACTCGGGATCCCTTCACCGCAGTTTAAAACGCAACCCATGAGGCTATCATGGGGAGAATGAATGAATCACAGAGAGTAAAGTAATAATTATTTCTATTTTAAGTAAGCGTGGTCAAACTAATGCAATTTTGTCCTTCATAAATATAGGTATAAAAAATATAGATATAAAGTCTTCATAATCTGTATTCTATATTTTATATGCGTTTGTAATTATATGAAAATCATCTCAACAAACACAGATAAAGTCATAGGTGGGCTAATCATTCCTGTGGCCCAATGTCAGTCAGTAAATACGAATGGAAACAGCAAATATTTGAATTTCGCAAGTACCAGAATTTCATAAAGCTTAAGGAACGGTTCTCATTCAATTGCAATTCATGTACATGACGTTCTCGCTGTTGGGAGAGTCGAAAGTAATTAGGCGAAGAAGTCGGATTTTTTGCTCCTTGTGATTTGATTATCTGACTGGATGGATACGAAAATAGGTCGTAGAGAATTCACGAGTCTAGGAGGAACAAAGGAGAATGGTGTAATAGGAAGAGGGGATTCCATAGAGGATTAGTTCACTTTGAGGAGAGAGGTAATAGGGAACGGCAAGAACTTAGCTCGCGAGTCGCGTGCTCTGAAAACTAGAGATTATGAAGGCAATTCGCTATCGAGACACATTCGTAATTGACCCTCTCTCGTCGAATAGCTTTATCAATTCCTTCTGTGGGCGTTCCCACCAATTATTTTTTTTTTGAACGGGACGGAATGAAATTTTAACGATGCGATGCTGCAGAAAAATAACGAAAGAGGGAGAAATGTATCAAGAAGAAGACTTCCTCGAAATATTTAGAAGGAAATTGTGATATTTCTACTCTGAACTATCAAAAGGTGAAGAACGTTGATCGTAGGAGTAGCCCTCTACCAGGAAAGGGCTCATGCTATCCGAGGCACTTACGCTTCATGAAATATTATATTACTCTTAGAATCCTTTTAAATGAAATATTCGGTGCTTAATATATTCAGTAAACATGTATAATCCTTAAAAGTGGAAGTTCTTCAAGAATAATGAATAAAAATAGTAAGATGTGTTTAAACTATTTATTATGTTCATATTTACCATGAAATTTATTTGTTACTCGCTAATAGTTAATTAAAGTTTACTGATTCCTCATTCGGCTATTCTAATCTCATAGAAAGAGTTCCGATTATTTAAGAACTAAAGTTCAAGCTTGTTATTTTCTGAATTACAGAAATAAGGGAATAATATCAGTTTCTTGGAGAAATAAGGGCTTAGTATTTTAGGAATCTCATTCTTGATCCTGCCTTGTATATATTTAATGGTTGTTTTTTCCTCATAAAATCGTTAAGGTAGTCAATATATCCCTCTCTTTCTCTGTGTAGTTCTTATTTGATGTTTGAGTATCATTTATTGATCTTGGTATAGTTTTTATCGTTGTTTTTTTTAATATTCATGTTTTTTGTTCTTGTTTTTTCCCCATTCTCTCTTCAACATAATTAACGAAGTATTTTGTTGATCCTAATTTTTTATGGTAGCTTTAAGATAACTTTTTTTATGTACTCTTAACTTCCATTTCCATTTTGTACTTTCAATGCTCAATATCCTCTGAAGTGGAAACTTTTCCACGCCGCTATATGCATTCTTTTCCCCTCTCTTTTCTTTTTATTATTATTTTTTATTTATACTAAAACTAAATGGGTTAGATGTAAGAAGAGACTGTATAGTCCCAATCTCGCCCGTAATAAAGACATAATAAAACTATTCTAATTTATTCTAATTTATTCTATTTTATTCTATTCTATATGAAGATACGTAATGTCGATTTTTCTTTTAATGAGACATTGTAAAGTAATTCAAGGATAAAGGAAAGGAAGGTAACTTAGTAGGTTGTAAAACCTACGAAAATCCCTTAACAGTGTGAGAGAGACGCGGCACGGTAGTTCAGTGGTTAGAATACCTGCCCGGAAAGTGGGAGACCTGGGTTCGAGTCCCAGTCGTGTCGCTATTTTTCACACTTGTTATTCCTTAAAGTAATTCATTTTTAAACCAAAGAGAGATGACAGAAAATCTCGCATCAGGTAATAATATAGGAAAACATTCCCATGATGAGATTTATGAAAGCATTAACAGTGACTCACTTAATTCCAAAGAAACTGTGTAAAATTGAAATGTCAAATCAGAAGTGTAAAAGAAGTTCTAAATACGTCCTTCTTATTTGACCTGGATGTCATTTGTGAAATAGTTCTTTAGTCATATTCTAATTTAACGATGATGAATAAACACCTAGCATACTTTTCTCTAACTCTTTTTCTTGAAATCTTAAAAGAATTTCAAGAAATAACCTTGAGATAATATTCTTGAAATCTGGAAATTTTCATTAACTAATTCGTCTAAATCGCTTAAATAATTAGCGGTATGAGACATATTAATATCACTTTGCTCTTGGATACACTCTGTACATAGGGATCCTAGTATAATGAACCCTCGATAGCGATCTCTAATGGAATATACTTCCCTAACAGTCGAGAATGCTAAAAAAAGGACTTTTAGAGAAGTAGGCAAAAACGTCGGGAAGCGATGGGAAGAAACCAAGATAATCGCATCCGAACGGAAAGCGAGAATAAAATTACAGTGGGAATAGCGAAGTGGGATGTGATTAAGGAGATAGGACATCACGACGGGAGAGAGGAAGAATAGCAGCAGAAGGCTCTTTCCTTTTCTTCCAGGGACACAAGGGAAGGAGAAGTACGCGACGTACTGTAAATGAAGTTGGGTGCGAAAGGAGAGGCTGCGGGGAGAGTAAAAGGCGGAATGGTTCAAGTTGGAGTAGAATTCGGACCCAATGAGGCAAAAGATGCGAGGGAGGAGTTGGATAACGAGCTGAGATTCGGAATGGCCGAGGCGAAACGAGAGAGAGAAACAGTGCGGGGGAAGGGGAGAAGGTAAGACATGGCACTCAGGTAGTAATGAGGTGGCCACGGGAGGAATGGGTGGGGGTGACAGAGAATGGGTCCGCGACGAGTTATACGTATGAAAGAATGGAAGGGGGAGGCGGGATTAATGGAACATTCGCCTCAGTTCCAAGACTCGTCCACTCGTTGCCTTGAGCAGTGGTGGAGAGAACGTCTTAATAATGTCATGCGAAAACAAGTCAGGGCTGGAAATGTTTGAAGGGGAAATGGAGAGGGATGAAGTTTGAGAAGACGAGAGAAAAAAATTTGAAGGGGATTGCGATCGACTTTCGAGAAGTTATTTCGTTAAGGGTTGTCATTCCTAATGAAACTGAGGTGGAGAGTCTTACGTCAATGTCTGAGTTTACAGAGTTAATCCAATAATTGAAGTATTTGCTCTCAGGAAATTATTTCCGGGAGATCTTTTCTCGCCTTTAATTTTCTGGGATTCAAATTAAACTGAAGTATTAATTAAGGGCAAAGCTTCTGGTTAAATTTCGAATCACTTCATATTTTAAATGATAAATGTAACGCCACACTATGAAAGGAGTCATATCGATGGAATGTTACATGCAAGAGGCCAAAATAAAAAAAATATCTAAAATACCCTTTCATAACATGCTCCGTAGATTTTAGATTTAGATGAGAGCTTTATCAAATATAGGAAAGGAATACGTAGTGATACACATGCCTCATTTTGGTTACCTTTGAAAGAAACGATGATTGGAAATGTTCGTGATGATATTCACATTCACTACTAATTTTAGAAAGATCGTTTTCACGAAATAACTTGAATAAAACACCAGTTTCGAGCAGTCCCAAGGATAAAGTCCTATAATCGATAAAATGTTTTGGAGCGGCTTTCTGGGTATATTATCAAAATAATGGCTAATAACATAGACACGAAATAAGAAAAGTGCATACCTAGCCACGATAATATGATGGTACTAATTTTCTACACCAAGTTTATATTTTCCAGAGTCCATGACATTCTTGTACTTTAGATATTCCCAATTAAGTTTCGATGCCCTATTTTAACCAAGACTGTTAAAGAAAAAGCATTCCCTGGCATTCAATTTTGTGTACTCGTCATAGTTCCCGTCCTCGTCTTCTCTGATAACATCGATTATCGATATGAGTTCAAATATGTAATGTATTCATCGCGTCAGCGTCGGGCATACATCTCTATTAGTTCTTCCACGATCATATTTTTTTCATGTCCCACGACCAATTTCATTTTGAATATTCATCGGCAGTGATTCAGACGGGAGGGTCTAATTTTAGAAAGATCGTTTTCACGAAATAACTTGAATAAAACACCAGTTTCGAGCAGTCCCAAGGATAAAGTCCTATAATCGATAAAATGCTTTGGAGCGGCTTTCTGGGTATATTATCAAAATAATGGCCAATAACATAGACGCGAAATAAGAAAAGTGCATACCTAGCCACGATAATATGATGGTACTAATTTTCTACACCAAGTTTATATTTTCCAGAGTCCATGACATTCTTGTACTTTAGATATTCCCAATTAAGTTTCGATGCCCTATTTTAACCAAGACTGTTAAAGAAAAAGCATTCCCTGGCATTCAATTTTGTGTACTCGTCATAGTTCCCGTCCTCGTCTTCTCTGATAACATCGATTATCGATATGAGTTCAAATATGTAATGTATTCATCGCGTCAGCGTCGGGCATACATCTCTATTAGTTCTTCCACGATCATATTTTTTTCATGTCCCACGACCAATTTCATTTTGAATATTCATCGGCAGTGATTCAGACGGGAGGGATAAAAGAAACCACGGCCGTGACCGTCGACGGTTTAATTCAGAAATGCATTCGCGGGGGCAAATCGAATAGCAATTCTTTCGGCGAAATCGCGATGAAAGATTGGAATATAACGTTCCGGAAAGTGGAGTGAGAAGGGAAGGGGCCGACTTCTAAACGGACTGATGAACGCTGAGGAGAAGGTGTGGGTGTCGTAAAGGAGTAGAAGGAAGATGAGTTGATGGAGGGACGGAATTACATTGGAAAATAGAATGCAGAGGGGTAGTTGAATATGCGGGGGAGAGGTGAAGATTAAGAGACAGAGGGGAGGGAAGAAGGGGACCGAAGGAGAATGGATAGAGAGGAAAGAGGAAAGGGAAGGTAGAGACTTAGGTGTTGGAAAGAAAGAGAGCTGAGAAAAGAGGGGAATATGATGTTCGTCTTCTCTTAAGAGAGGGAGAGGATTCATTAGCAGCGTAGTGGTGGCAGTGAAGAGGAAGTGTTGAAAGAAGGCGGACTAAGAGTGGACTCAATGAAATGGGAAGTAGGGGATGATATTTGTAATCGCACGGATAAGGGAAACGGGGAATTATACGAAGACTGGAATAGTAGATGGGGCAATGGGTTGAGAGGTATATGGTGCGGAATGGGATAAAAAGGGGATGGGATTGGGAAACTGATGAGAGAGGCGAGGATATCCAAGTACAGTAGCGGAGGTTTGAAATGAAGCATGGCTGGAGAGAGGTACAGGGGAAAAGAAAAGGACCGAGATGGTCGTTTGACGGTAATTGATTGATTAGTTGGTTGATTTAGGATCCCGGAGATAAACCACTTGCCGGATGTTTTTCATTGACAGATATCTGTAAGGGTATTGTGTTCCGTGAAGAAGAAATGTAGTTAGTATCCCTTTCTGTAAATACCACTTTATGATAAACTGAAATGGGTTGATTTACTGGTCCTGAAAGAGGGCTCAACGGCGCACAAATATTGAGGCGTAAAATTGGTTATCAGTTTGGATTTGTGAAGAAGTAAGGAACTTCGTGTTGAACAAAATCTGTTTGTAAAGGTCCGAAATCGATGACATAATTTCTTTAATTATTTGAAGATTGATGCCGAGTAATTTTCTATGGATCTACATTGAGTTTATCCTGTATTTTGAGGCATAGGCCTTAATTTCTAAAAAACCCCACGAAGTAATATTTGCTTAGCAAATTAAAGAGCGTTCATTAAAATTGACACACAATTGAATAATAAACGCGAAAGTCATAAAACACCTAGACTTATGGTTCTACTGAAAAAACGCCCAAATAAAATCGTAGTGAATAAATTGATTATCTTCAGTCAGATTTGCTGGTGTCAATTTTCTGTTTTTTAATGTGTATAGACCTTAAGTTTTATGCATAACAAACATAACATGTCCTAGCTGGGTTTTTTTGTTTCTTTATCGATGAACGGATTTTTATAAGAAACAAATGGGTCTTTCATATTCCGTTCTGACGTCGATGTAAAATTTTTCTCAAGCTACGCTCCCATGAAAGGTCAAAATAAAATGTTGAAGCTATAAATTGTCTCCTTAACCACTACCTTACATCGTGGAATGCAAAATATAAGCCATTTTCACTATGATGTGACCTGCGTGTTCCAAGCAATTTACCTGGGGTATTATCGTCAACACTGATTTCATTTACGAAGTGCTTTACGAAACGCTGTATAACCTTCATCTGGGGGGAAAAATATTTAGTAATAATAAGCGCCATCGTTACTTTATGGTAACGGTTTCCTAGGATATACATTTTTCTCAAAAATATAAGATGATTTAGTAATTTTCTTTTAAGATTTTGTCTTGTTAAGATATCCTTTTTAACGAGTGAGATCAAGTAAGTATTCCATGGCTAATAAAGGCAACCCAACAAGATTACCATTGAAAAAATATCATTCCAGCTTAACGTAGGTTGAATTGGCACGTTTTACTTTATGGTTTTCAATTAATGCCAGATAACAATGGCATGGAATTATCCCCTCTTCTAAAAACATCCTTTGTTCTGATATAATTCTGGTAATATTGTATCTATCATTTTAATCGATGAACATACTATAAGGATTAAGGAAAGGTGCAATACTTTGCATGATAAAGTCATGCAGCTGATCCCAAAGGAATAACAAGTGTGAAAAATTGCGACATGACTGGGACTCGAACCCAGGTCTCCCACTTTCCGGGCAGGTATTCTAATAATAGTTCCAGAATACCTGCCCGGAAAGTGGGAGACCTGGGTTCGAGTCCCAGTCATGTCGCTATTTTTCACACTTGTTATTCCTTTGGAATCACCATATTTTGAAATCTTTAGGAAATCATTAAAGAGTTAGGTTACCTTAATAAAAAAGCATAACAACTGCATCTAATAGAGAGGCATGGAAACAAATTGTGAGTAAATTATTGAGTGCAGCCTGCATTGGAATATTCATCTAGAATCTCCCAGATATCCAAATGGGTAGAACTATCGCCTTTGATGTGAGTCGTCCAAGGTTCGATTTTCGGTAAGCCCCTATACGGGAAATGAACTCAGCTGTCGATACTTTAAGGAAATATTGTTATTTCTCTAATATCTAATTTGTTTGTAGTTACCTTATCTTCTAAGCCTTCATCTGTTAATTATATATTGAATATTATCTTAAATTTAAGCTATATTTTATCAGTTGATTGAAGAAAATTAAAATGAATGAAAACGTTTTCAATTTCAAGCACTCTTAAAAATCATATTGTGAAAGTCGCCCCTTTATGAAGCATATACTTTCGCTTTATCCTTTAAAAGGATTCGAGCGGTAAATCTCCATTCATAAAGGGAGCCTTTTATAGCTTGTTTTTGCTGAATTTCACTCCTAGTCAACGCAATGTCTCATCCGTGATCACCCTCCCTTTCGTTTTATATCATCTGAGGGAAAAGTGGAGTCCCTTTGTCGGGTTTGAGGAAAGATGAATTCGATACGACTGGGGCGAATTTGGCGATTCGAGTGAAAAGTTTATCCGAAAAAAGCGAAGGTTATTAGAGCGTAAGATGTTATCGGAAGCTGGGAAAAGGGAGGATTTAAGGGCGTGAGGCGGCGGGGGATTCGTTTGGCGTATGGCAGGAGCTGCGGCGATATTTCAGTCGGAAGGAGGAAAAGGGTGTGACGTTTCGCTCCGTGAGGATATACGCTCTGTGAGAGGGCAATTCGGATCGCCTGCCGTGACCGATTGCTCAAGAATCGAGCCCAGTGACCTTATCTCTCCATCTCCTCTCCCTTGACCCTCCAACGGCCACCTAATGACCTGCGAGGACAGAATGGGGACGGTGCTGCTTTGCTCTCCTATGGCAACCGATTTTTTGCCCTTTCCCCGAGGGATTCCCTAGCGATCCTATTTCAGGCCTTCTGGAATTACACACCGACAACTGAATTAATACTACATTTAGCTCGCGTACATACGAGTTGAGTTAGAGGAAGCTTTTAAAAATTTATTATCGAATCATGTGACAGTTACTCCCGCTCTGTCGTGGAGTATTTCCGAGCGAAAGTGCCATTGGCTGTCTTTTACTTTTTTAAACGTTCGCCCACCATGGCTCCAGACCGTGCGTCCACGTAATGTTAAACGAGACTCTCAGCGGGTTGCTTTATCTCCTAACATGGCCTCCCTTCACACCTCGATTTACACCGGAGAGAATTATTGTTTCTTCATGAGCTCAGTATTTGTAGGCATCTACAAAGCTATCCTCTCCAGAGCCGCTGAGTTATAGTAGTACCAAAGAGCAGATGAAGAATAAGGTACAATAGGTTTAATTTCGAGAGAGGATTTATTTGAATCAATCACCATCCCTCATATGCCAGGATTTACTGAGTTTGTATTACTTCATTTTGCAGTTTATCGCATTCCCTCATTTCTCTAATTAATGCAAATATGCTACTTCAAAGAAGAGAGCAAAATTGCAACCTTTATTGTATTCCAGTTCTCTCATTTTCATTCGGATTTTTACTTTAGAATATGCATTTCCTTCCATCATTCGAAACACTATATAATAAATATTAAATGAATATAAATTAATGAGATATTGAAAGGTATTGTTTAAGTCGATGTTATAAACAGGACGGTTAAACATATTTGTTTATATTTATAAGACTTTTCATACTGAGTTTCGGCATTCGAATTTTACCTAGTTTGTCCCACAAGCAGCATCTTTGAAGGAACATACCTGAAAAGATAGAAAAACATTATTAGAAACAGTACTAATTTGATCATACTTAGAGCCTACTGTAAATAGTCAGGAGTTATCTTATAGTTACTATCATACAGTTACGTAATCGCCTTTCATCGGAAAATTACAGTCTAAATAAAAATATCTGTGATAGAATTAATTAACTTTTTCCATGTTTTCCTGTGTGAAGGTCAGCTTATAAGATAAAGCTCGGCTCCCGGATAGCCAAGTGGGCGCGTTCGACTCGGTGAAAGTGGTCTCGAGTTCGATTCCCGGTGGGAGTCTACGTGCGAAATGACCTACGCTGTCGAAGCACTTTTAACAATACTACTACAAGATAAAGCTTACCCAAGTATCAAGGCCATCTCAGGTTATTTTATACCCGAAAGTATTTCCTTGGTTTCATTCAGTTCCAAATAAAACGTATTGTGTCTTTCAATTAGATTTATACGATAATGGAATTCATTTAACTCAAACTTGTGACACCGAGAGTCTTAATGCATCGACGCTTCTATTCTCGTCCCCATCTGCTTTAATCGGATTCCGTACACATCTTCTTCCCCCTCCAATCTTACCAATCCACTAAGCCGATCCAGAAATCTCCCGAGAAGCCTTTCTCCTTCATTCTCTCATCCCTTTCCCTAAACAGCATGTGTGTGTCTCCTGTTCTTCCCCTTTGAGCAGCGTCTCCTCGGCGTCAACACGCGAGCGAAGTTGAGGACCAAGAGGATGGAATACGATTTAGCCCCAAGTCGACACCCAGGAGCCCAGCAGTTGCCCAACAACCGTTACTCCGTCTCCCCCACAACTCATTAGTTAGCACCCTTCCCTTTCCCTATTCCCTTCGGGACACTGCGAAGCCCTTTCGGTAATTACCCCAAGTGGTGTGCGGAGGACTCTCGACCGGCGCCGCACCCTTCGGCCGGCACTGCCGCTAATGCACTCCTCTTGCATCGCTGCCGCTGTCCGCAAACACTCGTTTCCTATAAACTCGGAATTGAGACAAATGACGTGGCGGACAGAAATATGGGACGGGTTCTGAGCTCAGGTTCCTTTATTTTGGATGTATCGGGAATATGTTTACCGGTATATATCGGGATGTATGTTTACCTTTAATTTCTCTTTTGTGAGGGTGAAAAATAACCGTTCGATTCTAACAAAATGTTCCGATGGGTAATGGATGTTATGTTAATATTTCCCGTTTTTGTCGTTGTCGGTGTCCGTCTTTTTGGAGTTGTATTCACATAGAAACGGAATAGCGGGTGACCCTTATGCGAATAGGGCAAAATCTACGGAAAGAATGCCTTGTTTTGTTTACATTCATAGCAGTTGGGAAGGTAATTAAGGTGTATTATATTGCCACCAAACACAAGTAAAACTGGACGGAATCCTGCCTCATTGCTTACCTTTATATTCGGAATTATTTAAGTGTAAAGACGTAGGTAAATTTCATTTCATGAATCTGTGTTAGGTATAAAAATATCTTCACGTTTTCCACCATTTTTGAGGTTTGAAATACCCTCATATTTCTCGAGGGAGTTTATTCTTGAATAAGTCCTTATTTTCGGATCGATATAATTCTTTTTGAGAAAATTTCTTTTCCAATGACGTAGAACACCTAGAATTGGAACCTCACATTAGCAGCATAGTGTCTAAAGCAAAAAGAGCACTACACTTATTGTAAGTGTATTAGGAAAAGGTAGTACAAAGTCAAAAGAAATCACTTACGAATTCTTAGACGAGTATTGGAATATGGCGCAACAGCTTGGGATTCACAAGCAGTCGGGCTGATTTAAGAAGTGGATATGGTACAGAGAGCGGCAGCACGTTATGCTCAAATAATTTTAAAAGATCTGAAGGTGTAACGGAAATTTTGGATAAACTGGCTTGGGAATATTTAGAACGCAGAAGAAAGCTCTTCAGGTTGGGAAGCCTAAACAACTCCTAAACAGGCAATCCAGCATGGACAGACATCAGGAGTAAGATGAGGAATCCCTTCTACTTAAGCAGCAATGACCACATAAAATTGAACCTCTTCCTCATAGGGCCAACACGGCTAAATATTCGTTTTTTAATAGGAACACATACCAATGGAACGTACCTCCCGCAAAAATGTTCGAGCCTTTTCCTCCGCAAATGCGTACATTTAAGGCGAAGCTGAAATAACCTGCACAAACTGGGCAACTGGCATAGGTTGGGAGAGTAACTAGACTTTCTATTGTAAAAATTATATTTATTTTGTGTTATCGACAAGGGTTTTGGTGTACCTGTTTCCTTCATTGTGTTATTATGGTATTTATTGCTTTATTGTTTATTAAAGTATTTTTAAATGGGGTAGTTTCTTGAATTCATGCCACCAGAACATTGTTATACCTGTACAGAATTATGTACAGTAATAAAAACATTTCATATAAACTTAAGAATGTGGAAAATTAATTCCATAAATTATTTCGTCATATATTTATTTGGAATAGGCATTGTCAACATTTAATTATCAAACTCTGTTTTAATCAAACCGCCATGTTGGAATGAATTCTGGGTGTAATTTTTATAGTCGACTGAAAATAAGTGCCCGCAAATTGTCTTTCAGAAATTGAAGGAAACTCTTAGAACAACTGGTTTTATTTTAAGTGGAGCGAAGAAGAACATAACTATATTTATATGCTTAATATTTTAGAAGGCAAAGAATTATCTGCGGGTGGGAAGGTATTGGTACCTAATGTGAAATAGAGGTTATGTAACTCGCAAAAAGGACTCGTAAATGTACCCATACTGCCCGTTACTGACGTGCTAAAAGCCACCCGCCCTTCACCTCATTCCATTTCGTGATCTCTTAAGTGATGAATTACTTTAGTATTTGTGCTAACTGCCGCAGCGACGTCACGTGACTGTTAAATGATCGTTACCGGTAATGGATACCTGCAAGTAAGATATCCATTAGAATCCCATCCCATATGCCATCAATTTCCCGAAACATGAAGCAAGGCTTGCCGGAGCTTTCATCTTATCCTGCAGCGGGAAGTCATTGGATTGGTAGGCTACAGTATGTAATGAAACACCCTGTAGATGCTTCGTTTGAAATGTGTTTCGAGCAAAGCAGAAATAATGACGGCCTACGAAAACTAATAGTTTATGCATTACCATTGCTCTAAATATGATTCCGTTCCCTTCTTCATTGTGATCCCTCACCTCTCTCTCCATTGAAACTAGATAAGTGTGAGCGAGCTATTCAACTAGCATTGGATTTAAATCACCAGTTATCTTTCCTTTTCTCGTTTTAGTTCTTGCTGCGAGATTTATACAGACGATGTCTCATGGATCTAATATCTATAACTGATAACTCAGATGCACAGAAAATATTTTGTAAGTTTTTTATTTACTGAATTCATTAACTTTCCGCAGTTTTGGAGAATAATTAGTACCTTCGCCAGGGAATAATCTCTGGTTCATTTGCGATGAAAATCCTCTGGAATATTTGCTAAGTCTATCTCAGTGCTTGATGATGGAAATATATAATTAAGTCCGAGGACCGTATCAAAATGCAAAATTTAATAACTGCGATTTGCTTTAATTTGTGCGTCATAAGCACGTTTTTTCCTAAATGTACAGTGAAAAACTCCTTCCGGTTAACCACAAGGCTCCAGTCCATGAAACTGTTACCAAACTATTCTTCCCAACTAATCCTTCGACGTTAAATACTTTTCTAGAAACGTTCCTGAGGACGAAACCCTCATTACTTTGAAGAAATTTTTGGAGGATAACCACCTAGACAACACTTACTTTAGTGAATTGATCACCTTATTAAAATAGTTTTTTGACCAAAATAGTTTTTTCTTCAATAATTCTTTTTACAATCAAGATGAAGGACTTGCAAATTTTCTCCCCTTTCCCCTATGCTATAGCAGACATTTTTCTCGATCATGTGGAATTCCCATTTTTTTAATGCACGCTCTATTAGAGTGAACTTTTACTACACTACACAATATAACATAAATACGACCAAGGTTTCGTAGCGTGGCTACATCTTCAGGTCCTGAACAGACCACGGACCTGGACGGCACGGACCTGGACGGCACGGACCTGAAGATGTAGCCACGCTACGAAACCTTGGTCGTATTTATGTTATATTGTGTAGTGTAGTAAAAGTTCACTCTAATGGAGCGTTTTAATATTAATAATTACCACTAGATTACCCCTGACTCTGTATAGTTTATTTTAAAATGCAATTCTCCCTCGTAAGCCTAGAGTGTAATCTGGCATCGTTATTCGACGACATTCTTTGAACCTGGAAATGGTCCTATAGACAGGTATCCCAACTATTATAGCCATTTGGTTAACACGTTCAACTTCAGCGAAAGTGATTCCAGGTTCCACTCCCGGTTCGGGCTCACGTGTGAAATGAAAAATAGCTGTCGAAGCGCTTTTAAAATTGCTACTACTACTACTAATACCTAACTGTAACATTTGTGAAACTCCGTTCATCCCTCTCTTACTTTCCCTTACAAATTCGGAATAGATCCTTCCATCAACTTGGACCCTAAAACAATTTTTATCCACTTGTTAGATCCAATTTCCCATGTACAGGAAACCTATTTAACCCATGTAACCTGTTTCTTCTAGCCACGATTACGAAATAACCCCATATCCCACAATTTGCTACCTTTCATTCCTCCTCAATAGATTTAATAAAATACCCACGTCTTTCGGTGACTTTCGAAAAGAATAGATTATCATCCTTACAAATGCAAGATTAATGGTTACCTTTCATCCCTAGTTTAAAACCTGCTTGCACTAAAAATTATAATTTTTTTAATAATCCATTTTTAACTAACCAATGGACACCATATCTATTCCTGTGAGGTGGCGAAAATCCAATTTCTCACATGACAATTGTAATGCATTTCCTAAATTTGCATTTCACTTTGCGTTCCGTAGCAACAAAATACTTAGATCCATCCTCTTCAAAAGTAAAGACAAAGTTGATCCACTGTGGAAGCCAGAAACTCATACTGTTTAAGTATTTATATTTAAAACAGTCGATTGCATTACAATAATTAAGAATTACAAGAGCTGATTTACAAGACTTTCTGCAAGATGTAAAGAGAACCATAGAGTAGGGGTTGGGAACCTATGGCACGCGTGCCCAAAGTGCCACGCGAGAGAAGTTTTTTAGGACATTTGCGGAACTTTGACGACACTATCCTTGCTATGCATTATTCACTTAAATAGAGAAGCCCAAGAGCAAATAAATGTGGATTCTGTTCATTAGTTATGACAATAAATAATTATTGAAGATAATTGAAACATTTCACTGACATATTAGAATAGTTGATATCAGAAAAAAATCTCAATGATAACAAACGTTTAATAGACCACAAGAAAAGAAATTAAACGACCATGGTTTCGTGGCAAAGTTACATCCTCAGGTCGTGTGTAACCATGGTTGTGTAATTTCTTTTCTTGTAGTCAAGTAAACGTTTGGAGCTTTTTTGTAGTAATTATCATAAAGCAACGCCATCTTCTTTATCATTTAGTTAATATCAGAATCTCGATCACGACATTCGCACACAAGTCTTTTATTTTTATCAAATATGAAAATCTTGAGACAAAGATTCGCCATACCTGTCATAGATCTTTCCCAAATAACGCACCTCAAATATCAAACTTGGTTGAGCATTCGTTGGTAAAAAAACCTCCATTCGGATTTTTCACCCTTAATCCTTCATTCATATCTCGATACCAACAAGTTGGTTATGCTAGAAACTTTTCAGATACTCCACCATTTCCACCATTCCTATTCTCTTACTAATTAGTTCCCTTATACCGAGAATCCTCGTAAATTGTTAATATTTAAATTGAATCTTCCGAGTTGTAATTGCGTATTCCCTTCATTACCCCTTCCCTTTAATTACCCATTACGTATACACTTTGTTTCCCTTATTTTTTAAGCTTTTCTTCTCCACCCTCCTTTGTTAATATGAACTTTCTATATCTGATGTTGATTAGTTGTTTTTGAAACAGGAATAAAAATTTTTCTACGTGAAAACCTCTTTAATTAAACTATCTTCATAATGATCAGGGAAAGGTAAATAACTTCGCTCGGAAGAGCCGTGCGACTAAAGCCCAAGGAATAACAAATGTGAGGAATAGCGACATGGCTGGGACTCGAACCCAGGTCTCCCACATTCCGCGCAGGTATTATGACCAAACTGAACACTGAACGTAGGCACACTCAACTACCATGCCGTGTCTCTTCTCTATTTAAAGTGGGAGACCTGGGTTAGAGTCCAAATCATGCTGCTATTTTTCACACTTGTTATTCCTTATCTTCCTAATATTGTTTGCTAAAGAGTAATTCATTGTAAGGGGTTTGCAATAAACAACGTATACATATGAGAAATATTTTAAGCTGAATTTTATGAGATTATTTTTGTCTACAATTGCTTCTTTAATTTTCCTTAGAGCATAACACTGATATTTTTTAACAAAGTATTCCCTAAAGTTGCCTTAATGCAAAAAATATATCTCTTGTGCGTTCGCAAATATTACAGAAAGTATGTACATACACAAACAACTAATTTCTCATTAAGAATAGAAACCGTCCAAGGTGAAACTAAATTTTTGGAAGCATTGTCACTCTTCATTGTCGCCTTAATGCTTGATTCGAATGTAAATTCAGTTATGGTATTACTTCTCTAAAGCCTAAGATCATTATATGGTATTACTTGTTTTTACCAATGAGAGAAAGTCTTGGAGGCGTTATCCTGGTTTCCTTTGATAATCGCTGAATCAACATTGAGACTCGATTCAGGACATGAGCAATATAAAGATTCAATTCATTTTATAATATATCCAAAAATAAATGGAAACCAGTAGGCAAATCTGTCATTTCATCGGAAGAATCATATTGAAGCGGCACATTTACACCACTCCACCATTACCACCAATTACTAGTAAAAAAGTAAAGTGCACCGTTTTTAAATTAAGATTTTAAATTTAGTGTCCCTGGATTTAATTTATTTAAATACACGGCAACTCCTATCAAATATTCTTTAAAAAAATCAAACATTCTATTTAATAAATGCTGAACTACTACAATGCAATCATATTTAATATTTACTCTTTGTGAATGCCCAGAATTAAAGTTATGGAGAATTAAAAGAAAGCACCGTAACGTATAATCGAAATAAAATACAGCGTGTATAGCAGCTTTAGGCATCGAAAGCCGATGATTGTTTTTTAAAACTGCTTCCATCAAAAATTTCTCTTTCATTTTGTGTTGCTACCCTTGAAAAACAATATTATCATTGAATTTAAATGATAATACATTTTATTGACATCGTATTTCTTCCCGAGGAAGAAGTATTCGACGCAGGAAATGTTGGAATAGTCCACAGATATTTTTTCTGAATAAAAAAAGCTACAGAAAACGATGTAATAGTTGTAGGTGGGCGTGTATTTTGCGTAGGTTGCTGCCAAGAATGTTCCTTTCTAGCAAGCAGTGAAATCCAGAATTTTTCGTAAACAAAGCAATAGGACGGTCTAGGATATGTAAGACAAAAGAAAACAACGGGGAATACTTTCGTAATAATGGAGCTGAAAGTAAAGTCGCAAGTTTCAAGATCATGAAAAATTTATTCTTACAATGGTTTCTCAAAGAAATAAATGTGGCGTACATTTCTTACGGTAGATTTATTTAAGACCATCTTACTCGGCTGAGAGGTTACTCGCCGATTTCAAGGGCATCAATGAAAGTCTTAAAAACTCGCATGTAAATTGCTACAAGATTTTTAGCGATATGAAAAAGACTACTTGAAGTACAAAAGAAACAATCTCGTCTATTCAGTCACGTTTTCAGCCATTTGAGTTTATTACCGACGTCACAGAAACTAAAAACTATCTTATTTTATCCATTTAAGGCGATTTCCTTCTTGAAAAAGTTACCTTCTTCTTTAGGTAGTATAGGATCAGCTGTAATATTATTTTCAAGCATTGAATATGAATGAACATCTTGGTCTGAGTTAATAGTTGAATCTGCTCATGCTGTAAAAGGTGATAATGTTCATAGTAACTCTAAATATTTTTTTCTTTTGATGTTTATAAATTTTATTTCTAGAATATTTTTAGCAACCTTTTCGGAACTCAACTGCTGTCATAGCCAACATTTGATTATGATTTATTTGTTTTGTAAGAAAGCACCAACATCTTATAGTAAATATTCCTTTCGAATCATAGTGCCATTCTACCAACAGTTGCCAATAAACCTAAGAAAATGTTTGCGATTAAAAATATGCAGAATCCGAAAGATTTATATTTCTTCTATTTTCATTTAAAAAATCGAATATTTAACACTAAATTACTCTTTTGTTGTAGCTTAATAGATAAGAAATTAGAGAGATAAGAAATACAAGATTCGAGGTAGTTGTTTTTTAAAGATTTTTTATTGCCATACACGAAAATAATTTTTATGATCATTATTTGGAATTCAACAGGCAGGGAGTCGTTGTAGTCTTAAACTGTTAAAGATACTTCCCTAATTTAGCTTAATTTTCGAATGAGATATTTCCTTGTCCTATGGATATATACCAAAGTATCTGAACGATACTTACGGAATGATGAAACATCCAGCGATTCCCATAATATAATCAATTGAAGAAGCTGTCACTGTGTGAAACTCCATAACGTTGGTGAGGAAAAGAACAACTTTGTCTTCATACCACAAATTAGTTTATTAAGCGACCGTTTCGACTAAGGTCTAGTCATCCTCAGGTAACGATTACAATGGTTCCATATATCTGAGACAGCAACAAGCATTAGGGGAGGGGTAAGTGGTGTGGGTTAAGGGGTGGGGAAGGTTGAGGGATTCCCATAATGTATGGCTCAGTCTTTCTATCTAAGATCTAGCTCCAAGGATTTCAATTTATACTATTTTCTTGGAGAGGGCGTTAAAATATTAACGTTGATTCATAAATTAACAGACGGATGGATGCCATGGTAAATGCATTTTCTCTAAGTCTAGAAAGCACAATCTACGCTAGGTGTCACTATTACCCGTGCTCTTACCCTCTCGCGAATTTATCCCCTCCGAACTCAACACCATCACAGGGTTTCATCTTCTCTTTCCACGCCATCTCCTCTCTTTGCACACTAACGCCACAGTGCTCCCGTGCGGACTGTAGAATGCGGAACTTTTCACTCTCCTGCGAATGGGAACGCCTTCCGCGGCAAAACCCATACTCTGACACCAGAGACCACTAACTGAGCCAAACCTCGATTGCATCGCATCGAAAACCGTCTTCTCTTATTTACATTTTGCTTCTCGTATTCCTTTCCCAAGCACCCCTTGTGCCACATCTCTCTTTCTTCCGTCGTTTTTTATATTTACGTATTTCTTCCCCGCTCTTGATTCCGCCTGTTGGTTGGCTGAATGTTAAGAACGGAGGGAATGCGATTCAAAGTTTCAATCAACCTGCTTAATTAAAATTTGCCCTTATAATCAATATTTGTGTATCAAGGAATTATTCGTGCACCGATGTATTTGGCTGGTATTTCATCTATGTTGAACGAAAAACCCACTCTGAAAAGGTTATCGACCCAAAAGTACTTCATTAATTATCAAGATAATCAGTAGCATAGCACTAAAACGATCCAGGCCTAGAAATTGTCGTTGATTTTAGGCGATGAAATGCGTAGTAGCAATATGGCGATCAGAAATCAATCCAAGGAAAGAGTAAAATGCTTCGAAATTCCTATTTGCAATTACTTAAAAACTGAACATGAACCTCACCAATGCTTTTATATCTTCTCTGGTAGCTGACTTTGGCCATGTGGTAGAAGGTATACATTGAGTCGTTATTGCCTCTGGATTGATGAAGTTCGAAAACTAAAATAAAATTTTCAGAACATTCGTTAATGCAATTATATCTGGGTTTATTTTACGTTGCGCGATTTCGATACACATGTATTTCTCTCATTGCCACATTTCTGGTTTCGCAACCAAAGAATCTTTGCGTAACATTTAGTTGATAATCCTAATGAATAAGTAAATTAAACGATGAATTGAAGGAGATAAAAGTAGTGTGATATTATCCATTAGGTAATAGCGGAGATAGTTCTTACTAGAACTCGATTATAGTTTGTTTTACCGTGAGCTCAACACCCTATGGGCATAGCTGGTATACTTAACGGATATATTCCATTTTGACTCAAGAACGTAAGATAATATTTCCTACTAATAAACCTCAGTAGTTTATTTACTTCCACTCCTGATTTGGAGCCAAAACATCGTGTTCAGATGGAAGCAATACATTAAATTTCCTAGATTGAATAGCAAGTGTGAAAAATAGCGACATGACTGGAACTCCAACCCAGGTCTCCCACTTTCCGGTCAGGTAATCTAACCACTGAACTACCATGCCGCGGAAAGTGGGAGACCTGCGTTCGAGTCCCAGTCATGTCGCTATTTTTCACACTTGTTGTTCCTTTGGATCAGCCGCAGGACTTTATCCTGAAAAGTATTAAAACCTTTCCTTAATTCCAAAATTGAGTTAATGATGTTTTTGTAGAGTATTGGTGAAAAAATCCGTTATCTATCATGCTGTTTATAGTTTTATTTTCATTCAAATAATGACATATTTATGTACACCATGCTGTTTTGTAACGTTATCCGCCACATTTTCTTGCGTCTTGGATGCGATATAATATTATGCTCTAAAGAGGTTCAATCGTTCTCCATTAATCTCATACTGCTCCTCTTAAAATCTTAATAATTCGAATTGATACTTGAATTTATCTATATCAAAACTGAACTTTAACTAACACTCAGGAAGACTTACATGTCTATTTGCAACTAATATATTAACCTACCTATTCAGCGACTTTAAAAGAAGCTTATTTTGGTGAAAATAGTGATTGAATTCAAATAAAATTTCATTCACGATGAGTTCCTACGGTTACGGCTAGTTGTGATATTTAAATCGAACAACAACGTTTCTCGAGTAGAAAAATTTATTATTTATTTTCAACAGTGGTCGGATGGGAACTGCGTACGTTCGTGATTCAATAATTGTGAAAGAAAAAAGACTTCTGCCTCTCTATTTACAATTCTCTCCTCGTTTTCCCTCCTCATTTACCCCATCCATCTCTGCCCAGAATCTGACTCCTTAACTTATTGCATTCACACCTGACGTTAGCGTTGCCTCTTTTAAAACTCCATCCTTTCGCCATCCCTCCAGTCTCAACAAACCCCTCGCAGGTCTTAAATTTTCTCTCTCCTGAGTTTCTTCCATTTTCTCCCTTTTCTTTTCAACTTCCCCTTGCTGATTTCCTTCCTTTTCCTTCTCGGTCTCTTGGCGCTACTTTTCTCTCCTGTCTTCATTTTTCATTTATTTTTTCATCCACGTAAACGACTTTCGTGTTGTCTTGGCACATACGCACTTTTGTTTGCCTATCGAATTCTGAGGGAGTAAATACGTGTTTAAGCGGAATTTCATAGTAAAAGTATGTTACAATCCAATTTTATGGAAATGAAAATATTACATGTGCAAAAATGAATTGAAAGAAGAGAAAAAACAAGGAAGAGATGTTTTGAAAATGGAGGCGTAAGAAAGAAATATGTATCCTTTAAACGAACGAAAAGGTTTTATCACGCGCGAAAGCTATTTTGTCTTTCGTGTTTGTTTGTCCGAGATTATTTATCGGTCAATTTAATTACTATCAGTTTAGTTCTGAGTATTCCTATCGTCAAGTATCCGAATTGTTAACTCGAAATGGCTATCCGTCAACTCACTTCTTTTATTTTAACGTACCAGTACATTTAATTTCTTTTTATGTAATCGTTCAGAATCTAATTATAATACTAAGTGCCATATTTCACATATAGTGGTTACACAGAAACATTATATTGCATATATGCTTCCAGTATATGCTTTTAATTGCTTAGATTTGATTTATGCGGTTTGAATCGAATTCAAGTCCATTTAATTTTGTGTTTCGCCTCAGACCTCAGCCAGGTAGCTTTGTTGCCTTCCCTACCATTGGGGTCTCCGAAATAATTTAAATTCGACTCTATTTAAGGGTCGGATGTATTTTTTCCAAGGGTTACTTGGGACGTTTCAAGAGTTTATATCACGGTTTCTTTTGGACTGCTTGGTATAGAGCGTTTCTCAAGATTTAGTGAACTGTAAATAACTTTCTTTGGCGTTTCGTTACCAGGCTGTTTTTATCTTCTGCATACTTATGCCAGCCGAAAACTCACTAAGAAAACTCAAGAAATTTTGTGAGAAAAGATAGATAGGTAGATTATCACTTTATTGGCGAGGTTGAACCTCTCGTATGTAGTTATTACATATGCACATAGATTAAAAACAAAATAAAGAGAAGTGTAGAGAAAAATCTTTGCAACTGAAGGTTGACAGAAAATAAAACCCACGTTTAGGAAAACCACCCACAAAGAAGGGAGGTGAAAAACAGAGTAAAATACTTTGAAAGCAATATACAATGAACATTTCTACAAATCAAATATTATAAAAGAACAAATAAAATCGAAACAAGGAAATTAAAATGCACATTGAAGGAAGAAAAGTAAAATAAAAATTTCCCTTTATAATTTAGAAAAAGGTTATATTAGCATTCTATTATTAAAAATTGGTTATTAAATAGAATATGCACCTAATTTGTTTCGAAAATCTCCGTAAGAGTATCCCATGGAAGAATGGACTTGAAAAGGTCTTACGGGACCGGGAATCGAAACCGGGTCTCCAAATTGCCGGTCGGGTGCTCTGTCCGTTGAGCTATCCCGGCAGAACATTTCTCCAAGCCATTGGGAGACTTTGTGGGCAAGGACTTTGCGATTTCGTCCACATGGTAGCGTCGGTCGCTGTCGCGGCTTCATAGAAGCACCGGCCACACAAAGTGGTGGAAAGGATACCCCCTCCTGTGCTCCGTAAGAGTATCTTTGCGTTAGCCGTTCCCTCGTTTTTATACTTTACTTACTTAAAGTTTGACTGAATGAAAGTTCAAGAAAAAGGAAACAATGATTTCCCTAAGAAACGAGTACTTGAAAACTGAAAAAAAATAATGATTTATGAGACTGTTTAGTCAGACTATGAAAAAAGTCGAAATATGAAGCATTGATTGGCTACTCAAATTTAGTACCTACAATACATACCCGTTTTGGTGATTGTATATCATACGAGTAATTGTGATTTGTGTTTTGTAACATGAATACAATTGCTACACAGTGACTAGTAATGTTTAAAGGGTATTTTTAATAGAGAAACTGCTCTTTTATTGTTACCTTATCTACAATTTGACAGCTTTTAAAGTTAAATCTACATTTTTTCTGGAAATAATCACAATCGAGCTCGTGGTTTTTTTGCGAACCTGTCTAGAATTAAAGAATATTAAAGGAAATTCCCAACGAAAATCGGTTACGACCCCGGTCAATATTTGATTGACACATTAAAAATAAAACATTCCAAATTTTCCTTTTTCCTCGATAATTACTTTTCCGTAACTAGTTTCTCTTTCCGCTGTTTCGGGGAACGGCGTAAAAAATTCCACATTGCGTTTAATATGCCAGAAGTGGTTTCCAATCAATTTATCATTTTCATATACAAATAATTCACTCACGCGACTATATCCTGCCCGCATTAAAATATTCACAAGACCAATGGCCGAGCCGGGATTTGGTTTTTTATTCGTCAGAGTGTACGCGCGTCGGCCATGTTCCGAATCGCTGTTTGCGCATTCGTTATATCTTCGCCTCGCTTGACGTTCCCTTTGATTCACGTCGGATATAATCACGTGTCTCATTAATTTAACTTGCGATACGTGAAGACAAGAATCCATCCCTCACATTATGGAATTTTAAGCGGACGACACACAGGATTTCCTTTCTGTTCGTAGTTAAGAAAAGGGAAAGGGGTAACTTTAGCGGAATGAATGCGTTTATGTAACTGGATTTAATCGGATTATAATGAACGCATATAATAAAATCATATATCTCAGTTAAGCTTGTGATACTACGTACAGAAACGAAGACAAAGGCTCGATGTTGTTGAAGCCTAATGAAGTGAAAAAGAAACATTTTGCAACTTGGTAACATTTTGGCTAAATTGACTTCATAAGGACAAAATATTTTCACCTATTCATTATTAATCGAATACATGTTCTATTATCATGATTATAGCCTGTAAATTTTGTGGATGGTCTTAGTTCCTTATCTTTTCCTTCCTCATTCTTTCAGCTTTCTTGTTCATCTCGGTACTCAAGTACAAAGATAAATTGAGTTTTTCTTAATGTACTCAAATTGAAAATTATTATCATGCACCAAATTAGTGAAAGAATGAGTATTCTGTTAGTATAATGTACTCTTTAAGCAACTAAAATATGGTACATCTTTAATACAAGGTGTAGGCTGCACACTGATATCTTCTTCGTCGGAATTTTTTAATACACTTCCACAGGTTAGTATTTGATGTAATAAATTATTTCACTCATCTCTTTGATGTATGTAATCTCATCTAATTTCGGTTAAGAAATCTTAACGGTTATTCACGTAATTTCTCCTAGCTGATCTGTGTCTTTACTTTTTACCAAAGACGTAGCACGTTGAAGCAATCTTCTTTTATAAGAAGTATTTACCTTCCGTAGAGTCATGTAAACGGAACGTTTTCTATTAAAGACATGTTAAAGTTTTTCGGGTGTATTTGCGACTTTTACTGTTGTGTTTACACACACAGAAGTTGTATTAGAAAACTTATACATTACCAAGGATAATAAAATTCTGATTTGAACTGAAATAGTTCGTGTAAGTATTTTTTATTCGGTATAAGCCAAGGTGTAACACTTTAATTATAATATCAATATGGTGTGACAACGATGAAGTTGAATCCGAGCGTTGTTTGCCATTCCAGCACGTATTGACATTTTTCTATATCACATTTTATTTTAAGTATGTAATACGCTTGGAATTGATAATGTGCATGGATGCAAATTTAGATTATTTTAAGCCAAACGGTTCACTAAAATAAATGGGAAAAGCTTACAAAGGATAATTCCAAATTAATGAAGCACTTTCGTTAGTGGAACATCCCTTACGCCACAGCGGCTCTCTTGTCTCGCTAGAAAAATGATCCGGAAACTTTGTTGGGCAGAACTTTTACGAAAACTCCTTGGTAGGCTAAGAAAGATTACTTCTCATTGCATCTTAAATATTTTTCGACAACTAGCTGTGACTCTGTGCATCTTACAGTCTAAATAAATAGAAATTGAGGAAATTATATCCCTAAGAAGATGAATTTTAGGATTTAAACATATTGATGAAATAAAATAAATTCGATAGCATAAAAATCAATTACAAGCTGAAGACTTTAGACCAATATCTTCGTAAATACTAACATTATTTGTTGTAAAAAGAATTCGAATTATGTATTAAAATAACCCCATTGAAGGATAATGTAAACTTAATTCTAAGGAAATTATCCACCAAATTTCGAAAATAATACAAACTCCTCATTGCTAGCTTCACCTACACCACATTATATATTTTTTTAGAGTTTCAATATTTTTATTTTATTTAAAATAATTTTATGATTCACATTTAAAGACGCCATTTTCATGCAGAAGTAGCATGTTCTGTGGTGACTCAAAATTCACGGATAGAAAAAATATTATCTAAACTTTCTCAATCCTTGAGTAAATAATCCTTAAATAACAAATTAATCAGGATTTGGAGGAGTTATCAATGCGTTTTATTCACACTGTATTCGTACGAATTATTAGTAATACTACTGTTTAATGAGTGTTATTGTAGTAATTACAATGAAGGAATGGAAGCTTTTAAGGTATTTCTTCAAAACATTGCACAGGCTATCTACGAGTCAAACATGAAAAATTGAATACAATTTTTATTATTTATTTGGAATGTAAGTGAAACATAAGGTCTAATAAAGTACGCGAGGAGTCCAATAGCATTGGAAACAACATATTATTTACTTTACATGAAGAACACTACCGCTGAAAGCAGCGTGAAAAATAGCCTCTTTTCCGCGAGGAACGGCAAAAGATAACTTTCACAGCTGAATTTGGGCCGCAATTTATGGGGAGGGACGAAGGTTACTCGGGGAAGGTTATTAAACAACCGTTTCCGTTAACATCGGCGTTGAAAAAGTAGAGGGACGTAATCTTAACAGAAGAAAAAAAGCTTTCGAAAGAGGATGTATCTTTATGGCGGAAAGACCACCGCACTTTTATTTTTAAAACGATTTTCAACGTCCAAGTCTGAACGATACGACTCCCAATGTTAGGACGCTCTTTTTTAAGCTGGAAGCTGGGGAAATGAAAATAAAAACGAATCGCGATTTTGAATCATTCGTGAATGTTTCATCACTGACGTGGTCAGTTGCTTTTCTGTTATGTTTTCGTGTCGGCCGTGGAATGTGAAAGGTGAATAAACATCGCTCTCCTGCTCTCCGCCGAACGATCTCCGGTGTATATACCACATCGCTGGATTATAAATACGGCAGCTGTCTTCGCTATTTGCTCTCCTATCTTAGATCTCTGTACGCGAGCAATTTCTATTATCTCTAGCGCATCTTCTATGCTTCTTACCCGAACTATCCCTCTAAATCCTTCTTCCAGCTATATTTCAACGTGACTCTTTGTTGTGTCATTAGCCTGCATTGAATAAACGGATTAGAAGTCCGATAGGATTCCCAAGAATTTACATTTTTTCTTCTTATAAATTCAGTGACTTGCTTAACTCTCATATTCATATGAAGTGAAGATTCTTCACGTCATGGAAAGTATGGTGAGACTTTCCTGAATAACTTCACAAGTATCAAATTTATATTAATATTAATTATTATTATTAATTTGATTAGTATACTCTTTACTTTTAAAATATTCCCCTTATTTTATATTTCCCAGCGAAACGGAAATAGTTATTTTTCTCTTTCTCTTTATAATCGAAATTTGCGATCGAGTATTTATTATCGAATGCACAACAATCAATAATTTCGCGATTACGGTGAGGAAAATTTAGTTTTATAAACATAACGGGCGGATCTCGTAATAACTTGTGTTCTTTACTTACACCGATTCATGTTGACGATGGTAAATTGTATGAAATAGGGATCACATCAAAGGAACACTAGGAATAGGAGTGTATTTTTGTTTATTTTATCTGCTGTATCATTTATTTTGCTTATTAATATAGAACAGATAAATTATTTTTGCAAGTAGTCTGTAATTTATCTGATACAAAAAGAATAAATGGCATGTATACACTGCAAGTTATTGTTATAGCTCTTGTATTTAAACTCTGAAAGTCTAAAGAGGTATTATAAAAAGTTGTTTAGATGTAAACTCATAGTTAGTGATTGCAAAAAAATACCTCCTGCTGGATAGAATACTCCGGCCGCTAGGGTAAGTTGAGTTGAGAAAATGGCCGGTTTTTAATGTGCTCAGAAATTCCCTTTCTCACCGCTAGTTTTCCCGATGCAGCTCAAAATATTATCGTGGGTTGATGTATCGTGGATGTATGACTACGAAATTACATTTCATTTCTGGCAGAATGCCTGACTTTGAATTTCTTTTTGATAATAAGTTATTAAAATCAATAGTCGGCCATATAAATGGATCACGAATGTTGTCATAATGCTGTCTAAAGTTGAAATTCAATTATTTATGCATAGTTATCATAGTACATTAAATGAAGACTTGCTTTGATAAGAGCTGTGAATTGACTCAATCAACAGAACTTCGTATTTTACATAGATTTTGTGGGTTTCAAAACTGTAAATTGGTCATTAAAATTTAGAAAAAGACTTAATTTTTGGTTTTGCAAGTAAAATTGATCGGAGCTGCTTTAGGAGTATATTAAATGACTGAAAATTCCTTTGTACTAAAATTCTCGGTAATTATTTAGTCTTTAGAATTTTTTTTTACTTTCTATAGCGAGGTATATCTTGGAATTGACGGACATATGTACGAAAAATTAAACTTTGGATCAAACTTATGAATAAAGATACTGTTTAGCCTCCTCATCAATGGTTGGGTTTAGAATAGTACTTTCATTGAGAGTCCATAAAACGTACGTTACTTAAAGATAAAGAAGGCTCTTGATGATGGAGAGAAACAAACAGTTTTGAGCCGACAATTTTAGGCATTCGCCATTTCCCATCCATTTGAAGCGGCATTAATTTCATCGATCGTACTCTTTTACGACATTGCTAAAGCGATAGCTTTTGTGATGCGCGGAAAACTCCCCGGTGCTGCATCTCTTTTTAGACTTGAAAACCGCAGTTCTTTCCTTTGGACAAATAGTGGATTTTTCATGTGTTACGGCGAGGCTTTTTGAAGCGAGTGTCGGAATGAGATAGCGTCAGCGTTGCATTGGGAATTCATCTCCCTCGGATGCTTGGCCAGCGCTCCCATTCGTTTTGGAAGATACCAAAGCGGCAACTCCGGTGATTTTCAGACTCGTCCCATCTCCGGGAGAGGTATTAAGTACCTTAGGGTAGTGGTTAGAAGGTCGAAAGTGATATTGGAAGCATTGTAGAATAAGGAGCTACGGACGGGTCGCAAGGGTCTAATGATTCTGTATAAGGGATTAGGAAATGTTTGTGTGAGAGAGGATCGCGGGATTTGCTGAAAGAGGAATATTATGAGGGAGAAAGAGGAGGAAGTTTGAAGAGCGGTTGAAGGACGAAGAAATCTATTGAGAGGCGGAAATGAGGAAAGGAAGTGAGAGACTGCGGTTGGAGGGATAGAAGATGAATAAAATCCACTTTGTTGAAAGATAGAAAAGTTTTCGGACTGAAGAGGTTAAGTAAAGAAAAAAAACCTTTATTTGGCTTTGAAGAATTTCACGTACTAGTTTTACTTAACGGAGTAGATAATAGTTTGTAGAGGTACACATTCTTTAGAACTGATTCTATTTCCCAAACTCTCTCTCCATTTCAATATCGAAAACACCTCATTTATAAATATACTTAGTAATTCATTTTAATAATATTTGGAAAGAAAACACACCTCCTAACACACTCCGAAAGGCGGCTTGCGGGTTAATAATAGAGGGGTAGATGAAATTATTGATATGGCTTTGCGTCCTCAAAGTTATATATATACAAATAAGATTTTTATTAAAACGTCTTTAGATAATTTTGCTTTGAATTTCATGAAACAATCTATAAAAATTGCTATGTATATTTATATTAAGTGCATTGAATTCCGATTATTTCATCGTTTCCTTTTATGCTTTCACTCATATGGAATTTCTGATTCAAAGGTTCTATTTTCTTGTTTGGCGTACTTGATACGGCATTATTTTCAATTACTGAAGAACAACTTTCCCCAAGAATTACTTAAGTATTATTAAAGTCCCCTGATGTAGCCATACATTTAGACAAATTTTCTTTTATTGGAAGAGATTTTTACCATAGAGGAATTAGTCGCTAGGGCTCTCCTCAGGATATTATTTAATGAACTCATCCCAAGGAAGAATGGACTTGAAAAAAGTCTGGCGGGACCGGGAATAGAACCCGGGTCTCCCAATTGCCGGTCGGGTGCGCTGTCCGTTGAGCTATCCCGGCAGAACATTTTTTTTTCCAAGCCATTCTGGAGACTTCCATTTTTCCTTGGCATTTACCTAATATTGTGCGAGGTCACGTGCAAGATGCTTTGGGAAATACTCGATAACCTTAATCTACATCTTTAAAGATTTAATTACATTAAATACTTACACTTTATATGTATACATGAAGAGCCTTAATGCGCGCGATAGATATTTGAAGGTGCTTATTTATTTAACTGTATACGTAATAGGAAGATATGATTCATAAGTTAGGAAAATAGTGCACCCTGAAATTCAACAGGAATGCTGTGAATAGTTTATTCGTTTAAATACCATTCGTGGAGACATGCTAGATTTACATGGCTTCCTGTGATTTTCTTGAGTATCCAATCACAGAAGATTATTTTATTCCATCTTCGGTTGTGTCTCGATTAGATGATTAAAGAACAAAACTCTACGTAACCGTATCATTTCACTAAAGCGCTGAATTTTCACATTCACGGTATCGAGTGCGGCTGAAATGGGTTCGGTTCGCATAAACCCTATTTCTACTTCCCAAAGCTCAATAAAGAATTCATTCGCACTTCGTAGTAGAAACCGTAGACGCTCATGTAACTATAACACCTCACCGAGTGAAGAAAATGAGCAAGTCTGTTTAATCAACGAAAGTGTTACCATCAAAACGGAGGGGAGTGGCGTTTTGGGAGGAGTTTCTCTATCCAAAGAAGCCCGTTGCCTGATGTCTGCAAGTCCCTCTGATTGCTGCAAAGACGATCTCCGCCTCAGTAATCCTGACTGTTTCCATTTTCGGTCCTTTGCTTCTGAATAAAGCCAGTTTAATGTAGTATCTGTACCATAGGATGCTGCATCGTACGATCTTCTCATAATCCAGTTAACATAGTGTCGTATATCCGTAATTCTGGAGATGTGCATTTGGTTTGGTTGAGAGGTTGGTGCTCTAAAGCAAGCATAAAGATATAGATATTATAGATATTTTATTGCCACCATCACAAAAGAGGTCTTGGAAAAGAAGGTCGCATGCATTGACCCGTAAAAAGTATACGTTATATGGACAGAGCCATATTATAAGGATGTAATTCTCCATAGCTTATACCGAAAGAGAAAGGGAATTAAGTAATAAGCATTAACTAGTGATAAAAGGCATGAATTGTGTACATATCCTATGTTTTCCTGAGGAAGTATTTGTTTCTCTTCAATATCCCTTTCAACGCACTCCGAAAGCCTCCTTAAGAGAGATTACGTTCCACGTCCTCTTTTTCTATCAATTTCTGCGGACATTTACAACCACAGGGGAAATTTTCCTCCTTCCTGATATGGCTTCGACGCACTCATTGTCTCTCCGCTCCAGCCCAAACGAGGAAATCACAGCGGTGACGGTCTCTCTTAGCATCATACGATAATAAATTAAATATCAATGACGTAAAATCTAAACAATAAGGATCCAGGGAAATAGAAGATTTCTACATCTTATCACAATAATTTAATTCAGGAGTGTTATTTACTAATATGCTACAAAGATCGATTGCGCAAAACAGGAAATTAAAGAAAAACCCAATAAGTTGTATCTAAAATAATTGCATTTATTCTATGTCACCCATTACTCCGATTAGTAAAAGGATAGTTTTATCTCATCTTATCAATGTATTCGTTCGATCTCTTACATATCAAAATTAAATAATCAGGAATATCTTCATTTACAGTCAAGCATAAATTCACTCAGATTATGTTATGGGGTAATACCTATTGCATATTCAATGTCAGTCTATCTCAACACAAGGTTTTCATATTTCATTTCTCAACTGATTTTTTCGAGCTACCGTGAGAAGAAATCGAAAATTGGTAGCTATGTACGGTAATTAGGATAATGGAAGAGGCTGTATGCATGGACGAATCGAAAATATTTAGTTATGGTTAGGAAATAATGAATATCTTCGATTTCGGTCGTATTTACCCTTCATCTGAGTTCAAGTAATGAAGGACTTTCCATCATCGCGACTTGAGAGAAGAAAGTAGACCTAACATGAATTCCTTTAGGTCGCTATCATTCGACTTAGTATTCCCTCCTCAAAGCATATATTTTACGTTCCACTGCTTTCACTGATTTAAATGTCAGAGGGAGAGCATCGTATGAGGAACCTCCAAGAAGATCCTTTGGGTAGTTCCAAAGGATGTTCGCATCGATCTTGACAGCGTGGACTTGTCATCGTATGAAAACGGTTTCCGTAGCGACGTCAATAGATTTGCTGCCACTCTCAACTCTCAATCCCTTTCGATCAAATCTCATGATCAAATACCGCTTAAACATATCGCCTCCCCTCCTAATCTCAAATATTGGTATATACATTTTTTCAATACTCTACCAAGAGAATAATACCTTCTATACCAACGTCGGCTTCGTGTTAGTCTACTCTCAACCTGTGGTAGGACGTGCATATGTCAAACGACCTGCATACTTCCCTTTTATGTCATGATACCACTATAAGTAGAACATGAGAAGGTTGGTTCATTTAACATAATTCTATAATTTCAAGTTCAGCGTCAGGTCGCTTGTGGTTGCGGGGAGTTCCATAATCTCTCTCACATCAGGAATTCTGTGAATTTGTTCAGTAACTTGAACATGGCTTATAAACCCTCCATTATACGGATATCCCACTAGCATTAGAGAGAAATTCTTATCATTTCAACGAAACATTTGACAAATCCGTGTATGTTAATTGCCGTAAATTTGCGAACGTGGCTGCCCCAGTTTGGGTTCTGGTGAGGATAATCCAGAGAAATTTACTAGATTCAACTATCTCTGCGGTGACTGCAAATTTTACGCTTTATTTCACGAGTAATAAGATTTTAAATAAGATTTTTGAAGTAATTTACTGCAACCTACTCAGGTTATTATTTTCTTGATATCTGCGGAAGAGTTTTGAGGAAGAATCTTGAGACTAGGATAGCTAGGCCTCCCTGATTATTAAACCTGGACATATTACTATATCATGTGAAGGTTTTTTACTTATGTTGGACCAACTAAGTAACAAAATTAAATAGAATAAACGTAACTACGCTTCGCTACATTATATTCCATTGGAGATACTTCAGGGTTTTAAACATTATCATATCAAATCAAATTGAGTTCAATAAAAGGTGATTGTATCATACACTATAGGCAGTTAGTTTTCACTTGGGTAGAATATCTTCAACTCAGTTCATACCCCGGACATTTTAAGTTTATCAATATTTAATTTATAAATTAATTTTCAAATAGTGGCAACATCTATGGCTTTCTTACAATGAAGAAGAATCTCATCAACTTGCTTCCATTTCTATGAACATTTTAATTTACCGAGGATGAGAAGTTGTGTTTCTGGAGACAGTCTTCTTTCTCATTATAATAGTCACAGTTTACATTCAATTCACCATTCCGGGTCTCATTATCAGAATCCGAAGACTAAAACAGTATTATCGATCATCACTTCAGCCAAGAATATCAGCGGGATTGAGCAGATGCATGCCCAGATCTTACTATACTGCTTACGAAAATTAGTAACATCTTTTGATTCCCTTTCAAGAAGTATTGACTACCGTCACGCCAGCTTAAATCCTTGAGAATAGTCAATAGCAGTGCTTTAAGAATCGTGCGAGAGATCTGATTCAACCGATTTCATTTGCTTAATACTATTCTCGTCAGCTTTTCATGTTTGCTTATTTTCAGCTGGTTGACGTATTTACCGCCAGATGTAAAGAGCTCTTGCAGTTGGTGGCTATTGATTTTGAAAAATACAACCGTTCGTGATGCAAAGGAACATTTGAAAAAGTAGTCAGGCTATAAATAGAGAAAGACGGTGATTCGAACACATAACGGAGCATCTAGGAGTAGAAATCACGAATGCCTATGGCCGGGAGTGAATGAAATTAGGGGTCACGAAAAGAACTGCTGAAGACAAGGTTTTAGTTATCCTTAAAGTATCTCCGTTACAGTTCCCTCAGTTGGATTTATAGCTTCAAAAAATAAGAAATGATATTTATATATATGTTAATGTGTAGTAAAATGTATGTCTTCTATACCTTTATGGTATTACTTGGGAGATAATGAAAAAAGGATATGATTTCTAGAAAATAAGAAAAGAATCGAGAATACACCTTTGAAATGGTGTTATCAGTTGCGTAATTGCGATATTGCGCTTAATAGATAATGCTTACTTGAAATATTGCGATACATTTTGTAAGAAATTGTTACGATAAGTCAGTGATTGTTACGCAAATGCTTCAGGACGCGGGATGGGAATCTTTAGAAGATAGAAGACTTAAACAAAGGATAAATCTACGAAATAAATTTAGAGAAAGCACGTTCACAAATGATCAGAGAGATAGATGCTAGAACAACTGATTTCAAGAATTCATTTTTTCCGCGAACGATGCGCGAAAGCATTCGATTAGAGAAGTAGAGTCATGGTTCTTGCACTCCCTGCCACACGCCGAAAGGCGGCTTGCAGGGTACATATGTAAATGTAGATGAATTTCCATCCGTTGCACATTTCATATTGGTTAAAATAAAAAGTTAAAAGTTAAGAAAACATAGGAATAATTAAATTTAAATAGAGAATATATCATACATTGGAAAATAATTTTCGACGACTTAAGGAATTCCAGTGTGAAAGGTTCAAAGTGAGGCGCAGTGGAAGGAGTTGGAATAAGAGTGTAAGTTGTAAATGGTAGAATGGTGAGAGGTGGATTCCAGGGAGATTGGGATTTGAAGGTTGAAGAGGTGAAGAGTTCCTAAAGAAGAGGTATGAGAGTGGAGAATGATGAGGCAAAGGGGTGAAGGGGGGAAGGGACGAAGGTTATGAGTAGAGGGGCGGAATTGTGGGAACATGGAGGAACCATATTCATTCTCAGTAGGATATTAACGAGGGAAAGAAGAGTGTTTGGAATCGATTCCACTTATAGTTTTCCCTGTTTGATTCGCCGTTTTTAAGCAATAGGTTCACATTCTTCACATACTCCATTTCATCAGCGGATGAAAATTGAAAGAAGGGATTTTGCGTATCAATGCCAGAGCGCGGCATGTGGAGTTCATCAAGTTCCTCAGTGTAACGAAAGGGAGGAAGTTTGATGACGTATTCTAACCACCCCCACTCGTAGATTTAATTAGTACGAACACGCGTGTTCTGGAACTTCTTCTTTTATGTATGAGTTATAATCCCGGCGCAGGTCGGGATTTGCCAAGTTGTCATGTAGAGTTCTTCCCACGGCAAACTTTCATTTCTTCTTTTTCTCTCTATTCATCATTGGAAGTCTGAAAAATTTCAGTGCATTTGCTTAAATAGAAATACATTTACACGCTTTAATTTTTAAATGTAAAGTGCAATATGATACTGAATTGTTGATTTGTGGTTGGAAAGCAAATTTATCGCCATCTTTTTAGCATAAAACTTAAAATTTTCTCTGCGGTGTAAGACTTCCTGACGTTTTTATTCGGGTTCAGTAATACCAAATTGTAAACAGATACGACCTATAGATATAAAATTGCTGTTTATATAAATATAAAATATAAATGTTGTACGAGTAAAGTAAACAGTGATGTATTTAAGAAAAAGTAGGAATGCATGTATTTTCATCAACTGAATTGCTGCTTAAAGTTTATTGCAATACATTTAAATGATATTAGACTCGATTCTGTTTTTCTGTCATAGTTTATATCCAAAATATAAATTGGTTTTTAAAATCACAATGTTTTACATTTTTCATCAAATTGCCAACGTGAGTTGGAATATGTTTAAATTTACATCAGAATGATCACATTACAATTTATTAAATCATAAATCATTTAGCCCGATTTATTAATTATTATTGGTTGATTTCAATAGCATTAATACCGATAAAACAATAAGATACCTCGAAAATACGAAGTAATTATTTAGAGAAAATTTCTGCAAATATCTTGTTTTACATGTAACTTATTGACTATAAGGAGCTAGTTACGGATACAGGAACTTTAGTATTAGATACGGAAAACTTTTCAAAAGAAATCTATTAAAATTCGTTGATAGAAACGTTTGAATTTTCTAAGAAATGATTTTTGCTTATTAACAGGTGATACTTATTTTGGTCTACTTATGCTTCAGAAACATTTTTGTTGGTTTTTAAAATTTTTAAAACATTTAAATTTGAATTTACATATAAGAATTAGCTCCTTTTTTATGCCTTTATTTTAAAAGCCCCAAGGGGTTGATTAACGTTAAAAAATAAATATTCTTATATTATACCCCGCAGTTATGAAATAAAACCAATGTTAAGCATTTATTCTGTATCTGCCAGTGTTGCCTGACGTGGATTTTCAAAGCTTTTTTTTCAAAATTTCGCGGATTCTTTTAGAAGCACATGCAAAAACCCCTCTTAAGTTTTCAATCAAGTACCATATGTAAGTAGTAAAAAAGAGAGCTTAACGCTGCGACGGAGCCCAAGAAGTCTCTTGGGGGTGAAAGAGTATCGAATGAGTCGAAATTGGATAAAAAGAGGCCTCTTTGCGGGCGAATCTCGTTTTATTCCTCCCGAGTTGAGTGCCTGTTGAAGATTCCCCAGACAGTTTCCTCCGTTTGGAGAGTGAAAAACAATCCTTAAAGGCATTACAATAGCAAATTTCCCATCGAATTTCAGATGCGCTTCCCGGGTGCTATTATCGAGACACCTGATGGATGTTTTATATCGAAACTCTCGGAAGCTGTGTTAATCTTTAGCGGAAAATGGGATGGGATTGAAGCGGAGAGGAGAAGGGTATTGGAATAGAAAGTTGGAATAGCTATGGGGATGAGAGCGAGCGATAAAGGAAGAAAACAATCGGGAATACGAGGGAAGAATGGAAACGTAGAATAAGGATGCTGCCTATGTGGAGGGATAATTCACGGTGTAGGGGAAGTCTCAATGTGGACATTTGAATCGGATGCGACGGTGGAGAGTGGGCAGACATCGACTGAGACTCGGATTATTTCCTGATCTTAGCGTAACAACGAAAATATTGTTCTTAATCTCGGCGGTGAATTTATAACCCTTAAGACTCGTATAGGGCTTTTTTTTATCTAGCTGAACGTTCATTCTGAGTACCTTTTGTAAGTTAAAAACAGCTCATTGGGATCATCACATAGATAAGCTAGAAAGAAAGCTTGTGATGGCTACTATTATCAAATCGTCTAATTGCTTATTATAGGTTAAAAAAGAAAAGAGCTTCATTGTTAAAGTTTCCAAAGAGTGAGAAGCGCCTAAATGCATATTACTGCGAAAATTAATACAGAGTAATATTCTGTTTTATGATATCGGGATTATTGTATTTAATGTTGATGGCCATTACTTACTATGTCATTGCGTGACTTATCTCTCCAGTTAATTCTTTTCTGGTTTAGTGTAATATACTAATGCTCCGTAGAAAATGAAAAAATGCGTTTATTAACGAGTTTCTCATATGAAAACTATATTTCAGAGTAAGATTATGTGCAAAGCGTAGGCATACTGATGTGAATTAAAAATAAGAGCAAGCTTCTTTTATCTTGAAAATTTACGGTTGATATTTGTTTAAATTGACTGCATTATGTAAATAGGCAGGTTAACTTATTTTTATGTGAGTTAGGAATTTTAAACTTTCAGTGGAAATATGTATCAAAGTTGTTAAAATACAATTAAATCATCAGCTGAACTAATGACGTAAAAAGTGCTTACTCTGGATAAATAAAAATGACATTTTTTAAAGAATGAGTAAAATATATTATTAATATAAACTAAAATTTAGTTTTCGAAGGACGTGCACTCTGTGCGCGATTGTTTAAAAAGGGGAATGATAAACATACAGCTGATTTTTTAAATATTTATCGATAAAATAAAGAACGAATATTCTACATCGACATCTACATAAATACCCGGCTTTCCGGCGCATGGCAGTAGGTGTAAACACTTATTTTTCGAGTAACCTCTTTAGCTTATTGTTGTCACGTATCGTTCGCGGAAAGAATGAGTCCCTAAAACGACTTATCCTCTCATCCATTTTTCTTATTTTACGCTCTCTGTCGGATCAGCCGAAGTAGCAAGCATCGCATAATACCAATTACGTCTTTCGCAAATGTACTTTCTCTGAATTTAGCAAGCAATCGCAGCTTAGCTTCTAATCTCCTTCCTTTCAAGGATTCCTAACCTGAGTCTGAGAGCATTTGTGTAACGCTTGCTTTTCTATTGTAGCACTTTTTAACAAATCGTATCACCTTAATTACACTTTCTCGAGTTCGCGAGCGTTCATTTCATCCGCTCGGTTGCATTTACTAGCCGAATATTCCGGATGGGGCCTAACTAAGGTGAAATAGCATCGCGCTCTAACCTTTTCATCGCATCTACCTACAATACACTAAAAAACAGAGTTTTTTAGTTTCTTTACCGCAGATTTTACTTACATTAAGGTCCATTTTTCGCACCGCCTTTATATATACACTAAATCGTTTCATAGATGCGATCATTGCCGTTTGATATTCCTCTGCATATCACCGAGTCACGCGCAAATACCACAATTCCTAACAATCTCGCCGCTCAGGTCATTGATATTTATCAGGAGGAATAGAGGTCCGATTACGCTGCTTTGAGGTACGCCTAAGGCAACTTTGATTTTGTCTGGACTTACACCGTCAAATAAGCAATCTTTTTTATTGTTTGTTTTGTAGAGATAATTATGGTGGGTGACAAAATCACAAATTGTCAGCTTTATTTACGGACTATAAAAAATATTATTGCTGAAAATTACCTTAAGGTCATTTGAAAATGAGTCTTCACTTCGAAGTATTTGCTTTGCGGTACATACTGATTAACTGAGGTTATACAAACATTGAAAGAGAAGAATGAGATAAAAGATGGAAAATGTTCACAGGCACGCCTGAAGGTAAAGCTTTACACATATTTAGAGGGCTAAGGTCTCGTATTCTGCAGCAGAATAACTCTTCCGTTCAGTCAACACTACTTGAATGAGTAATGCTTGAATTAGTCCAGGAATGTCTTAAATAATTCAGCTGATAAGATCTCTCGCGCTTGCTTGAAAGGCTCGCAGTTGCGCTTCCTTTATTATTTGATGTCTTCTGCAAAACAACTCCCTCAAACCGTTGTCATTCAACAGACGCTCTTCCTCTTCAAGCTTCGAATTAAAGAGCCATAAACCAAAATGTTCCGAAATTGCGCAAAGAATTTATGTTCCTTATCTTTTCCGCAAACATCTTTTATTCACCTCGCAGCATCCGATCTTGTCCTTTTAAAGTCTTCCCTAATCGCGTTTTTCCTCTCCCTCGCGTCTTACCCTTTCATTTTTCTCTCTTCGTGTCACCCTCGCATTTATATTTCCCTTTTTTGCGCTGGAAGCTGCCTTCGGGCTTTCATTTTCTGCGTTTCGCTCAGTCGCAGCTACTTTCTAGACTAATATGCTTTTAAAAAAATACGCAGCCCTCTTCTGTTCTTCTCATCTCCCTCGCTTCCGACGGATGCGAGTCGCTCGCCTTTCAGTTTCCGCACACACAAACGTACGGGGACGCGTCAGTCTTTTGTTTGAGTCCCGAGAGAGTTAGCGAGTGCAAGCAAAAGGCGCTGCATCTCTCGCGGGCCTTCTGGGATGGCGGCCAGTGAAAGTAGCGGCGGGCTGGAAAAGGATGAGGAAGGTAAGGAACGTATGTCCCTTTGATGCATGCGGTAGGTAATTGAAACGTAGATCAAACGTAGCTCTAAGTGAGTTTTCAAAGTTAAATGCTGAGTGGAAATGAAACGCACAAATTGGCTGTTACAAGGATGCATCGAGGTACGCGTATTCTTAACAAACGATTTTAATCGGCCCTTTTGGAAAAAGCACATTATGAAATGATTATATTCGTGCAATAACGTATTTGTCTACAATTATATCGGACAGTCCTGTTGTTTTTAAGCGCCACTCTTTGAAAATCCTATCAATTATTATTGAAACCGTTAAAAAGCCTCGTCTTGTTGATATATCGATTAATTCTTGGAAATGCTATTTTACATTTAATCTGAAATGCTCCAAAGATCCAAATTTCAACCTAGTGTTTGGTTTTCAATAAAAATAGATAGAAAAGTGATATTGGCGTTAATAGCACATCAATATAAGTACACATAATTCACGCAAATAATCGATAGAGAGAGAATGTGGACAAGTTTGTACTTTTATCCATAGGTGGCATTTTAGTTGTCAGAATAGTTGCAGGTGAATCAATGGAATTTCGAAGCTTCTAGCCGGGTACGGAGGTTGCCGCGTCAGCCGGTGGTTGATCTGCTGTGGCTTTAGAATTATTTATATAACCAATTAAAAACATTTTATCAGAGAGAAACATGGAAGCACGTTAATTGCTGAGAACCCAATATAAATANGAAGGGATTTCTTTGGCAGGCTAAAGGGCGACGGGAAAAATTGAGATGCACGCAAGAATGCACAGGAGAAAGCAGCTGAAAGATCGCTTTTAATTTTTCTTGAAGAATCGGTGGGGAAATAATGAAGAGAACGAGTTGATGGAAACTGAAACACGTGATATTTACTTTTTTTACTTAGAGGTATAAACATCAGCTTGCCTAAAACGTTCTATCGTGAATAGTGAAACATTGTGGAATAGAAAGAAAGAGTTGATATCGATTCGAACGGGATTCGAACGGATTCCGGTCTAAATCTGTTACGTAAACATCTACGCTTTGAATTTATGTGGACTCGGTGTAAATCGGGGCATTTGCATTCTTCAATACCGTATATTTAAGGCTGGTGAGCCATGAATAGCACTAAATTACATAATCGGTATTGGATGTTTCTAGAGTTTTCTTTAGCCGTTGGGTTCAACTCACAGGAATTTGAAGGTATTTAAAGAAGGGATTTTTGCTGGAAAGAAGTGTATTTTTAGACATTTTCGACATTTTAAACTCAACGTTGTACTAATAAACTTCAATTTACATATTATTTTCGCTAGCTTTAAAGACTGATTAAGAAGTATCTCTCGATTACAGATGTCGCAGATTTCATTTTATGTACGAGACTCGTGTAGTTGCTGAAATTTATAAGCCGCAAACGAGTCTTTTTCCATTTGGTTTCTTTCTGACCGCCTAGTGAGAGTTATTTCTGAGAAATACCCTTTCACCATCCACCAGCGTACGATAGGTAACGTAGAAGTTGAACGGAACCCATAAGTTTCCATCAGTTCTGCATAGGAATAATTCGATGAGCTTGCTGCCCTTGGCCTCACCTCATCCTTCGACCCTTCCACAGAAGACCTTCGCAGAAAAATTCCAGTCCACGGTCAGACCAGCTCTACCTGAGCCAATTATTTTCCTCCACTGACTCAAAAGAAACGGTAAACAGACGAGTGTCACCCCGTAGGGAAGTTCTAGGAAAAAGAGAAATAGTTTTGTTACCTTCTAGTCGCCAATTAGACTTAATTTTGGCCTTCCGTTTTAGTTTCTGTCTTAAAAGGAAATCTATGGTATAAAAGTTTGGAAAAGTCACAGAAAATCAACTTCCTGAAGCCGTGTAGTTTTACATCACAGAAACTTACTTCATGATTTCCTTAATATCTAGTAAATATTTCCGTAATATAGCAGTGACTGAACTTTCAATTTTCATTTTAGAATTGGTTTGGACATACTAGTAGCAACGAAACTCACCGAAGCTTTGAGCTTCGCACATTGCAATTAAAACCTACAAAGACATGAAACATCGACATGCCACACTCAAAGTAGTTGGTGGCGTTCCGCTGCAGGGTATCCTGTCAAAAACACAGTCTAACAAGCTCCCGAAACGTTTGTTTCAAGTTCTCTGCTCTTAGCGAATATTCCCATCTCTCCTCCTAGGATTTGCATGCAGGAAAGAGCAATTAGCTCACTTAATTATGTAGACATGAAAGCATCGAACTAGAGGAGAGTTATGATTTGCGTGTCACGGTACATTTTACATTACTCACCTGTGTGTCGTTTTATGATTCATCCTTCTTTGATTCATGCATCTTTTACAGAGTAAATAAGGGCTAGCTTAGGAATGACGTCTTTCTATGCTAAATTCATTTATTACTATATATAGCCCCCCTGCCACACGCCGAAAGGCGGCTTGCAGGGTACTTATGTAGATGTATTGGTAGGAAATTGGAGGTACAATATTATGCAAAACCGTAGATCGAATATACGTATACTAGATGAAAAAGGAGTCTATGGATATGCGACATTCCCTCTCAACCCCTCGCTCTCCTTCTTTTCATTGATGTTGCAATCTCTTGAGCCTAAGAGAATAAAGTAAGAGAATCGGTACGACTATTGGTAACTGAACTTGAAATTGCTGAGCAGCGAAGAATTTATTAACGACACTCCCGAAAGTAATAGGTTCTGAGGATAAGGTCGCGTATACCTTTCTGTAAGTTGAAAAGCTATTAATTTGCTTCGAACACCGTTGGTGATTTTAGCCTGGAGCGTGAATAAAATTATTGGGGGCAAAGAGAAGGGAACCTATCCTATAACTAATTGATAGAATCAACTTCTTGGGCCGTGAACTCGTGGTAGGGCTCCACGAAGAGAGAAGGAAAAGCCGAACTTTTACAAACTACAATATTTATTGGAAGACAAACATAGTTTTGACTCATGGGGTTATCATCAGATAAATTTCTCTTCCAAAAATGATGATTCCATGAATCTAATCCATGGCTGTCTTCTAATAATTTTTAAAAAGTTCGATATTTCCTCGTTTCTTCGTGTAACTAATTGTTGCGAGTTAATAGAAAACAAGTTATCCTTGGCAGTTTCATAGCATGTTACAGAAAGATTCGCAAGAAAAGACATTCGTAGATTATCTGTAAGATTTGGTTTATGAATTCAATTGTTTATCGGCGATGTGTTCGCTGCTCTTCAGCATGCACATAATGGGGTATTCTCTTTAGTTTTGTGGGTGCCTTGAGATAATAATTGCGGTGTCAATTTTTCATGTTAACTTTTTTCTCTGCGCTGACTCGAAACCAACCTCGGGGACAGTTATTATTTAGTAATGTTTCATTGGTAATGACCATTATTTAAGCGAAATAACGTAGATGAATTCCAAGTTCCTACAACTGTCTAGTATAACGTTGCTGTGTCAAAAATCATCCTCCCTTTTTATTTTTAGCTCGAGGCACCCAGCATCAGAGTTCTCGATATCCAAGGATGACTCCCCTTGATTGATGCACCCAGAAGCGCTTTTCCCTTTTGTTGTCTGAGTCCGGCCCTGTGAGAATACCAATTCGAAACAGTCGATAAAAACAGGAACAAAGTCATAGAAAAAAATCTGAGGAGATTTTTGTAATGGAAATCATCTCTGTATTCTTCGCGAGACATTTAATTCTTCCTACCCAGTTAATACATTTAATTAGAATTTTCCCAAAACGTTTACAAAACAACTGCGTCATAAACATTTTTGGTTCATAGTTATCGCGCGTATGTGCAGCAATTGTCCCCGATGGAAACTTAACGGCGCATCCAGACAAGTAGTTAAAACGTTACGGTCTACATCAACGGATAGTTTATTTCAGAATACTGTCTCCGTCCATAAAACGCGAGCGGTAGACGAGTGCGAAGGCATTGCACTCACAGCGCGAAATAAATATTCCTTATGGCAGCCTCTTCGATAATTGCATTTGAAATGCAAAGCCTCGCACGAATTAGTTAACATAATAGTATGACGATGAAGATGCTGAGAGAAAGGAAAATAAATGATTTATTTCCAGACGACGAAGAAACACAGAGCACGTCAGCGTAGGCATCGCCGTGNGCTGAAATGTATGTACATTAAAAAAAATTTGCTCTTTGGAATTTATACACCCAGGAATTTTTCTCATAAGATATGTTTGATTCCCAAAATTCTTTGGGGAGAAGAGAGAGAAAATTACGACAGGACAAGGGATAGCGGGGAATGAGATGTGAATTTGTCTGAATGCGATCTGGAGTGTAAACTGCAGTTACTTTTCTTTCCACTTCGAATTCTCAAAGGTTTTCAACTCCTCTACTCCGTTCCGGTCGCCCCTTCAAAGGATTTAAACTGCGTCGATATTTGTCTCTTTATCTTCCTCGACGCATCCCTCGACTCCCACTTTTTCTTTTCGAACGTTACCCTCGTCTTTTCTTCTTTCCCAACTTACTGCTGTACCCCACAGTTTACACTGGCATCGTTATTCTCTTTCAAATTCATATATTTTTCTTTTTTAATGCCTGCGGTGCTTAATCATAAAATCTGTTTCTTGACTTGACTGAGGAAGAGTTTTTAAAACGTGACTTAATTTCAGATAGTCTTTTCTACGTTCAAGTACTTTTAATCACAAATATAATATTTTATACTTTGCTTCGGCATACATTTTCTCTTGATAAATATTTTCCCAGTATTTCACACTTCACAATGCTGTTCCTCCTAAAAAAACCAATGTACATAAATAATGCTCTTAATAGTTCTTAAGCAGTCCTACTTTAAGGATGAAAACTTCGAAGTCACTCGTAGTACATTGCTATCAGATTTATCATTTACTTTGCTGCTACGCAACTATTAACGGGAAAGTCAGTCCTAAATTATTTGCTTCACAAAACACTTCATCATCGATTTAAACGCGTACAGTTTCCAATCAGTTTTTAATTCAAAATTGTTTTACTATCTTCGTCGCATAGTGAGTAATTTTAGTGCAAAATTATTCTAAGGGATTTAATGTAGAAAATATCCAGTGTGCGGCCAGATTATAAACATTTAGCGACCAAAGGAATAACAAGTGTGAAAAATAGCGACACGACTGGGACTCGAACACAGGTCTCCCACTTTCCGGGCAGGTATTCTAACCACTGAACTACCGTGCCGCGTCTCTCTCACACTGTTAAGGGAATGCTTTGTGAGCAAGACGGACAGTCTCCACATAGTGGCACAACCTGCCGTCCGAGGTCCTCAGAGAGGCAGCCAACTCACAAAGCAGGTATTATTGAGGTTTTTCCCCCAAGGAAATCACAAGGATTAAAGGAATTCTTTTGGTTATTTCTATCTAGGATCGATAGTGGAAGCTATGAGGTGATTGAAAATTGATCTATCTTCCATACATCGTGGATCGTCGGATCGACAGAATTAGCAGTTGCCTGTCTAATTTTCTCAGTGGGGTACTTTCTCTAAATTCGTTCAGGAATCGCAAACTTTACTCCGTTCTTCCAAAGACGCCTAACCTGCCGTAGATGGAATTTTGTACCGCTTATTTTATGATCACAATTTTTAACGAATCTCATCGCCTTGTGCTTCCTTTAGTTCGCGGGTGTAGGTTTCATCTTCAGGATCCAACATTGTACGAGTATGTAGAAGAGACATGTGTTCAAAAGGAAGCCGAATCTCATATTTTCATCGCACATAACGATCGTGAAGTTTGAGCCGAATTTTTAAATTGGCTTCCTTCGGCACCTTCTGAGCGTGAACCCGATTATATATTGAAATAGAGTACTTTTATAATAATAAATATACAACTCGTCCTATACTCCCACAGCAAATTTAATGGACCGACATGTCTCCCTAGCGAGCTAGCATCATCAGGCAAAGACATTTTCAGTTCATCAATATATACAAGCGAATTGGAGGGGGGGGGTTAGGGGAAGGGACAGAGTTTGTTGGGAGGAGAAAGAAGGGATGAGGGGTTAGAAAATACGTGCTCATTTGTCAGTACCTTATTTTTTGAGAAACAAACAAATAAATTTTCTTAAAATGTTTCGCTGAGGAAGTATATGAAGAGTTGTATTCCCATTATAATGACTTTCCACGAGGTAACGCATTCGCATATTGAGTACAGAATACTTCACGTTGATTCCTTAAATTTTAGTTAATCTTAGAGTAGTTTTAGTTTGCCAATTCCGAATATTCTCGTCTTCAAGATACTCTTTAACCTTTAATTACTGTTTCAGTCTACTCTTACTCTTTTAATGTCAAAAATGACAGGATTGTTAAATACTACTGGATCATGGTGTTACAAAATCGTTGATTTGTTTCCACATTAAATTTCTTTCTAGTTTTAACCAAAATTCTTTCAATTGACCAAAAATATTGAACTTTAAAATGTATCTAGTGCTTTAAAAATTTTCCTTCGCTGGCCGTATCATGGTTCGCCTTCATTTCCGAGTGATACCTGAAAATCGAGGCAGTTTACGGCGTTTTCATCCTGTACCATTTTCTCTTTCCATCGAGTAACTTTCCAATCCCCCCTTCTAGTGGGATCCACACATCGTTACACGCTCCTCTTCTTATTTTCAAAGCATTCGACACCACAGCGAAGTGCTTAGGAATTCGCTATTCTTTTATTTCGCCCTCTCCGGGACCACTTTCGCTTCTCTCCCAAGCGCCCCTTCTCCATTCCCCGTTCTTCCTCTTCGCTAAAGGTTTCTCATCTTCCTCTTCTTCTTCCCTCATTTCTCTCATTCCAATTCCTTTCTTTTGCTCTCTCTTAGAGTACCACATGCTTCCCTATTCCCTTACGAGAGATTGACAGCCAATAGCCCTGCGCCCATTCTCTTTCCCGCAAACGACTCCGACTTTTAATATGACAGACACCCTCACCCACCGTCATCATCACGTTCCCCACTCTCCTCATTTGATTCCATTGTATCTTTAGCCTTTTCAGGGCGAATATGAATTTCAAAGGTGCTTTCTTGTTTTTGCCTAAAGGGGCGCATGCAATGAGAGATCGGAGTACAGCCGAAATGCTCTTCAGTATACGAAAAACAAAGGAAATACTTAATTATTATTCGATAAACTACCTTTCGAAACCATTTGGTTTCCAATCGAAATTTCATTTAAATTATCAGTTTATTATTCTGGACAGTGAGACGATTCTTTATTAACGTACGGGTAAAATCTACGTGTTTCATTATACTAGAGGAAAATTTTACCTATTTAAGGGAAAAAAGATAATCTAAGAAATTTATGTGCTTCTACCCTCGAGAAACTCAATTGAAAACCCACATTATTCCGTTTTGTTATAATTGTAAGGAACATTTGAACTTCGATACCAGCTGAAAGGTCTCTTAATATCGGTAATGCTTTGGAATCATAGAGCAGATGATGGTTCATAAAGATATGAAGTTAACGCGATCGGTTTCTCGGTTGTGACTTTGCGATTAGTCGCAGGTTATATTTATATTTCTTGATATTATTACACAACTCATATGGTATGCAGTAATCCTATAGGATTTAACAAGCTCAATTAGATATCACTTGATATCTTTCGTTCGATCTTTTCCTTGAATACCAGCTACACCAGATACTTTCATTGCTATGAGACCCTTTCATTTCTCTTTGAGGCATAATTCCTGATGGGATACGGCTTGTTTCCACGAACTGACTTCAGAGCTTTAATGATTTGACGAAATTTTCCTTTCTCGTGATTCTCTGCTCCTACGCGTTAAAAATTCAGGAAGATTGTCGACAAAAATCTCAAAAAATGGTGGCTCATGGAAAGCCAAGTTGGCAACGCGTTCGATTTCGATGAAAGCAGTCCCGAGTTCGATTCCCATTGGGGGCCTATGTGCTACGTGACCTTAGCTATTGTAGCTCATATAAGAACACTTTTACTACTATTAAAAAATTTAAGCAAAAGTCATTTCGCACAACGGAACAAAACATATTCCGTTAAGGTCGATCGAAGTATTGCAATTTAAATTCGTGCGATAGACAACTTTTAATTAGAAATATTTTCTTTTAGACCTAGCAAGTGAATCAAGGATTTAAGTTATATCCCTAAAACCAATGCAATATGTAATAGTAGTATTGTTAAACGTGCTTCGATAACTTAGGTCATTTCGCACTCAGTCCCCAACCGGTGATCGAACCTGGGACCACTTTCAAAGAAGTCGATCAAATGAAATATGCTAGTATCATTACCACTCATCTCTCGCCATGGAAAAATCTCAAGTCCCTCAACTACACTTCATCTGAGAGTGTCTATCGTTGCTATTTAGAACGTCTCGAAGACTTACGCATCATCACTGTTTTGTTGAGTTGCAGGAGCAATTCATCCTATCTCTCTCCTCCATACGGATTAAGGAAGCGTCGCTCACGCAAAACATCGAAAAAGCACTGCTGAGTCACGTGACATTCGAAGAGAATATCGGTCTTAGGTATTAGTTTAGAAAATATCGTTTGAAATAAGACCGTCTGCAAAAATGGCGTAACATTGGATGGTTAGGTATAAAATAGATAAAAATAAAAGGCACTGCTGAGTCACGTGACATTCGAAGAGAATATCGGTCTTAGGTATTAGTTTAGAAAATCTCGTTTGAAATAAGACCGTCTGCAAAAATGGCGTAACATTGCACAGATAGGGAGCGAGAAAGAAATAAAAAAGAGAAAGGGAAGACCGTGAATCCCGCCCGTCGTTGGAATCAACAACCAGAAAGAGAAAGGATACGTATCCGATATCATCGATGAAGGAAGATCGCCCTGACGATGTAAATAAGTAAATATAGTGCAATATATAGATATTTTTACTTTTCTACCGTGTTGTTTCCTCTACAACATTTTTAATTTGTTTAGAAAAGTAATAAAAATAAACTTTTCATCTAGGAATAACTCTTTCACACATTTCCTTCTCGTTTATACTCAGTGGCTATCATAGGGGAAAACCCGATCGATTAAATTCTAACATTGAACTATCCATTCCTCACGTTAATATTTCAATTTCTTAATAAATTCCTAAATAAATGCCCTAAAATTCGCTGTAATTAATGTATCGATGGCAAAATCCACAACTATGGAAGGCGCAAGCAGTTACTGTTTTAATAATATTGAAGAAAATGTATGAAAATAGTGTACAATGAAAATAGCGAAAAATTGTACCATGTACATTGTACATTTAAATTTGATGTTGAATTGATGTTATACTGATACTTATACAGATGTTGCATTAGTATAACATTACTATTGTATTTTTTACGTAAATTCTAATGATTTGCTACTTACCCTACCGTTTTATCACTCAGTGAATAAACATGTATCGCTTTAAGAGTTCGTATTTTCGTGTGACTTTGTCGTAATAACTCGTAATTTCCTTGTAAACATGACAATTTAATTGACAATTTTGAAAAAGTAGTGTCATAGAAGTGGTTCAAAATAGTTAAAATTGCAATACAGCAATTTTTGTCTTTGTAGTTATAAAGAGATTGTAAGGTAGTTGTACTTCTTCACGTCTTTCATAAAATATTGCAGAAGGTGCAAACGAAGGTAGTTTACAAATTGCATGGAAACAAGAGAATGGTAATGGTTTGGAGGAAGATACCCCATATTCGCGAATTAGAACGTAGGATTACAGTACGAGTGAAATATTGCGGGCGAAGGGAATATAACATCGCGTTCCAAGCATTTCACGTCTCTGATGATAGATCGCATTCCCAACTCCATACAATGCAAGGAACGCAGGATCAACTGATGGACTATGAGATCCTAAGTCACAATTTTTAACGTTTGAACACGAAAACTGCGTGCGAATCTCTCCGCATCCTTCATTTCCTTTATTCCCCATAAACACAACCGTTTGACCCTCTCTTCAAACCCATTTGGACTCATATTCTTTCCTCTGCTTTTCATTTATTCACTCGTTTAAAACATAGAGTCTAGCCGCGGTTTCGCAATTGCATGGCCAACCGCATTACAAATGATTTTCTCCCCGTTTTTGGAGCGCAAGCCGAGGGGGAAAAAACAGAGAACCCAAACAGTAATCCGATGATAGCGCCTCTACAGCACGACCGTCTTTTTTATGTTCACCTGAGGTAAAAAGGTAACGAGAGCGTCGAATGGCCGAGTCGCGAGGAGAAATCCCAAAATGAGAAAAAGGCCTCTATAAATTCGATTGAGGGATTAAATTGAGATATTTTGACCGTGTTCTTCGCGAGGGACAAATAGCTTTTGGAACAAATCCGCTGACCGAATTGGAGAGAGACGTAAAAGTCGTTTACTCCAGAAGTTAAGAGAGGGGCTTAAAATAAGACAATTTGATGGAAGATAATGCTTTTGCTACATTGGTTATTCACAGCAGTGATGATAAAAACTGCTAAAATGCCATGCTTCTATTCGATATCGGCGTTTTCTTTTCCTTTCTCTTCTTAAATGCTCTATACCGGACTCATTAACGGTAGTGTTGAATAAATTACCAGATTGTAACTTTATTGTCGACTCTTTTGGTAACCATATAATGATTCCAATGAATTTTTCATTTGAATATCCAATTGTTGAGGATATGTATGCAGATAGGATGATTAAATACAATCCGCATACGGTTAATTTTTAGGCGGGAGGAGTAATGGATTTATCCAATAAAATGCTTGTAATTTGATGAACTATAATTAATACTGTATCCATATATATCCTAAATTTAAGGTTAAATTCGAGTACCATGGATTTAGTTACACCTCAACTTTTACGAGCCTTCAGTTTGGAGATTTTTAATCTGTAGCTACCGCATCTATGCATGAATGCACTGTTGCCATATTCAGCACAATGTTTCCTTATTTTTATTTCTTTTGCGTTGAGTGCAGATGTTTTAGAGTGAACAACAATTTTTTAACAAATTATGAGATCGTTTTCATTTAAAATGACTTTGTGCACACGGAAATATGAACTACGGTGTATTTTTTCGATCACATCGCACACGCAGTGAGCGAATTAATTCCTGCATTTGTCCGGAAACAGTTGAGTCCACTATTTACACAGCATTTCAGAAGTACACGAATACAGAATAACTTGATCTGACACATCGAATAAAAGAGAAGTATGCGCAGACACAAAGAAAAGCACAAAAATATGAGTACGTATAAATTGAGGAAATTATTTCTGTTTTATGTCCATTTTGATGAGGTGGTTGACCCTGGATTTAACTGGAATTTTTTAGGGTTCTATACACGGATGGGGAGGCACAGAAACTGACACATTTAACTCCAGATAGAGGTGAACGTCCAGAACATCAAGTGAAACGCTGGGGGAAAATATATTACTAAAATGAAATTCGGAGGAGGTCCTTTATATCACATCATCCATCATATCTAAAATATGAACGGAGATGTGTCTTGCTTTCTCTAAACTTCAAGAGATCGACCGGTTTCGGAGAATGACTGCCGTGATCCAGTAAACCAAAGAAATACCGTTAGCATATTTATATAAGTACACATAAGGCGGGAGAAGAACCAAGCCTGATGATGTGATCTGTCCATGAAACAGTTCGACTACTGAATAAAATTCGGAGAAAGTAGATACTTCGCTTTTGTTTGTTTCGGTTATCTTAAAGATTGGTTGACAAGAAGCTTTCCGTAACGACGGAAGTATCTAAGCAGAGAACCAGATTCTGCGAGGAATTCATGCACTTATGTTATGTGGTAAGATAGCAAAATGATGCTGAATTATCTTTTAGAAGGACTTTAAATGGGCTGGCTTGGAAAAATTCTCGAGAAGAAAAGATCTGCCGCTCTAAACTCTTATGCGCGAATGGAATTACGACGTATTAGTGAATGAATAGATACCATACTACTCAAATGAGCATCCTCCAAAGTAATTCCCTCCAACCAAACTTCTCCCCCTGTCTCTCATGATTTATGACGACAGATAATTTTCTCAAGAGTAAGATGTCCTTTCTTCCTCCGCAATCACTTCCCCGGAGGCGAATATAAAAGCGTGCTAAATAAAATTAGCCCTTTTTCTTTGCCCTCTATAACGCTTCTTCAACCGTCTCCCTTCGGTTGTATCCTTTGCTCTTCATCCTCCGATAAGTTTTTGGAACCCTCCTTTGGCTGCTGTCCTTCGTCATCTATCAGACCTCTGATTTTCCGGTGTTTAATTCCAAACCCCTAATTCGGACGTAAAAAGTCTAACAATGATAAGCCTCCCGATGTTATAGCCGGGCGTTATCCATAAATTTTATTGTGCATCTCTCGGTTGCTGCAGAGAGATTTATGGTCCAATCAATAACCTCGGCGGAGATATCATCGAGAAAAGAAATTTATGGTTTTTTGTTCCCATCGGCTGCTTTAGATTATCCGTTCACCTTATAAGTTTCGGTTATTTTCGTTATATTGGTGATCACGCGATTGAAATTTATGGCAAAAATTTTCGGTTGCAATAACTTAGGTCGCAGTTCCCAGTTTGCACTTAACGGAACTCTTTTGCAACGATTATATCTTTGGAAAAGGGGTTAAAGGTAACTTTGCACATTAAGGTGTGCACCTGTGAGTATTCCCAAGTAAAAACGGACATGTAAAATGTCTGATAGGACCGGGATTCGACCCCGTATCTTCCACAATCCAGGTGACTGCTCTAGCCAATTGAGCTATCGTGCCAGAACATTCAGACATGCTCTTGGGGGACTGTGGGCAAGGGTGGGTGGTTTGTATAATTAGCATGGTCAACATCTACATCAATAGCTCAATTGGCTAGAGCAGTCGCCCGGAAAGTGGAAGGTCCGGGTTTAAGTCTCGGTTCTGTCAGACTTTTTTCATGTCCGTTTTTCCTTGGGAATGATGATACATCTTTTTTTTTAGCCTACAACCTAAATAAATATATTAAGACTTTAATTACATTTTCAACTCCGAGTGAATCTATGTGGACTATTTATTAATGCAAGCCAAATCTCAGTGCTAGATATTTCCTTTCGTTAATTTGTTGAGGGAATAATGCACAAAGTCTGCGTGATTACTCAGAAACAAAACTTCTAAACCGATAACTCTAGTATTTTTTGAACGATTCAGCTTTTGCCCGTAATTTTGTTAATTTATGAATCACATTGTTTCTGCAGGCGATTCTTTCCATGTATTGTATGTTTCTTTTCAGAAAATGTTGACTAAATTATGACCTACTTCAGTCAGTCGCCACTTTTTCCTTATTTACTCTAAAACGATCGCTTCAAATTATATTTTAAGTTAATATATATTCTCAACCGTAAATTTGACNCAAGTTCCAGAAATAACGGCACTGCGTTCACGAACCTCCTTTACGTTTCTAGAAGCGGTAAAAATAGAATTTTTCGACCTAAGGTGTGAGTTTTTTTATTCATTGGATAGCTTTTATGGAGACTTAATTTATCTTTCATTGTAAAAAATTGTTGAAAGTGCAGAAAATTTCCTTTTGGAATTTATAAATTAATCCTTCCCCAATAAAGGAATCTAATAGAGGTATCGGGAAATTTCAGATTCTCTTAAAGGGGAACAGTGTCTGCTGTATATATTTAATGTGTGCCAGTCTTTGAAAGTTTGTGTTTGAATTTAATAGGATCCACCTCAGCGTTAATTTTACCGAAACGGCCATAATTGCGGCGCTCTTATTCCTCCCTTATTTTAATTTTCAGTGTATGCATAAATCTCTTTACCTCTTTGTAATGAATCGATTCGCTCATATGAATTATTCCTCAACTTCTTCTCTTGTAAATGTTGCTAACTCTCGCAAAACTTTTACTGCCCTGAGGTGATATGACCCGCAAACACGCCTTCTTTAATTGAGAATTTCCGTTGCATTTTACATAGGCCTTTCACATCACCTCCAGTGACTTAAACACTTCTTCACCAACGGTAGGTGTCGTTGGATGGAATGAGGAATGTGGTAAACAAGAACGGAAAAACTTTACACTAGTTTATGCTCGGTTTTTATGAGAAGTTTTTGTTAGCAATTTTTGTTGGTATCTACAAGGATTCTTGAGAGTACGAATTTGTTCTCATTAATAATATTTAATAGACTATATTACATGCACAGACATCAATTACTGTTTTTTTCGGGATAAGCAAGTAATTTGTCTTGTTTGTTCACAATACTTCTCGTACCTTACTTGCTTGATAGCATTGGGTGTGTTTCATTTGTTTCATCTCAATGGAAAGGAAAAGGTTCACTCGATTTTATAATTTTTTCTATTTAATTTAAATATATTTTAGATTTAATTCATAATATAAATGTATAAGCAGGTTTTTTGCGTAAATACTTCATTGATAACAAATAAGTAATCACTTAGAAATTTATATCAAATGTAGATTTGTTTCCCTCAAGATCCGGAAAATAATTCCGAAAATTGCACAATATATGGTGTTCTTATATTTTCTAATACATTTCACATTTGTCCATATATCGCTACGGAATAATATATCGCTACGGAGCCGTGACATTTAGTTAACTTTACAGTTTGATAATTTGGATGCGAACAAAACGTAGTTTTTACGGCTTACGTTGTAGGAAGCTTGTTATATTGATAAGTCATAAAAAAAACTCGGAAAGAAAAATACCTTCGCCTAATTTCATCTCGTAATACTGAATGAAAATGAGAAGTATAAAATGTGTTGAAAAAACATCTTACCGCTCTCTAATACCACCAGTCTGTTAAATTAAACATGGAGAGATTAGCGTGTTATAAATGCTGAAAATTGATGCCAGAAGAATTATTCCACTTTTAAGGTCACTTTGGTAAGATATGGTATCTTTTCCATCTACTGAATGATGTGTATTTCTACATTTGCATAAAAAAGCCGAAAATGAATGGAGGTAGTGAAACAGGCAAATGACTCGGAAAATGAGAAGGGAAGATATTATAAAGAGTCAAAAGGGTGGCCAAAAGGGTAGGAAAGAGAGAGAGAGAGAGAGGGTAAAGATAAAGAGAAAAATGTAGTGAGAGGGGAATGAGTTCAAGGCAAAGGGCGATGCAGTTCGGATCTTTTGTCACTGACGACTAACTTCTACATTTTACCACCAACGCTACTGAGATAAGCAGAGAAAGGTTTTGCTACGGCAGAATTTTCTATTTTCCTTCGTTTTTGAAAGGGTGAGGGTGATTTGATAAAGGCATATGAGTCCTTGAGACGAAAATCTACTCCGCAAGAGTCAAGTATCTCCACACGATTGGAGATATTTGATGCTTGCAGAATGGTTTCAAACCCGCGACTGTATTTCGATGGATACATTCTGGAAAAAGTAATCAGTACAGGCACATTTATATAATATTTTTAGGAATCCTAAGGAACGAGCCTCCTTAGGAAATCTCTAGGCGATGTCAACTCCAAATGAAGATGTCAACTAGTCGACGAAACTTATCGAATAAAAATCTGCTGTGGAAATTACTAACATAAGTATTCTTTCTTTCAATATGAGTGTTGTTCCACGAAGTCACATACTTATTTTATTTTATGATATAATTACTAGATAATTATTTTACGCGGATTACATTCCTATTATTTTTATGCGAAAAAGTTCATTTTGAGATTACTTCATCGGTCAAATGGGCAAGAGTAAGTACTCGAAGAAATTTATGAGAATATTTAGGTATCAGCAGAAAGCAAAATTAGACACATTTAAAAGCAAAAATTAGAATCGAAAACTGAATGAGAGAATGAAAGAAAAGAGCAAGTTGCCACTTATAAACTTCAAATAATAAAATAGGACATAATTTCATATTTTAAATAAAAACGTAAAAGCTCCTTCGCAGGATTAATGCTTGATTGTCCATTCCAATGCTGGTTGGTATTCAACCTCGAATTGAATATTGATAAGATACCTATGTTTTCGAAGCGAAAGAACGTCTAAAAGTAACACACCTTTACTATAGAGAGCAGGAATATATTAGGTACGACCTGGCTCATGATAGCGGATTCGAATGTCCCGATAGCGGGAGAAGTGTGAGGCGGCAGGAGATGGGACCGCGATATCGGGTCGCCCGGGGTGAACTATCCAACAGCAAGGGCGGGCGAGGGCGGGGCGTGGCTGGACCAGAATCTCCCATCTTCCGCTGATACCTTTTCCATCCCCCGACTCCTCTTCGGCAAGCAACGAACCCTAACCCGGGAAAATCTCATGTCCGCTGCCTCCCCTTGAAATTTAGATATTTCTCCCGTTTAAGCCCATATCGAAACCACCCACAACTACCAGCAAGTTCCAGAAATAACGGCACTGCGTTCACGAACCTCCTTTACGTTTCTAGAAGCGGTAAAAATAGAATTTTTCGACCTAAGGTGTGAGTTTTTTTATTCATTGGATAGCTTTTATGGAGACTTAATTTATCTTTCATTGTAAAAAATTGTTGAACCATTTATTCAAGCTTTAATTAAATGGAGAGAAACATGATGGGTTTAACATGAACATCATAGTAACATTTATTTATTAATATAATTTTTCGTGTCATTTTTACTCTTTAGAACATTATCGTTTTAGATTATAGGTCAGTGAAACATTAGGAATTAGATCTGCCAACAAGATCCCTAAAAATTGAACTACCCCTACAAAATACTTTTTTACTTTTATGCAACAATTTTTGTACTATTTACTTACGTTAATTATGAGAGATCTCTTAAAAATATTGTTTAAAGCTTGGTTTACTATCAAGTAAAAAACAGTTTGATACACAAGATAAATGTTTTCTCGAAATAGGAATGCCTTTTAATGAACAATAGTACAAGGTGTTCGATAAAGACTGCATATATTATGTATGGATATAATTATTTGGGTATAAATTCAACTGAAACGCAATTTGGATTCTTCCAATTCATAGCTTTCAATTAATCGCAATCTTACCCGCAGAACATATGTTGAACAATCTCATTTTAGAGGATATTTAATACTTTCTTTTCTGTTAAGTCTAATTGAACTATATAAATAGTAAATTCACAACTTTCGCAAGATTATATACCGCCAATAAACGATCATGTAAAGTGTATATTGGTAAATATATCATATAGATATATGAACCCTTTATAGTGAAGGTAGGCCCATGTACAAATGCATGTGCGAACCTACTTTACCTAGTAGGGTAGGGTTAAGCCCAAAATTCAAACATTCTTTCTCTAATAGTTTCATGAATTACATTTTCCGCTGTCAGTATGGTTCTCAACTCGTCCACGGTGGCATGCAATCATTAATTAGTTTTTCAAATATTCACAGGTTTCCCATATCCATTAATTTTCAGCCAACCCGGTATTTTCAGGGGACATTTTTGAAATTGAAATTCATCATATTCTCTCGTCCCCTGACTCCTCCTGTTACTTGTTTAAATCCGATTTTAGCCGTGAAATTCTCGTTATTTGCTCACTTCCGCCTCCCTTTTCACTCCCTTTCTGCATTTCCCCTCTCCGTTCTTTTTACTTTCTCCCACTTCCTTGCCTCTGTCACCAATACAATACTTCTTTCCCGTCCACATCCAATACTTTTCTAAATTGGCACTTTTCCAATTTGTCCTTTATTTATTTCCCTACTCATCTCTGTATTTTCCAATCCCTCCTCATTTTCATTGCGTTGTTTTTCTCTCGATTCTCCCTCTCAACATCTTTTTCTCTTCGGGTGCCGTTTTTCACATTCTCTCTCACATTTTTATTTTTTTTCTGATTCGTTGTCCGCCTATTTCTCCAACGTTGTTTTTGGATTCCCTCAAATCGTGAATTTGCACTTTTTCATGGCGTTTTACTGTCAATTACCCAATATTTACACAATTCTTCATCCGATCAAAGGTGAAGTAACACAAATATTCTGGATAGGTTATATAATTTTGAGGAATTAACAGAATGGAGTGTCAGCTGTAAATCTCTCAAGCCAAATACATTTATCCTTCATGTTTAAAACCGCTACAAATCTGATTGGGTAATTTCATGTTGTTGCGCTCCTTGAGAAGTTTTTCTTAATTGAAGCAATTGAAACGGAGGTATCGCTTTTCCGTATTATTATCCGTTCGATAGGATTGCAAACAAATGCATATCATATAAGTAAGGTAAGACAACCATTACACAATGGTCTTGAAATCAGGCATTAATTAGCTTTTGGATGTAATGTGAATGAAATGATAGAGCACAACAGAAATTATTCAACTTTTTCAATTTAATCCAATGCTTTCTTGTACTTTAATATAATCTGAAGTACATTCGATTCGTTCTTTTACGAAGATAAAGTAAGACATTTGAAATCGCTTAGTATCGATATTGTTTTATCTTAATATTGTACATACTATACATATACATATTATATATTATACATATCGTGCGCATTAGAATGCAGCTTGTGAGGTCAGTGGATCCCTTGCTAACGCTGCAAATTATTGGAACTGAATTTCGAAATGGTACTGTATAAACAAAATTAGTGCTAAGCTTATTATATAAATAATAAGGCCAGGAATTATCATTCTAAGGTATACCGCGCTAGGAATTTACTATTAAATGAACCGTTTCTGTAATCAGAGATCACCTAATTTACATTTTTATAAAATTATTTTATCGAGTGTTAAAAATACTTCTTACGTTTTTATGACAAAACTAAACTACTGAATAAATGAAATTTAAATGAAAGTTGATGAAAAATTTAGTGAACGAAGTAAGTATATGGAAAATACAAAACATATCTTCTAATAGAATAATTTCATCATGATATGTTTCTTGGGAATATTGTAATCCGAAAAATGCTGATTCATTCAACTGTAAGCAGTGGACAGCGATGCAGGGGAAGAGAGAGAGAACTCTGACCTGACCTCGGCCGGAGGATGCGGTTTAAGTTTGAAGAGAAGGAGTTTCATGAAATGCAGATTTACGTCAAGAGAAAATGTCAGAGAAGTGAAACTGGTGTTGGACAACTTAGGGTAAAGTTTAGACGAACGTGGCTTCGCCTTCTGCCACCGCCAGTATATGTATCACTTATATCCGACGGAATTTAATTGAAAACAATCATCTCTTTATCCGCACTTACAGGTTACTGGGATTTGCTTAAGATTTAGTTTCTAATTAAGAAAATTAATATACTTATCTATTTCATTTTTATCTTTTACGACCTCTTGTTGTCGTGCCTACAGTCGTAACACTTAAACTCGTGGATTGCATTTTACAAAACAAGCATTTTCAGGCACAAGTTAAAATAATCTGCATTTGTACAGAAAATTTCTTTTCTAATTTAAATGTAATGAGACATAAGGACAAAATACAGCTTCATTTTTTCTTGGGATACTTGAAGGTAGGAAATGGTACAAAATTTTAAATCTGTCCTTTACTTTCGTTAAGATATTTATAAGCAATTCTATTTAAGAAAAAACGAAATGAAACAACGACATGGCCTGCCTAGTTTTATAATGTAAACCTAAAATGGAATGAATCTAATGTTCACTTTATGGTACGGGATTGTAGTATTTTGTTGGAATGAATGTGAAGATTAAGGTTAATCTTCACGTTATACATAAGAGATTCACTTTATTCTCCACCTTAACTCTAGCAAACCATTGTAGTACAAGGTCCTACATTTACCATTATTTTAAGTCCATTTCAAGTATTCATTATCATACCGGACCAATAGGTAAGAAAGTAATGGTTAAGTGTTGAGTTCAGCGGTACCTCGTAGGTACGCTGTGTGGATGAATTATCGGAAAAGTACTAAATTTCTACTGACCATTTAATGCTTCCACTTTCGTCAATGTAACTGTGTGATTTATAAAACTTAGGCCCTGTATTTTAATTTATACCTAAGATGGACTTAAACTAATGTCATTTTTATGGCCCAGAATATATATTTTAGTTAGTGTGAAGATTATAGTTAATGTCCTATTTATATGAATAAATCAGCTTGGAGATCAACTATAATCTTGGTTTAACTCTAACAAAACAGCATAATACAGGGGAATAAGGTGAACTTTAGTTGAAGCCCATTTTATGTACACGTAGAAATTAAAATACCAGGGAAGAATGGACTTGAAAAAAGTCTGACGGGACCGGGAATCGAACCTGGGTCTCCCAATTTCCGGTTGGGTGCTCAGTCCGTTGAGCTATCCCGGCGGAACATTTCTCCAAGCCACCGGCAATTGGGAGACCCGGGTTTGATTCCTGGTCCTGTCAGACTTTTTTCAAGTCCATTCTTCCATTTTCTCATGGGTACGCACCATCTTGCGCTAAACCACCCTTACCCGCCTTCCTTATAAAATACCAGGTCCACACGTATGGTTTTTAACGAAGTAGAGCTTGCTGATACCTGAGGATATTCACATTGTTTATGACGCATTATCTACAGGAACTGCTTTTTTGTCGGCGGGGTAGTTACAACTCATTTCAGTCATAAGCGGGGCTCCCGGATAGCCAAGTGGGCAACGCGTTTGACTTTGGTGAAAGCGGTCCCGAGTTCGATTCCCGGTGGGGGCCCACGTGCGAAATGACCTAAGCTGTCGAAGCGCTTTTATCAATACTACTACTCAGTCATAAGTTGGAGAGATTGCCCGAGTTAATACACACGCTGACGAGCTTTGATTATGGATTCAATTGGCGTTTTCAATTAATTTTATAATAATACTACTGTTGACAATGCATTCAGCCGGAAAATTATATTTTCACATCGTGATCTCTTAACTCGTAATAAGATTTTAAACAAAATGTGCCTATCTACGGCCCTGATTCATTTTATTTAAGATCCAAAACATTCGGCCGAAGTGATAAAGTCATTAATAAATATTTTCTCATGTTTCGGCTAATGGGATAGGGGCGACCGTTACTTTCATTTAAATCGCTTGATCAGAGCTGTTAAAATACATTACGCTTGCCAATTTGGCTAACGTTGCGTGATGCGACAATAGGAAAACAGGGATGCATAGCGATGTATATTAATAGAAATGTTATAATTTACTGCTAATAAAATGATTTTGAAGAGGCGAACTCTATAAACAGAAGTCAATTAATCATAGGGTCATGATGTACTAATATTTGAGTCTGCTGTTTGAAGATTTTTTTGTTGACACGTATTAGCGAAAAGAGTTCATTAACACGGTCATAATATATTTTACTTACAGTCACAAAAATCATTGATCAAATGGGCTATTTTGGGATTAAGGTGAATTGACGTTTAGATAGAATAGTTTTCCTTCAGGCAGAAGTCTTGGAGACAGAGAATCTTAGGTAAAACTCTCTACGGATTAATTTTGGAATCCATGCTGAACATCATATATCTGATATCTCAAGTCTCTGGGCTTGTATTATTAAAATTTTCTTATAATGTAATCGTAATGATAGCCCTTGTGGAATGACCGGTTCAGTGACTTCATACTTTGGTAAAAATAACCATGCTGTTTGCTGTTTGAAAAATCTATCCCTCGCGACGAGCTATCATGTTCTTTCATGTAACGAATATAATCTTGATTATCATTTTATATTGCCCTAGAAACAGATTATCCGCATTAGTAAAAATATCTATCCCAATTAGGTGTACTTTAATTGATTTAATTTGCATGTCAACAAAGATTTGCATTCTATTGCGTGAAATCGTGGATTCAATCTTTTTTGTTTTTCCGAATTCTGCGATCATTTTTGAAATCTTGCAGATTGTATTATTGATAAAGCCAGATCAATACGTTGTGCAGGTATAAATGTACAGCACATGAATTGTAAAACTTGAAGATTCATCTATTTGAAAATAAGTATGCGCAACCTTATTCTTAAGCCTTCGCTACATTAGCAGGTCAAAAGTCGTTTGAAGATAATTTGGCACCGATGAATTTGCATGCTGTAAATATTCTTGTTAGCCCAGTCGCCGATGAATATGGAAAAACCTCTACCTCAGCGGATAGAAATTTCATTTGCAGAATCATCAGAAGGATTATATATTTAGGGTGTTTGTGAATGCAGAATGTTACGGAAGGTCAAACTGTAAGTAACGGAGGCAGTGGAAACAGATTCCTTTTAAAGTCAACAGTAAGACGTCATATGAGATGAACGGGAGAGATCCGGGGGAAATAAATGGAAGGTCAGAAAGGTTTAGTTTGGAAGGATGTTTCCCACTTCAATGCGCTCCTCATCTCCGCGGAACTCTCTGCTAGAAACCAAGGATTCAAGGAGGCGGAGGGTTGTGGGTTAGTATAGTCGGCGAGGGCTTTTTGAAGGAAGAAGTGAAGTAGCAGGCCGCGGGTCAGACTCATCTAATTTTCCCTTTGAGTAGCGAGCGGAAAAAGTGAGAGATGAGTAGAAAGAGGGGAATGAGCGAAATGGGAGAGTGGATGCTAAAATAGTGGGAGGGACTTAAGAGGAAGGTAATGAAAGATTAAGGGGAATAAAAATTTATGGATAGTTTGGTACGGCCAATTGAGTCGGTTTGAGGAATTTTGGGATGGGTGGTAATGGAGTGGATGCGGAGGGAACAGAAGGGTAAGGTGGAGAGAAGGCGATTCTTAGCTTGCGGAACGAAAATAGAAAGGAGATCAAAGGAAAAATATAAGCGATTGTAAATATTTTCGGAATTCCATCGGATATTTTACATTTCATTCGAATATCCATAGATGCGATAGCGAAGATGATTAGATTTGGATATGTTGATAAGGATCCAGACAATTAAAAGCTATGACCAGTCTCTCCTAGCTGGGCGGTTGGCTGGCCACTTAATACATTTTTAAATTCCGCCCAACCGCGTTCCTTAAGGCACCTGCTTCTTAAGATATTTGAAAGTCATCAGCAGCTTTCTTCGCAAATTAACTTAATCTTAATCTAACCAAGATAAGGCTTATTCGGAATGGTATAGCTGGGTAACATGGTTCATGCTGACTTTTAATTAATAGTATTCATAGTCTTCCCTTTTACATCCAGTAGCCATTATTTAAGAGTCCGTTCTAATTTGCTTCCCAAAGAAGAAAAACATTAGAGAATTAAATAATAAACGACTAAGCCTACGGCTAGATCTGTTTGTATAACAACTGAAAATATAGTTTTCGAATTTAAGTTGAATGAATTTTGAATACGGTATGTATTGAGTGTTATTAAATGCCAAGATATAATTGCTGCTGAAAAATATTATATATATAAAAAGCCTGTCTGTCCGTCTGTCCGTCCCCCTATTTATCTCAGAAACAGCTTGACTTAGAGATCTGAAACAAACCGCATTGTGTTTCTACGATGCCAAAACCCCCAGGAAAAATATTCTCATCTTTGTAAAGGCCCGGGTTCTAACCCAGGAGCACAAAATACGTTTCCATAAGAGATGAACGTAAATTACGTTTTCATGACTTGCATAGGTCGTTTCTTTTACAAAATTAAATTAGAATCAATGGTCCTACATTGACATTGAGACAAGTGTCACAAGAAAGGAAAATGGTCATATATTCTTATTTTAGTTGTGAAATATTGATAAAGATCCAAAATTCTCATCTTTGTAAAGGCCCGGGTTCTAACCCAGGAGCACAAAATACGTTTCCATAAGAGATGAACGTAAATTACGTTTTCATGACTTGCATAGGTCGTTTCTTTTACAAAATTAAATTAGAATCAATGGTCCTACATTGACATTGAGACAAGTGTCACAAGAAAGGAAAATGGTCATATATTCTTATTTTAGTTGTGAAATATTGATAAAGATCCAAAATTTCGAGAATTTTGATAAAATACGCGGAAAATTCGTAATTTTTTTCGAAAATAAATAACCCATCTCTTTGACGACTAAAGCCATTGTTAAATGTTGATTTCATGAATTATCCCATATAAGTACACGGGGATAACCAGTTCTTTTATTTTTCTATAAGAAATGTTCGTAAAGTAGGCTTTCATGTCTTGAA
>KZ308368.1:331598-483989 GCA_000376725.2 Ladona fulva | reverse complement strand
CAGAATATTACGTTTTTTATTCCATTAAAATCCTTTCACAAGTCCACCATCTACTTAACTTATAAGATTTTCGAAGAAAAATTCAATCGGGCGTGTTTTTGGAAATTTAGTCATGTTTGAGCCTCAGTAGCTACGTAACGGATGGGATATATGAGAAATGACTTACCATTCCATGATCAGCAATCACTTGTGTATATACGTGCAAAGTTCCAGGTCTGTATCTCAAAAAAAGCCATTTTGGACTTTTGTCCGGCTTTTTCCGATTTCAGCCCACTGTGCGACGGCTGCGGTCTCCCTTAAAGTACCCATCGGAATTACTCCCCCTGATGACTGCCTGCACGCAACAATAGATCATCTTCTTCCCGGCGACCACTTTGGTTCGATGTGCTCCGCGGAGCTCCCATTCCACCCTCCACTGACCGTCAACTAACATTCACGATACAGATTTGATCCAGGTGCGCTGAGAGACCTCTAGCGGGAAGCTGGGATGCTCAAGTGGATTTCTGGGTTGATTTCATACTCCACCGTCAATTAAAAACATATGTGGAAGCGTATCGAGGCATTGATACTAAAACAGAGATGCTACTTCTGATTAGTAGTAAATCTGAAAAAGCCTATATTTATTTTAATTTTATTAATTGAAGTGCCTCCTTTTGCAAAGCATGGAGATCTCTCTGTAGACTTTGAATTAAAAATATTTTATGGTTAAAGTTTGGCGCAATACTTTATGAAATCGTTTAGATAAAACACGGCCGAGTCCGAAAGTCCCGAATATGGGTAATGATTACTTTGCTCCGAGGAAACTAGGTGCGATTTCTACATTATTCATTAATAAATATATATGTTATTTATATTCTATAAGGATATTCTGCCTAGTTTTTCTCTCAAATACTGTCTGTTTTAGTCGAGAAAATTTACTTTCAAATCTTCCCTGATTATCCAGAATATACATAATATTAGATGCATATATTATCTTGTATTTAATAACCCTTTAACACTTAATACCACATAAAAGTCTCTCCCTAGTAGTTGATCTATCTCTGACCTAAAATTTAAACACCGGGTTATATCGTTTGATGACGGAAAATGGAATAGGTACGACTAGTTAATAGCAGTCACGTCTAACTACGTTACGACTGAGCATAAGTGTAATATTGCGTCATACGATGATTCTTAAAAATTTCGTCATTGTAAAAAAAATGTCATTTTCATCAAAATTTGAGCACGTAAGATGAAAAAAGCGACACAAGGTTTCCGATACAGTAAGGGGGGAAAAGCGGCACATTCATCTCCCATGGAAATCCAGCCCACTTACCCCCTACTCCTTCAACCCCACGGAAACTTAAATTTCCATAAACAAATCGTGAATCCGTGGTTTAGAGCAGACGACCCCCTATTTATCATCCACGACCGCTCAAATACGCTGACGCCCTTGCGATGTGCGCGCTACGTCATCAGAACACTCGACGACGTCGCGCGGAGAAAGGGGTAACCACTGGCGAAGCGAAATCGCAATCGCTCGAGGCGACGCGTGACAGTTATCGCATCTTCACTCGATATATGGAGTTGGTGGGGAACAAGTGGACCCAAACACAAAAGTCCCCCTCTCGCCATGCGATCTTGTCCTCGAAATCGTCTCTACCGAGTTCCCCCGTTCCTGGGATAAGTGCCACTCCTGGATTACCATGGAAACCTCATCTCTCCCACATTATCTTCCTTCACCCTCTTCATCCACTTTCGGAATAATTTCGTAAGATTTTTCCGTACCAGTCAGCTTCCATTTTATTTATACTTCTCTCGGACAAAGGGTCGGTAACAATTAGTAGGAATCGGGCAGAAACAAAAGAGACGATGCCGAGAGCCGAGAGATATAAATTTCGGTTTTTTTTTGTTGAGGTTACGCGCACCGAAGAGTTATTTTTTTGGCTGCCACCCTCACTTACGGAGAATAAACATGGAATGGGTATAAACAAAAGATTCTTCTTCGGCTGACGGCCATAAATTTGAACTCCCGTTGACGTGCTTCGTAACTGGCGATTTTTCCCGGGGAACCGTCCCTCATTCCGCGAGAAAACTGTCCGTGGCGGAACGCGCACATTGAATCTGAATAATGGATATGCGTCTTAATTTCTTTTATTCCGACTGATGACATTTTTGGAAATGAAATATTTGATTTGCGAAGTTATCTGTAATGGTATGTGGAGAAAGCGGGAAAGTATATTTTGAAATCTCTAAATTCTTCCAACGACCAATTCATTAAGTAGGAAGATTTCACTCCGATCCTATAAATTTGACAAAAACAAACGTTTAAATTGAAAGTCGATAAAAAGAAAAATGCGATTTGAAAGTTTTGTGGCTAATCCGATGGCTCAATGAATTTTTGGTGGTTTCTGGGATAATTTATATTACTTCAAGGTTTTAACAGTCTTGTAATTACGCTCTATTTACAATGTTGAATTAGCTAACGAGTAATTTTCTTAATGGTATTCTCCACCAACGGGAATTTTCCGCTCTTTTTCGAGCTCGGACTAACGAATGCATATTTGGCGAATGAAAATTAAGAATATGCTCGCTCATACATGAGTGCTTTAGAATGGCCGACGAGAAACGTTTACTAGTCATTCTTGGTCACTAGTAGAAGGAAAAAGGAAGTTTTTTTTAAATGTTTAGGGAAATAGAATTGGTATTAAGTTATTTAGTTCATTATTTCTAATTTTCATTTTGTGTTTCATAAGCACTTTTTCTATGGAATATTATTAATAATTTAAAAAATTCAATTTCTGAAGTTTTTGTTGTTTGTTTAAAACGCTAACTTCCTTGTGATTCAATTGCGTTCTCTTTCTAAGTGAATTATTGTAAAGTGTTTAGATATTGATTGCAACTTGTGTAAATTTTGTTATAGTACTACTCCTGTGGTTTCCATGTTAAACATAGTTTTCCTTTTTAGCTTTTACTAGAGACTACATCTACTAATGACTTTTTAACCTCAATTTTTCCGTGATGAATTCCTCTAACACGAGAATATTAATTGATACAAGTACGAGTTCATTTCGTTATCCGAGGTATGACAAATATTCTTGTGTTGGAAAGAGAGAGGAATAAATATTCAATATTTGAAAGAATACTCGTCTCATTCTAACCCTTCAAGAACTTTTTTATTGACCTTTCTTTGGCATTTTGAAGACGAACTTTTCTCTATTCCTAAAATTCCATCGCTTAGTTCTTTAATTTAATTCATTTATTCGATCCTTACAATTAAACTGTAAGAAAGTAAATATTTCATCTCTCATTGTTATTGATACATTAGAAAAGTGAAAAATATTGCCATTTTACAACTGTAGCTGTTGCGTTGATAATTGAATTGATGGGGTTGATATTTCTCGAGACTGATTGGATACTTGTATTTACACGCAAGGCTCTTGCTTACCTTATGGTCATTAGATTCCTTCTGGAATTGAGGGTGTAAGAGAAACATGATGAAAAGCAAATACACTTACTCCCACACGCTGAAGTTTAGTGCGCGATTTCTCCAATTGATTATATTGATTAGGTCACAAGCTAAACAGCTGAGATATTCAGACGCTACATTCCATTTGTAACTAAAATGAGCATAAAGTGTAGATTTGATTTTTAACAGATGTTCTGCCTTCCGTGTACTTTGATGAATGTTTCTTGTGCTGAAGAGTCTTATTTTTCATTTCAAAGGAACGGTGTAAACAAAGGGGATGCATTTGAAAAAATTCTAGGTTTTGTAAATTATAGATTTGTTTACTGTCCAAGTCTTTTAATTAGCCGTGTTTTTCTGTTTGGATCGAAGAATCAATTCTTTTGTGAATAAATGCTATTTGAAAAATACCGCAAGATAAAAATTTTCTAGAAAATTTTACGCACGTACCTAACATGTTCCGTTCATTTTTTTATCCGGCTCTGCTTATGCACTCACAGGCTAAGATTGTGGAAATGGAATCCTCAACTACCAGGAAGAATTCCCTCCCTAATGTATCTTGTTCCCTATTGTACTACTAATTACTTCATACCCTTATGAAACTTTAGTGAGACTAGTTCTTAGGAGGGCGTCGGGAAGTCTATTTCTTTCCCTCATCCCCTAAAGATGCTTGACAAACTGTTTCATGCGGTTGGAATGTGCGCGTGAATTTTTTGTATTTTTCTCTCTTCCACACCCATACCATATTGCTAGTTGCGTAATTTTTAAAAATGTAGATGTAGATGAGGCAGTCATCGAAGTGTATCTATTGCCATCTAAAATTAGGAACAGCCAAGTGCCAAATTTAGGTTATTTTGGGAAGACCGTCACGATAAATAGAAATTTTAATCCCCAGCGCTGTGCTTCATAGAAACACCGGAGGGCACCTTACTTTAGTCCGTTTCGCGGCGCAAATTCCCCGAGCAAATCACCTGCAAAGTTGCCTTGGCCTACAACATTCACGTTTTCACTTTTTAGCCTCCCTGCGGTCCTACCCCTTCCAACAAACCCTTCCATTCATTATTCCACCATCGGTTCGGCCTAATTGTTATTCCTGCACTCACCTACCTCTCGCCCGCCCTCTTTTTGCCTTTCGCGCCTCCGGACCAGCCGTAGCCCCCAATCCCTCCCCTTCCTCGAAACCTTTTAACCCCTCTTCGGAATACGCGACTCCTCGACAGTCTTCAATGCCTTATTCATTACTCACACGTCAGCAAACTTACTTTCCTCCGCGATTTCCCATTCATTCTAAAAATAACTGCCGCTCAGGAGGCGAAATCGGTTTCATATCGAATACATTTAGTTTCTCGAGAGCTAAATGCGGGGAAAGGACATCAGTAAAGCTGATCGTCTCATATCGCTGTAAGAAAAAGAAGGTTGGAACAGGGCTGCTTTTTAATTAGAGAGATAAACTCAGTGACAAACGGGAAGCTCCGGATTACCGATTTCTTGGAAGGCCCAATGATAATATCGGAGACAAAGCCTCCACCCTCATGGGTCTCCACAAAGGAAGACTTCCATTGTGCTAGTTCCGCTTGTCGAATGACGGCTTACGGAGTGTTTTTAAACCTCTAAGTCTTAATTCGGCTTCTGGAATATGCATTCATTATTATTTTAGACTCCACAATTTCTAAGTATTTCTATTTTGATAATTCGTGTTCCAAAACAAAATTCTGCCATATAATCCTGGAAAATTACGAGGCAATTACAAATCTAAACTTCCTAAGCCTACTTGAATAAACATTCGTATTGTTATTACGTGCTGACCTATTAAAGTGGATTTTGGTTTCCCTTTCTAATCCTGCCAGTTTTTTTACCTCTATTTTTGTTGCCGCTAATTATTCATTAATCCCTTTAAGATATAATTGTTGAGATGTCAGCGAAATTTCTTACCTTTTACAAAAGTCTTGGTATACATTTAGTTATCTAAAAACGAATTAAAGTGTAAAGTTTTCTAAATTAAAACGAGATTTAACCAATGGAATCGTTTCATCTGGCTAAATTCGGAGAGAGTTAATTGAATTGGGTATCTCTTAATTGACCGAAAAATCTCACGGTGAAAACGACATCAGAGCTTGCAAATGATTAATGAAATCCTCTGCTATTTTGGACATTTAGAAGACATTGAGGTACTGAAGCTTAATTATAACAATAATAATAAGAGCAATGAAGGAAATTTCTATTGAATTTCTTTTAGCCACCATGACAATTTCCACTTCCAATTTCATCAGCAAGTCATTTTTACAATTCAGGACCACTTGTGCCAAAGAAAACGAAGCTATTGAGAATTGTGGCTAGTCTAAGAAAATCGACAGCAGTGCACCAATGGGAAAGAAAGTAAATTTTTTTCATAACATTAAAATCTAAAAAATTTCCACGTCAATAATTTGACATGAATACAACAGGTAAAATAGGTTAAGGTTCAGTCTTGATAACAAACTTCTATTCATATTAATATTAGAGAATACAGCGTATTCTTATTTTCTCTACTAAATAAATATACTTAAGATCTGATTTCAATGGATCAGCATTCACATGGGTGATGTCGTACTTTATTAATTACCTTTAAAACAGAATATTATGACGTTGAACACACAAGGCTGAGGGGTAGAAATCAAATAGAAAAAAATCTTCCGAAGCCGGAAATCGACCCCGGGTCCCCCACTTTCCGTGCAGGTGCTCTGCCCTATTAAGTATTCAAGGTCACAGCGCATGCACGGAAAGTGGGGGGGCGCGGGTTCAATTTCCGGCTACGGCAGTCTTTTTATCTTTCATCTCTGTCTCTAAAATCAAGCATGTGAACCATGCGTTTTCCGTTGCTTATACACGAGGTTATTGTTGCTTAATATTACCGAAGGCCCCGTCTTTGCGAACACATCCTCTCAATAAAATGTGAACAGTATATTAAAATCTTTCAATTTAGGATTCAACATGCTTCAGAATATTGAGTAGAACTTTATAACAAGCAAATTATTTTTCTAAATTTAGTACATAACTCTACTGGTTGATATCAATCAAATAAGAATAAAATAATTTCTTCATTAATTCATCATCAAATTGTGACTTTTTTTGATAGTTATACCTCAATTTAATGTTTCAGTCGCTTCCGGCTCACTTTTGACCTTGGAATTATTATTTTTAAAAAGACCTTTATATATTTTCCCCTTTCAGTGGGAATAATTTACTACAGAGTTTTCTTCCCTTTTATCTTTGAAGCTTTTCAGAAATTCCAAAATAGGAGATGGAAAGTTTCCGCAGATTTATTTCTTAGAAAAGGTGCGTTTCATTATAAACTGGTCGAAGTATTTTTCCATAAAAAATCTCTTGTTATTTTCTACGTTCTTTGATGATGCTATTGAAGTAATGTTCTAGTAAATATATCTCTCTCAGAACAAAACAAGCGCAGTTTGATGTTTAGGCATCTCACACGTGTTTTTCCAGCTTTTTAAAAAACTGTCGCTAAACCACACCTCTCAATAGCTCTGCAGCAATACCTTTCAACATCCTGGCATCATTCGTGTCTACTTTGATGACGCTCCTTCCTCCCACTCCTCTATTTTCACTCCATCCTCAACGTTGAAAGGAGCACGACACATTAAGTTTGCATGTGATCCTCCTTTCCTCCCTTTCCTTTCCACTTCTTTTCATACTGTTTCCCCTACGTAGTCTCTAACCAACCTCTTTTAAACCCTTTTTCCAATCTGCCCTCTTTGACCCCTGCCCTACGGAAGCTTTCGTTTCCGCGCTCTAAAAACTTCCCCCTTTGTCCCCTTTTGCTCTTCCTAGCAACCGCATCCGATAGTTCTGTTGCCAGAAGTCTCTTCTCTCTCTTCTATTTCACGCGTCCTTGACCTTTCGCCGTCTTATCTTTCCGTCCTCCGTATTACCCTGTTGTCCGTCGCGTCTCCGGAAATTGACCAATAGTTTCGCTCCAATGCAAAGGGATGATTAGGCGACGAACTCCTCTGGAAAGTATTCCGTTTGTGCGAGTGGAAGGAATGTTAGTTTTACCTTGGTTATTACAGTTACAGAGCGCTCATTTCTATATTTTTATATTGCTATTTACTCTTATTCACGGAGTTACATTTGAAAACAATGAAATTGATCGAAAGACGATCTTAATTATTTGTTTGAAGGCTTTTACCTATAACAAAGTTCTGTTTATAACCATTAAAATTTCTAACCACACCATATTTGTCGAAATATTGGCTTGCTATGTCGTATCATTAGCTCGTTTAAAGCAAGTAACGCAAAGTAATTATGTAATTGAAACCGTTCCACGAGAATTATATCAATCATAAGTATGTACTATGAGATTTCGTAGAGGCGTAAATTCATAGTTCGTTAACACTTACCGTGTATTTTATCAGTTAGATGAAAAATAACAAAAAAAGTACCATTGAATTTCATTTGCATCCTTTCATTAGAAACAATTCACTGACTTCGGCATGTATATAATACTAACAATAATGGAAAAACTTAAACTTTAGATAAGAGGAAATAGCTAACATTTTACACCGCTGCAAATAATGTCATTACATATAAATATGCGTAAACATATAAATACCTTACCCCTTAATCCGAATATCCAAGCTATTGCCGCAATTTAAGTATATTTTGCAACATTACGGAAGTCAGTATTTACTGCCAGGTAATTTTACGAGAGATATGAGACAATGGCACTTACGAGATTGTGTAAACGGTTCTCGACAATGGTGATTCCGGAAATCTTTGATGCACATTACGAGATAATATAATATTGCATGCGGAAGGTTGCGAGCAAACTCACAAGAGTTTCGTTACTAAAGCCACAGTTCTTACTATCCGAAAACCATTCAGCCTACCTCAATAATCACTTTCTGCCTATTGGTACACCTCTTCCCTGAGATAAAGCCAGCATTCCTGAGATCCAGAAGAGGTAAAGCGGAACAGTAAAAGGAAAAGAGAGAGGGCTACCATCATGCCCCTCCAGGCGCTTTTGTGCACTTTTGGAAGTTCATTCGAATGTAGTATTCAAGTTCCCTAAACTTCTTTTGTGTTTATCCAATTTTTCACCTCATTTTGTCCCTTCCTCTTACCCGTCATTTTATTTTAAAATTTTTTTTCTCATTACTCTCTCGATTATAATTTATCCTTCTTACGTACCCCACCGTCCTTTTGCTCCCTTCGTACTTTCTCCTTATTGACACTAAATTCGCATCCTTTTTTCCTCCCTTCAATTTGTTAGTCCTTTCTCTTTTACGCCACTTCTTATCTAGTTCCCTTGTACGTCGCGTCGAGAATAAAACTGAAGCTTTCGGAAACTTTCTGCTCAAGTGAAATGGTCGTGCAATAACCATTACGCAACTTCTTTAATAAGACAGTTTTTATTATGCAGTTGGAAGTGCGCTTTACTTTTAATCAAACTTGGAAAGACGTATGTTGGTAAATGTATGAGGTAGTACATACAACGAATGCGAAACTAGGCCGATCCAAATTCTCTTTTGCTGGAGGCATAACATCTTATTTGGAGAGGACTCCGATTCTGCTAGTAGCATTGCCTCATGTTTATTTATTTCCCGATACCCCCACAAACATCCATTTATTGGTGAATAACATTGGTGGGCGTAAACAATAACGACGGACGAACACACACCACAATTTCCTAACAGGAAAAATCCGAATTGCCGAAGGAAAATATTTTGATGTTATCACTAAATCAAACAGTGAATAGATAATGGTAAAATATTTTATCTCATAGATATTGACTGTAATGTATCAGTGTCTTGACGATGATTTGCTTCTCAAAAATTTCCAATTAGAACATAATATTTTGACTGAACGATACCAATGTTTTTTGGATGTAATGGTGATTATCCATGTCATTGGTGAACATTTTCATCCTTCGTATTTACGTCATCAAAGAGTAGCCTTTAAAAATTCTCGTCACCGACGAAGAGAAATAAGAGGCTAGGAGGTCAAAGTAGTAGTCAACGTATTTTCAGAGAATGCGAAGGTTTTTGCACGTGACCGGTCCATTTTCATGTTTCCATCTTCCTTGGAATTATTTTCACGTATTCATTTACTTTAATTAGTTTCGACTCATTTCAACATTGGATAAGATTACTTAATAGCAGAGAGACAAATTTTCTATTTAAAATTTCTATTTTTTGGATAAAAAATACTAAAAATCAAAAATGTACCGTATTAGTGTAATTTGTCTCATAAGGAAAACGTAATCGTAGTAATAACTCAATCACGAATGAAAAGTTTATAGATAACTCTCTTTTTTACCATTAAGGAAACTCCGGTCAATTCCAAATGCTCGCAGCTCTTGGATTACTAGTAAAAAAAGACAAATCATTCTCAAATTCGCTCTTAAACAAAAAAAGTTGTTCATCAACATCAACATGTCGTTTGAGGTAGGTAAACACTACGAGGCAATTTTTTTAGCAAAATAAAACTTCCCTCCTATTTAATTAGGCACAGATAGATAAAAAAACTGACGTTAAAGAGGATAATTCCAAAACTTAACGCCAGAGATCTTCATTTACAGAAACTTAGGGATTACTTTAAATATTACTGGTAGAATTAGCTATTCTAATAGGTATTAGCTATTCTCATTTATTCATTATCATATCATTGGTAATTGCTTTTTTAAATTCTTCATTCATTCACTGTTTCATTCATTGTTTTATTCATTGTTTCATTCATTGTTTCATTCATTGTTTTAATTCAATTCATTTTTTCAATTCTTCTTATGTGTTTATGTGTCGATTCTCTCATCATCACGGCAACTCATCACTCATTATTTAATACGGGTTTTCTTACCTTCCTTTCCTTGTTTCCATAAAATCTTAATTTTATATACTTTCTCGTTTTATCGTTCCATGATAGGTAAATTCAATAAATATCCATATATGGGCAATTTACCCGCAATATAAATCGTGTTAACAATGAATGACGAATGAAATTTGTAGCAAAAAGAAATGTACTACCTGGTTTCGATACGACAAATTCGAGCGAGGAATTTCAAGCAACATATGAATCGTGGAATGAACGTTCTCACGTGCTGTTCCCCTCTCTGACCGACCGTCTATATATTCTTTGGTGAATTTTCCTCTACTCCCCTCCTTATAAGCCGCGCATCCCCTTTCCTTTTCCCTACTCTTATCCTCCGCGCAAACATCTCCCGCTGTAATTGCCTCTCGGCTGTTCTTCCTTCTTCATCACGTAACGCACCACATCTCGCAGCAGGCAAGTTGATTGAGCTTCACTGATCCCACTCTCCTTCCAATCATCTCTTCTTCCTCGCCTCTATTCCAGTTCACTCGCGTTGATGACCGAAGCCCTCCTCGTGGGCGGTGATTCCTTACGGTTTCAATACGATTTGTGCTACGGAATCCACTTGAGAGTGGGCGCCGGTCTAGGAGGCTCGAGACATTGAAGCCATGTTACGCTTCCTCACCAACACCTTGTTAATCATTCAGTCACTGATCAGGGGCTTAGGGTNCCATTCCTTCTTCCCCCCTTTTTTCCCCCCTCGACTGTTTCCTGATTTGTTCCTCGGACTGCCCCTCCACCCCCTCTGTTTTTGTATATATTCTGTGTTTTTTCCCTTTGAGTCACCTGATGATGCAGCCATGCTGCGAAACCATGGTCGTGAGTGTATGAATCTTGTGGTTTAGTAAAAGTTTTGGTTAAAATGGAGTTGTTTAATGGTAAAAGATGTTATCTCATAGAACTTGACTGTAATGTATAAATGTCTTGACGATGATTTTCTTCTCAAAAATTTCCAATTTGAACGTGTTTGGCTGAACGCTACCAATTATTTTGGATGTAATGGTGATTATCTATGTATTTGGTAAACATTTTCAACCTTCGTTTTTACGTCGTCAAAGAGTAGCCTTTAAAAATTCTCGTCACTGACGAAGAGAAATAAGAGGCTAGAATGTCAAAGTAGGAGTCAAAGTATTTTCAGAGAATGCGAAGGTTTTTGCACGTGACCGGTCCATTTTCATGATTCCATCTTCCCTGGAATACTTTTCATGTATTCATTTACTTTAATTGGTTTTATAATTAGTTCTAATTTAGTCGATTGTTGCAAACTTCATTCATTTCAACATTGGAAACAAGAAGATTAATTATAAGTAGAAAACGAATGTTCTATTTTTTGGATAATCTATATATATAAAGCAGAAATTCTGTGGGTTTGTGTGTCTGTTTGTTTGTCCGCGATTGGAGTCCACACCGTTCGTCCGATTGGCGTCAAATTTTGCATACGTGTTCTCTGAGACCCAGAAGGAAGCACTATCATATTTTTATTTGATAACTTTGCTGGGTTTGATCCAAGATCGTTCAGATAGGTTTCCATAAGAATTACACGTAAAGTTCGATTTTATCGGTTACAGACTTTATTTCTTCTGCAAAATTAAATTAGAAGGAATAGTTGCATAAAATCAAAATAGGTACCCAGAGAAAGGAAATTTAATACAGATTCTTATTATGGTCGTGGAATATCGCTTTCTATTCGAAGTTGCGAGAATTTAGATAAAATATGCGAATATTTTGAGAAATTTCGATGTTGTAAACAACCCGTCCCCCAGACACCAATGCGATTGATTCCGAGTTCATACATTTTCCCATAAGAATGCATGTGTATTTAGACCCATTTAAAAGCAATTGACGATATGAAATGGAGGAAATAATTCAGAGATTTTAACTATTACAGTCACGAACAATTTGTAGTGATGAATCGCAGGGGCAACAAAAATACGTAGCACCGTAATGAAATAATGGAGATAAATGAGTAACTTTTTGTCTATCAATTCGGACTCTTGACATTGAAGTTGAAAATCTTGCAAACTTGCACATTACTTTGAGACATGTTAATAATAAGATGAATATTCCCTAATGATTCACATTCTTATTGTTGATTATAGATTTCGGCTTCGAACTTTGATTAGAACATTTTTGTTTTCAATAACCTGTTCCATTGGACTAAACTAAGATGCAAGATGTTATTTTCTCTTACGCACAAATTGGTGTGCTATATTGAATCCGACATCTATTTTCCCCGTTGAGAATCAACGGGCACTTCATCTAGTAAGTAATAAAATCAAAAATGTACCGTATTAATGTAATTTGCCTCGTAAGGAAAACATAATCGTATTAACAACTCAATCATGAATGAAACGTTTATAGATAACTGCCTTTTTAACCGTTAAGGAAACTCCGGTAAATTCTAAACGCTCGCAGCTCTGGGGTTAATTTTAGAAAGAAACTAATCATTCCCAAATTCGCTCTTTAATGAAGAAAGTCATTCGTTATCATCATCATTAACATGTCCTTTGAGGTAGGGAAACACTATGTGGCAATTATTTTGCAAAATAGAAATTTTCCTCCTAATTAATTAAAAAAACTAACGTTAAAGAGGATAATTCAAAACCTCAACGCCAGAGATACATGTAACTATCATTCATCATTTACAGAAACTACTTACTATTAACTATTACTATCATTTACAGAAACTATTTACTTTAATTAGGCACAGATAGATAAAAAAACTGACGTTAAAGAGGATAATTCCAAAACTTAACGCCAGAGATCTTCATTTACAGAAACTTAGGGATTACTTTAAATATTACTGGTAGCTATTATCATTTATTCACTATCATACAATTGATAATTGTTTTTTTTAATTCATTCTTTCATTGCTTTAATTCAATTCATTGAGTTTTAATTATTCTTATGCATTTATATGTAAGTAGAGCTGTCGATTCTCTCATCATCACGGAAACTCATCATTGATTATTTTGCTTACCTTCCTTTCCTAGTTTCCTAAAAGCTTAATCTTCTACACTTTCTCGCTTTATCGTTCCATGAATGGTAGATTCAATAAATATCCATATATGGGTAATTTATCCGCAATATCAATCGTATTAACAATGTATGACGAATAAAATTTATAGTAAACAAAAATGTACTACCTGGTTTCGATACGACAAATTCGAGCGAGGAATTTCAAGCCACATATGAATCGTGGAATGAACGTTCTCACGTGCTGTTCCCCTCTCTGACCGACCGTCTATATATTCTTTGGTGAATTTTCCTCTACTCCCCTCCTTATAAGCCGCGCATCCTCTTTCCTTTTCCCTACTCTTATCCTCCGCGCAAACATCTCCCGCTGTAATTGCCTCTCGGCTGTTCTTCCTTCTTCATCACGTAACGCACCACATCTCGCAGCAGGCAAGTTGATTGAGCTTCACTGATCCCACTCTCCTTCCAATCATCTCTTCTTCCTCGCCTCTTTTCCTCCGCAGTTCACTCGCGTTGATGACCGAAGCCCTCCTCGTGGGCGGTGATTCCTTACGGTTTCAATACGATTTGTGCTACGGAATCCACTTGAGAGTGGGCGCCGGTCTAGGAGGCTCGAGACATAGAAGCCATGTTACGCTTCCTCACCAACACCTTGTTAATCATTCAGTCACTGATCAGGGGCTTAGGGTTTGCTTTCTTTCCTTATATGTATCTTATCGAGTACGTTGCATTGTTTTTCCTGCTTCTTCATGAATTTCTTTTCTTGGTGTGTCAATGGCAGTCAAGACAACGCACGAAGGTCTGCTTTAGCATCGGTGTGAGGATGGCTTTGAACTAAATTGAGCTAATTGCCTAAGTATGTATTAGAAATCATTCATAACTGAAATAGCAGATTTATAACAATCGGTCGAGATGCTTCAATTTTGTTTCCATAAGATGAATTAAATTTCGGAGTGCAAGTAACGGAAAAATTTATGTATACGAGGCTTAGGTATACATATTAATTGGGTATAATCTGTTATGAAACATACTTTGGAATTATAAACTAGTATTTTGATTATTTTAGGAAATAAAGTGGCTATTTTCATTATGCCATTCTCAATCGTCGATTTTGTGCAGTTAATTTGCAAGATATTTATCAAGAATATTAGATTGAAATTATTACCCAAACTGAGGCATGAAGGTATCACTCGAACGATTTAATTATAATTACTTTGTCTCTATTTGTTAAACCTCAGTACGTGATAATACTGTTAGAAGTGCTTCGGCTGCTGAGGTCATTCCACACATACGGGCTTCTACCTAGGCTCGAACCTAGGACTGCTTTCACAAAAGGCGACCCGCCTGACTATCCGGGATCTCAAAAGGTCAGCTCCTCTGCATGATTTATACATAAAGGTACGTTCTATTTTTGTCATTCCTTATGAAGGATTTTTTTGCCAAAGGCTAGAAATCAAAATGGTGTAATGTAATTCAGTGGATTTTGTTTCGTGCTATTAATACAATTATTACCCTAACTGTAATTTACATTTTCATGGAACATACGAACTTTGCTTTCCTGCTTAGGTACCCTGTTGCTGACGAATGCATTCGTTTCTGCCACACAGTTAGATATTCGAAAGGATTTGTTTTCTTACACCGTTTCCCTACCTTCCCTTACCTCTTATCAGCAACGGGTACACAAGTAATTCTAGCCTCCTTCCCGAGGCAAAAAACATTGCCCAACAGACAGCAGCAGAAATCCGAACCATCCTCAAAAGGATTTGCCCTTAAGACTTAAATCCCCATCTCTTCCTAGAGAAAGTTCGTTTGCGGATCGGTCGAGGGAAAGAACCGTGTTCTTTGGATGATAGTTTCTCCTTCCGTCTTTAATCTGTTAGGAGACTTGTTTTGCCGTTTTTTCGTCAATTAGCACCAAGTATGTAAAAGAGTGTGAGGAAGTAAGAGTTGAAGTTTATTCAAATTTGATTATCTTCAACAGCTGATTCTTTCTTCCTAAAAGATTACCAATTTCTTCTGAGCCGATTCTCGGACGTAATCGCGGATGGGAATCTTTGAACTGGCACATCTGACTGCCTATGAAAAATATCTTCAGAGGACAGAGAAAGACATAGGGGGGATAAAATGCTAATATCATTACTGTTAAATGTATCTTTAGATGGGTGAGGTGAATTTTAGCGTCATTTAAATTTGATTCAATCATAAAATTCTTCCTCTGTAGAGCTTTAGTTCTCCCGGAGTTTTGCGTTGAAGCTATCAATCCAGTTACAATCATTTAAACGTTGATTGTAAAATGTTTTTCCGCAGAAGATATAAATCTAGGGGACGTATGCATCTTCCAATGCATAAGTGACGGAGAATTAGTTTTACTTGAGCTATAAATGAAGTTATTCGTCCATGAATAGATCTCCTATTTTCATCCTATTTTTCGCATACTCCATTCATCGTTTTTTTCTAATCCTTTACTCATATGTTATGAGGAGATTTTCATAGTTATTCTGTCACAATTCCATCTCTCCGACTCCCTGAAATATAAACGGACTCAGGATGTGGTTTCAAAGACATTTTCCATCTCCGCTCTCTTCTTCCTCAATTTTTCAGCCCCTTAAAAAAACAAACTGCTGATGTATTCGGTTTGTACAATCGTCCCTCAGCGGGCGTAGTCTCTAGAGAAATACTCAGCCGAAAGGAAATAATAAATCCAGGGATCAATGCTTCCTATGCCTAGCTTTAGTATGTCAGGTGTTGTATTTTTTTATTGTTAGGCAGGATAAAGGACATACCTTCAACATTCATGTTGTTGGAAAACAATTCACTTTCACGCCTCCTTTTCATTTGATTTATCCACTATTATGAACGCATTAGGTAGAGACACTGGTACCGTGAGAAGTCGATATTTCCGTTTTATCCGTTTGTGGGTGCGTAATTGAGACCTTCCCGTTTGACATCGAATGAGGAAATAATTCGTCACTTAAAAGACGTGACGAAAGCAGCACCGATGATGTATTTTTCATTTTATAAATTTTATCATATTAGGTCGGACTTCGTGAAACGACATTACAAGGAAATAAAAAAGATTAGATTATTAATTACACATTTCATTTTATTTCCTTTTTCGATTGCCTATCAAGGTAGTCCGTAATTCTTTATTTGATGATACCAGATAATTTTTCGTTACCTCTTCATTACTGCGTAATTTCTTTTGTTATTTGGTTATAAGGTTATACGTATGCTAAATTATATTCTTGTTTGACATTTATAGTGAATTAGTTACTGTTTTTGCTACACATTTCGCTTATTTCTCTTACCCAAGCTGTTCCCTCAGATTATTTCCCCATAGTCTCTCGTGTGCTAATTCCCTTTCCTACGAGAATTTCCCTTATCTCTCGCTCTCTCGTCTCCGCTTATTCTGACTTATTCATCACGAGAATAATCTCATTCCATCCTCACCCTAATGCCGTTTTTTATTTCATTTCTTATTAACTCAAAATGTTTGGACTTCAAAAGCCGGAAAGATTAATGAAGAAGATTTTATATTGAATATTAACTAGGGACCTACTCGGGTGATCTTGTGCAAAAAACCTAGCCTTATTTCTTCAAATTACCCTCCCAGTTAAGTAATAAAGAGAGAAAATCTAAAAAATAAATATATATCCCATTTATATAGCACAGAAATTCTAAAAAGAGTATGAATGCATCTCTTACTTTTTGGGAAACTAACGAACAGAATTTCTCCATCAGGTTTTCGTCCTTTTTTGCGGTTCGAAATTTAAAATATATACGGGGCGAAAAATATTCAGTAATGAAATTGATTACGAGATTATTCACGAAGTATATGAGTAGCCATGGTAATAATCCAATATTTACATTTATGATATTTTTCACGTCTGAATGATCCATTTAAGTTTACAAACTTTGATCATAAATCAGATAAATATTTGTACTATAGTAATAAGTTGTACTAAGAGAAGTGTGATATCTTAATGATGTAAGGTTTCTATTTACTTAGGATGACCTCAAAGTCACCCATTATTTGTTTTCCTCTTATGCAGGTTAACTTACAATTATATATGAGGAAATAATTTTAAATAACATTTCAAAAATATATAAACATAATCAATCTGCATGAATTTTATTATTCAGAAATTATAAGTCTAATATAACTAACATTAAGCGGGTTACCTTCAGAAAAATTCCGCTTTCCGTGCACTTCATATAGAAACGTTAAATAGTTTTATAAAGGAAACGTAAAGTAGAAAAATAAGTTACTCTAAGTCTAATATAACTAACATTAAGCGGGTTACCTTCAGAAAAATTCCGCTTTCCGTGCACTTCATATAGAAACGTTAAATAGTTTTATAAAGGAAACGTAAAGTAGAAAAATAAGTTACTCTGACAGAGCACATGCATTTGAGGTTGAGTTGTATATTCCAACATGTACTTCATTTACATTATTTATTCTTTACCCGAAGGAAAGGAATTTAAACATTTAATATAAAACGCATTAGAGTGTTTCCATTTAAAACACAAAGGATGGATGTAGTAAATTTTCCTGTGTTTGCATGCCTCATGAAAGTATAATGTAAGTAAACCATATTGTTACCGTAATATAGGAACTGTTTCTCCTCAATTTAAATTTTTGTATTTCAAAGGTAATGTACGATAAGTAGCCTACTTAGATGGGATTTTACATAATTTAAAACGTTACTTTTTGCAATTATTTCTCACCAAATTCGCTCTCTTTTATATATTATTAATTGCTGCATAACTTCGACAATGAGGTAATTTTAACTTGATATAATTTGTATCTCATGATTCTAGTTTATCCTTCAATGCATTAGGGTGAAATAAATATCTTTTACCAAACTTCTGAAAGGTATTTGAAGTTACAAGTTCATTTAATGCTTATATTCTTTACTATTTAACACGATATTGTACAATCACATTAGATGCAGCATAGTGGCAAATTACTTGTAGATTACTTTAATGCCGTCAATTTACATTCAAATCCGTAATCATACTGATTTGCTCGTTTGCTTTGGCACATTATTTTGACGAAGAATTCATGGCGTTGTATAAGTTAGGAACAGTTTATAGCAGAGATTAGACTATCATTACTTTTTGCGTTTTAATTTTGTTGAATTATACTTTAGATGAGATTTTAAAGATATAAATTATGAGAAAATTAATCAACACCAAATATTTCGCCTCCAAGCCGCATTGGATGTTTAAGCGAAGGATTTTCTTCCTTTTGATGACTCTGAAAGTAGAATGTTACACGAGTCGTAAATCTCTTGAGATACAAAAACAAGAAGGTGTTGATTATATTGATTGTATGTCGAGATTTGAATCTTCTTTATGATATGTCACATTGTTTAGGTCTGTGCATATTTTAATCCCAAGGTACATATGTAATCATATACACATGCGATGCGATATTTTCGTATTTCACAGTGTGATTCCTACAAATGATTAGAATAACTTCAAATGTCACTCATAAAGTGTGCAAAAATGTTTACTTGAATTGAATCTGAATTTTAATTCTATGCTATATGTAACATTCTTTTTCCCTGATGTAAACATGGAAAACGGAATTTCAAAATGTATACATATCCGAGGTTAAAATAGGGATGAATAACCTCTTGATTAAAGTATGTTAAATGCGTTCTGAGAGAATGGAACTGAATAATGAAGATAATGGAACTGAATAATGAAGATAATGGAAATGAATGAATAATGACCTTTTGGAAATAATATTGACCTTTGAATTTTGCTGAGAAAAAATAACTCTCATTTGAGGTTTCACAGGAGGTAAATTCAAGCAAACAATCTTGGAATGGTATACAGTGCTCTGGGTAGACCAGGAAAATTCTGAAGACAGTAAAATTCCAGAAAATCCACCAGAACAATGCATTAGATTATTTTTGTGATCTATCAGTTGGATTTTACGGACGGTAGAAAGCCAAAGAAAACATCGAAAATAAAGTCACCAGTGTAATTAACAAATAATGTTAAGTCACAAGCCACAATAGTAACAACCCGCAATTAACATTACAATAATAGCAAAGACAATTCGTACTGGTGCTGATAATTACACAAAATAATATTATGATATGGTCCATTTACAACAGGTTGAAATTCACAATTAACTTCACTGAAAATACATTGCCAATAACTTCTTGGTCTTACACACAATCGAAGTTCTTCACAAAGTGTCCGCATTGAAATTACTTCCTCAAGGTGACTCGCGTTACAGTGACGTCTCTCCCCTCGGAGCCTCTGACTCGAACTGCGGGTGGCTCTTCCCTCACGGAGCAATTAGGCCGAAATGCGGAAAACAAAGGACAATAGAAATTCGCAAATTCGCGGGGAATCAAGAGGCGGCCAATAACCTTTCTGGAAATCATCGGAACTGTCCACGAAAGTAGCTAGTTCGAGGCTGATCGGATATCTTTACTCACTGGGTATATAAGAAGCGTTCCCCGAGGAGTTTTGTCGAAGCCATTTTGTCAACAGTTTGACAATTGGCAACTTGTCAATGGGCGACTGAAAATCGGCACAACAGGAAATTTATTTAGTTGTTCCCCCAAAGAAATTTTGCTATATATATATTTCCCGTTTTTGGTTTAGTTCAGCTTTATTACACTCTTCCTTGGTTTGAGTGTTATTAGCTGTGTAATGAAGCTATTGACTTTATTTTGTAATAAATACAAGTTCAATTATTCATGATGGGTGATCCTGTAAACGTCCCCCCTCTATGGTAAAGTACACTTTTACGATAAAGATAACTTCGTTGAAATATATTCAGTTATTCGCGCATTTCATGAAGGATCTTGAAAATGATTTCCTTGGAAAACGGAATCTCTTGAGTGAGTCTTATCTAACTATTACCAGAACTGTCCCCGTTCATTTCTCAGAGAACCCGCAGAAGATCATTACCCCTTATCGATATCTCTTCGGAAGGGGAGTCTCCTCCCGAAATGCAGTTTCCTTTCAAGGCGTCCCCCATTCTATCCCCTTTCATCTCGTCCCTTTTTTCTCCCTCCCTCACACCCTTTTGCCTCACTGCCATTGGGGTGGTGGAGACAATGCTTCCATTGATCGCCGCTTCGGGCCAAATAAACACACCCATTCAATTTTCATTTGCCCTTATCACCTTTATTCGATATCAATTGCGTGGTATTAACAGCGCTGTACATTCGGTCGATGACCATAATTAAGTGAAGGTTTTAAAGCAGATTTTGCCATCAGGAATTGTTTCAAAGGTCCTCGTTACCTTCATGGGCCAAACATCGTTGCTTACGAGGTTATAAGAATCCGATTAGAAGGTAGTAAATGCCACTCGTCATTTCCAACATTTTCTGATATGGCCTCTGAACGTTAAAAATTTACGATCGTAATTCGTACAGTATATCAGTCCCCAAACCAAATTATTTCTTCAGAGGCCGTTCGTTTTGTATTTCAATTCGATTTCAATTTTTCGAATGTGTTTTGGAAGATGAGTTTGATATTTACAGTCATTGAATTGTAAGTACAATTTCAATGGAAGGAGTTACTTGTAAAATAATCGTTCCGAGTTCAGTAACTCAACAGTAGTAAAAGGTAAATGTTGATTAAAGGTAATAAATTTGAAATTTTATGGAGTAAAAACATAATACATGAAAGTATATGCGGTTTTGTCTCATACGAGGGATTTGCTGGAATAGGAAAGTATGAAGGATTATAGTTAGAAAGTTTTTATATTATGTCATCAAACATGTATAGAATGGAGCGTTCGGATATAGCTGTCTGGGTTCGATTCCCCTTGAGGGGCTCACGTGTAAAATGACCCAGGCTGTCGAAACACTTTTAACAATACAGTGTGATCTCGGTAATCCGACACATGCAACCGTTACAAAGCAGTATTATCGAAAACGACGGATCATTGGAAATACACAAATATAATGCACCAAAAACCTTTTAAAGTATTTATTTAGCAATGAAATGCAAAATCGCATTCTCGCCCGCCAGGTCTTACTTTCCTAGATAACTTGTTTTCATTTTCCGATGGGTCACGTAACCAAAACTTCATACAAATTATGTACGAATGGAACGGACGCACACCTAGATACATAATTTCGAAACAAATACTTGCTGTGTATTGAAAAACGTTTTATTTAAAACTGACGAAATTATGACAGTCGAAGGGAGTTCTCCAGCCCTACATGCCGGATTACTGGACGTGTCGGATTACCGCAAGGCCGGATTACCGAGATTGTACTGTACTATTACATGAATAAGGTTAATAGTAATCATATACATACATTGAGAAAATGTTTAGAATGTACACATTATTGCTCATTGATACGAAAAAAAGTTTGTAAAACAATTTCCATCAAATCATTGGAATGCCAACTATTTTAAAGCTGGCTCTTCCTCAGAGAATTAAATTATTAATTTAAATTACAACTATTTATTAAATAGTTAAACAATATCAATAATAGGGCAAGATTGACACTAAGAATTTTACCTCCTATCAGAATCATAGAAAATCATTCTCCTTAAGGAGGGTTAGTAATTTAGAAATGGATTGTAAAATTGACTTTATACTTCTGTGTATATCAATGTGATATTTTATGCTAATCTTCAACATTGTAATGTTGAAGCATGTAGATGCTGCATTTGCGAAAATCTGTTACCTTCACTCTCTTCCGCTATTTTTCCATGATAATCTGATACGTGTGCAAGAGAAATACCCTTTGGCAATATCTCGTATTTGCAGCTGGCAAATGGTTAACCTCTCGCCCAGTGCACAAAGTAGTTTTGCGTAGACTGCCCTCAATTCGCTCTCTGTGTTTCTTTCATCGTCCGCGAACTTATTCATGGCTCTGCCATCAACTAACCGATTTTCGCCGACCGAGAGAAATACAGCGTTTACAACCGAAACCTTCACCCGCAGTGAACACGCTCTTCCGCTCTATTTCATAGTTTGTGCAGTAGATAACGCTCTAGTCAACACCCTGATATTCTCTCGCTATTTTAAATCGATATTATAATCGCACTCAATATCTCCCTAAGAATAGTGTGACTTTCTGCCATCTATCATATCTTCTCAAATACATTGTCATTGAGGAATGGGCCGTCAATATTTGTTGCGGATTTGTAATTATATTGTAAGGTATTTTGAAATACATTAATTAAGGAAATCTTTGAAGTATTCTGGAAGAAATTTATTAAAAGTAAGCAACACATAAAGTGAAAGGGAGCTCAAAGAGAAGATATTATCACTGACTGTCAAGAGACTTAAAGCCAATAATTATCGTAAGGCATACAAAATTATGCATTTTTCTAATAGCTTCCTCCTTAGCATCTGACAATTTCCCTTACGATTCAAAAATAATTAATAATAATAATTTAAATAAGCTATGTGTATAACTCCTGAAAGAAAAAAAAACGGGTCTACCTCGTTTCACCGACGCTCACATGACCGACAGCTATGTCTCGCCATAGCTGTCGGTCATGTTGATCGCTTGTTGATCATGTTGGTCATGTGTCGGTCAGTTGATCGCTTAAAATACAAATCGGAAATATTTTACAAATTACTTGCTGAATGTTTCTTTGTCTCGAAGTGTAAGTATATTTACTAAAGTAATTTGTACATCTTTGAAAAGTTCCGGTCAGCGACCAACCGAGCAGTCAATCGCTCAAGCAGTTAGTAAAAGGAACTTTCGGTCAAGTTAGCGTCGGTCAATTGAGAGAAACTCGAAAAATTCTTCGTTTCATCAATAACATTTCGCATTTAGTTCTATTAAAAGCTTGCCGATCAATCTGCAATTCTAGCTCTATCATATAATTGGATCCTTGTAGCAATCTCTCTTTAGCATAGTTACATATTTATTTTTCGTTTAGAGGCTAATTTTATGCTAAAAACCAAAAAAAGACGAGACACGAAAGAAGCGCAATCCGTTATCTTAAACTGAACCTAAGGGCTTTTAATGCTGTTTATACCATCGCGCAGGAATTCCATCAAATTGTTGCACAAGAACGCTTTCCTTTGAACCTTAGGTGCACTATGACTCCGCGGGAGCATTTTCCGACTTGTTTTCCTTTGGCTTCCTATTTCCGCTCCTTCGCCCCCTTTTCCGCTCCATTCGCCTTCGCTCCACGTGCCGATCTCTCTTTATCATCTCCCCTCTCCACCTTTCCGTTTCCCCATTTCTCTTCCTCATTCCTTCTTTACTCCCACTCGTAAATTCCCTCCTCTCCCATTACCCTGCCCCATCCCTTCTTTGCCGCCATTTTCTCGTTCGAAAACCGCTCCCTCTCGACTTCGGCGACACCACTCTTTTCTCCCGTACCGTTTAACGGCCTCTCCCTCACCACACCACTAGGTTCCTTTCCTCGCGAGGCCCACCTTTAAATCAGCACCTACCCTTTGAGAGGGGGGGGGCACCACCTCCATCTTATTTCCTTAGCACACACGCAGTTTCATTTCCCTCAAGTTTATTTCTCTTGAGCGACCGTAAAACTTTCTCCGCGGGGATGAGAAGTCTCCTTCTCGGGGACACCATTCCTCTCTCCCGTGCTCTTTCACCTTACCGCCTCTCCCTAAATTCCCTTTACATGCTTCATTTCGTCATTCATCTTTGTTCACGGAGTTGCATTGCACGCAAGCCATTCACATCTGATCTCACAACGTTCTTTTCTTCTCCTTTCCTTCTATTCATCTCCTTGACTCCCTTCCCTTCCAATATTCACACCTCTTTTCTTTGCATTTAAGCTCACGGTGTACCAATGTTGGAGTTTTTACGTTGACGTATTTTTAGTCAGAGTATCCACCATATTTTCTTTCTTCGCTGCTTTTACAACGTAGGCGAAATCAACATCGTTAAAAATATTTCTGCTAAGATTTTCTTATTCGCTGCAAACGTAGAAATTCTTGTAGAAGGAGACATAGATTCAGATATCTGTTTCATAGACAAAAATCAAACCATTAATCTATCTGGTTGAGCTCACGTCTTCTTCCTCACGCTTTCCCGATGTATAATCTTGTTTTTCAAAATCGCAGATCCTCTTTGATACTCTAATCTTCATTTCCTTATTAAACCGTCTAATCTCTCATAAAAGAATTTTCCTCATCTCCCAGCCGTTGATATATACTAGACCGATTTTTTTCAAGGAATCCGCATAGTTATCTTCTTTCATATTTTTCATAAGCAGTTGGTATTGGAAGCCATGAAAAGGTGGAACAATAAGCCAAATAATGAGGAATGATAAAAAATAGTCTCTCTATGTAGAATATTACCTTTATATTCATTGACATCTCTTATATTTGAATTATATCATATCATATCCGCACAACTCATTCATGTATTCCATCGCTCTCATAATTATATCAATGAAATATTTAATTAAATTTTGATGATTAATTTTGTTGTAAATTTCCGGGGCTAATTCTTAGAGGAGTGTTCTTTAGTTACTGCAACTTAATATCAAAACATTTTGTTTGCATTATTGGAAGTCAACTAACTCATTACTATGGGTTTCTTAATCTATATCTATTTTAGGCAGGAAAATAAATTTTTCAATTACATATTTCGTTGAGGAAATAGGGACCTTGATAGCGACTGTATTCCCATTTTTTAATGCGAAAGTTAATATGCTAGGTGACATAAAACATCGAACTTCAAACTATGACCGGAAAAAGTCATTGTTTTCAATGGAGATTATTACGATCAATAAAGAGAAATATGATTAATTTGAAAGGAACCTGAGCTTATGAATTCCGTTGAGTATAAATTATGAATGGTGTTGAATACAGTTGAGTGAATTCTCTGATGAAAACGATTTTTGCATATATCCATGCTCCAAACTCCACATTGCTAAGTACTAGTAATTATATTTTACCCACAACAAACCAATATCCTTTATCAAACGATAGGATAATTAGAGGTTTAAAAACACTCCGCAAGTCGTACTTCGGCAGGTGGAACTTGCGTTAAGGGACAAACGGGAAGCTCCGGATTACCGATTTTACCTCCTTTGTGGAGACCCCCTGACGATGTCTATGTCTATGTTTGTACCCTGCAAGCCGCCTTTCGGCGTGTGGCAGTGGGTGCATGCACCATGACTCTATTTCCCTAATCGATTATTTTCGCGTATCGTTCGCGGAAAGAATGAGTTCTTGAATCTATTCGTTCTGGCATCTATTTCTCTGATCTTTCTCGCATTATCGGAACGGCCTATGTAGCATGGTGAACGCATTATATCCGCTACATCATCTCTAAACGTGCTTTTCTGAATTTATCGAGTAAATTGATCCTTTGTTGGACTCTTCTAACTTCCAATGATTCCCATTTTGCGTCCTGTAGCATCTGAGTGACGCTCACTGATTTATCGTAGCAATTCTTTACAAAACGTATAACCTTTCGCTGCACCTTTTCTAATTCTTTAATACAACACTTATCGGCAGGGTCCCATACACTACACGCATACTCAAGATGAGGTCTGACTAACGCAAGATAACATCGCTCGCGAACTTTTTCGTCGCTCCGACCGACTATTCTCTTTACGAAGCCGAGTTTTTTAAGTGCTTTTCCGCATATATTATGGATGTGAGTACTCCATGTTAAGTTATTCGTGAGAGTTACTCCAAGATATTTCACTGACTATACTGTTAATAAGTTTATCCCACGGAGACTGTACGGATAATCTTTAATAATAGATTTTCTTTCGAAGAAGTTAACTACTGAAAATTTCTCTACATTTAGCTCTAATTGCCAATCATCGCACCATTTCATAATGTTATCTAAATCATTCGACAGGGTTAGTCTATCCTCTTTATTCTCTATTTCCCTGTAAATTACCGTATCGTCTGCAAATATCCTAATTTTACTTTCAATAATATTGCTGAGGTCGTTAATGTATACTAAAAATAGTAACGGTCCGATTACATTACCCTGCGGGACGCCCGAGGTCACCTTTACCACGTTAGAACTAATACCGTCCAGCACTATGCGTTGCTCTCTATCGGAGAGAAAGTCCTTTAATTTATTACCTCCGTATTGATTCCTGCAACTTTTAATTTGTACAATAATTTATGATGAGGGACCTTATCGAATGCCTTCCGAAAATCTAAAAATACCGCGTCGACTTGCCTTTTATTTTCGGCAGATTTTAGGATATCGTGTACTAATAATGCCAGTTGAGACTCACAAGATCGAGTCTTACGAAAACCGTGTTGATTCCTAACTATGAAATTTCGAGAAAGTCCATTAAAGAACTAGCAATTATGCGCTCCATTATTTTTCCGCTCAATGATGTTAGGGAGGTAGGCCGATAATTCGCTGGATCCTCCTTAACGCCGCTTTTAAATATTGGAGTGACGTTTGCAATTTTCCAATCAGTCGGGACTTTACTTTCACTCATTGACTTATTAAATATTAATTTAAGAAAAGGTGCTACATTTTCCGCAACCTCCTTGAATACCCGAGCTGGTCTGTCTTCAAGACCAGGAGCTTTATTAGGTTTAATCTGTCGCAGTAGATTAATGATGCCGTCTTCCCTAAAGATGATATTCGACATCGCTTCAGGCCTATCAACTTTCGCTATGATGGAGGCTTTATCTCTGAAATGTACATTGGGACTTCCCAGAATTCGGTAATCCAGAGCTTTCCGCTTGTCTCTTAACGCGGGTTCCGTTCCGTTCAGAAAAGGAACAGGCAAAGCATGATATAGCGCATGTCTATCATAATTTGGTCACCATTTCAAACCTATTTTCTGATCATTTCAGTGCTTTTAAACCCAAATTCGACTTCCTTCCGAAGTGTGACGTTTATGAGTGATATTCCATTCGCTTTAATTATCCAGAATCTTTCAACGTCTTTTATCCGTCATCGTCCGGTAGACCGCGCTCCATACACTGAATGGGTATTTTCCTCGTGAGCGAATGCTTTTCAATCATTTTCCCGTCCCAGTTAACGTGCGGCGATTGATTCTGTCGGCGGCCACCGCGGTTGAGTCTGCCGATGCACTTGTGCAGCCCGACTTGGAGAACATCCAACGAATTTCGCCGTAGAACCTCTTGCCAATAGGAAAGTTTCCTTTCCATTTGAGTTCTACTCTTCTTCCAGGTCGAAATGCATGTGTAAAGGACTACAATTATTCTGTATCTTTGTCCAGCAGTTTATCCTTGCATATTTCCTTCGTGGACGCGGACTGGATTTAACCATCATCACCGTCGACCCGGGATCAGCGAGCTTCCGTCCATAATTGGTGGATGCTCGCAGCTCCGGGACCGAGAGGAAATTTTATGTCCTGGTGGGATTTTAAACTCACTTAAAAGTCATCTTTCGTGGTAGTGTCGAAGAAAGAATTGCGAGCCGAAATTATGAAGAACTCTACTAAACATTTAGCTGACAGTAAGCCTCACTCTGGGCTTTCACCCTTATCCTTGGTTTTTAAGAGCATAAGAGCTCACGGATGGCCGAGGAGCGCGTTTACCTTTGGAGCCCAAATAATTTATAGTTTTCAGTCGATTCTCTTAACTTGAGTTGATTGAGTTGAGCTGATTCTTACGTGACTGCATATTGTCCTTTTACGGATGTACAGCAACCAGAATTACTCTCCTTATCATGTCTAACCTAGATACCTTGATAAACGTCATCGCATTTTTAATAGAAACGGTTTTCATGAGCACGGTTTTCGAAGCATAAAGAAACAGTACGCTGGATATTTTCTTCGTGAGTTCTGATGATTTTTTCGTGTTTTAAATTAATATTATTTGGTATTTATTAATTATTTGAATGCGATAAACGAATGCAAAGTGATTCCTGGTTTTTAATCGCCTGACCTCAATTTAAATCGCATCATTACATTCCATTCCACCCGCATATTTTATTTTTGAACGATGAAAGTTTTATTGCATTTCCATTTACGATTCTTTCAACGTGTTTTCCGACGAATACCAATTTTGGTAATAATTACTAAATATTGAATTGATATTGATATAGAACTGAATAATGGAATAAATTAAAGCTCCATTTCCATTAATTTCTATATTCCATAAAATTCCCGATGATTCAACGATCATTTAAATGTATATGAAGTGTAGAAATAAATGTTGCCGCTAACTTTATTTAAGTTTAATGAACAGAATAGCCCTAGTTACCGAGTGTTTCGTAATCTATGCTTCACTATCACCATTTTACACCATTTTTCTCTCAATTTATAGTTTCTTGGAACGTATTAGTACTCGTCCTCCTAGGAATCGCCTCCTGGACAATAGCATAATGCTGTAACTCAAGTAATATTTCCTTATGAATATTTTCTGTTTGCGAAATTGCAATTGCTTTGAGAATAAAGCGATTCACATACTGAGGATAGTCGCATTTTCTCGTGCTTTAGTGACGATATGCCGCATCCTGTTATTATTTATCGTGAATTTCCTCTTTATTACACCCATGCTATATCTCCGCTACTCATCCCATTTTCGAATAAAAATGGCTTTCTAGGCCCTATAGTGGCTTCTGTTCCGCCATCATGCTCTCATGTGCATCCTTCATCTCTGTGTTGGCTCTCATCTCTTGTATTGGGTGACTTCTCTTTCTCCTCCCAGCGCACTTCTGCCATTCCGTTCGACCGCCCCATTTGACGCTTCCCCTGACAACGACGCAACCCCCATAACAATGACTCACTGCCCGCGATTTGGATCCGCTAACGTTTCAAACGCTCCAAAACCTCTTTTTCATCGGATGGAAGCGTTGTTTTGATGGCATATCTCCATCCATGAATCAATCGTTTCTTAGTCCAATCGGCGTTTCTACATCACGGGCAATTAAATTTCGAGAGCTGTATGACGTGGTCATTAGCGCGTTAGCGTGAGTATGCGAGGGATTCGAATGCAAAGGACCCCATCCTGTTTTGAATGCTCGCTTGTCAATCTCCCTGAAATGAGAGCTCTTGCATATGGTAGTTAATGCTCGGAATCCCTTGGTCCAAGTGGAATCCAAGGCTGTATGTTATCAAAAGTAAATCTGTTGATTGTCTTTGGAAATAAAAAGATCCGAATAACGTTCATGGCTATTTCACTATAATAAATTTAATTCTGTGCTTAATTTTAACGTATTTATCGGACTACTATGATAATATTTTGCTATTATTTTATTTTTACTTCTTAGTGATATGTATTAAATGGAAGATGGGACTCTTTAGTCCCAATTTCGCCCAATAAAGACGTTTATTATTATTATTATTATTATGTATGCACACATCCTGAAATTGCTACATTATTAGTGTTGCTCTTTACGAACTAAATACTGCAATATTTAATTCATTGAATTAATCTTCTTACAATGGCCTAAGTTAACTTAGAACCATGTTATCGAAAAACTGCTTAGTCACATAGAGAAATGGACGAAATAGTATTTTAAGATACAGGAGTATCTGTCATTTAAGTTTATTTTTAGTTCTTTGCTTCAGCCTTGGAAACTCTAGAAACACTGGAAATTGTCTCTTTTGCATTTATAGGTTATGTCACGCACTACCATATGTTGCACTGCTTACTTCTATTGACGTCATATTTACGCAGATTATCCTGTAGAACGAGATTTTTTTGAGTCGGTTATCTTTTCCTAAAACCGTCTTTATAGGTTAAACATTCGACCTATAGTTTTATACCATTTTAAACATGAGTAGATGCCATTCTCTCAGCTCACATAGCAATACTATGCATCGGGTTTCCTGGCTAGCCATGTGGTCCCAGGTTCGATTCCCGATGTGAGCGAATGAGTCTGAAATTACCTTATACGTTGAGGTACTTTTAACGATACTACTACTATGTTATGTACCGACTTTTTCCTTTAAATAGTCAAGCATTGCTGCTCCTACTTAAGGTTACGTACATTTAATAACAGAAAAATGTATATGGCGTGTGTATAGTGAAGGCCGAAATCATTGACGCTACATTTAATAACTTAGGAAAAATATAGGAGAGACAGTGTATGGAAGTAATTAGCAAAAATAGAAAGAAGGAGAAGTGAATAAGGAACGCTCTTTTAAAAGACACCACCTGCATTAGTGCTAATGACGTCCTTAGATAATGTCGTAATAAGGGTTTAAGGTTAATAGGCATATTCGGCGAGGTAAGGAAAAGTAACGAGAACGGCTCAGAAGAGCTCAGTTAAAGAAGAAGAGGTAAGAGTCTGAGGATAATCGGGGGCTGCGCTGGGTGATGAGGTTTTCTTCGTTCTCTTTCCTCCGATATAAGCAGTTACTAGGCGATGAAAGGAGCTGACTTTATGTCCCTGAATTTCTTATTGTGAATATTGCGCACTCATATAGGTCTTCCCCATGGTTTCCCCTTTGCAACCATTCCATCTTTATAATGCCATGGAAACCGTCCTTCCGCGCCTAAAACCTTCCTTTATCATTCAACCTCGCCCCCTATTTGCGCCAAATCTTCTCCTCCACCTTCTTAACCTCTTCTTCTTTTTCTTCCCTCTCCTTTTCTCTTCTAAACTCATCTCCGTTTCGTCCCTCATCTCTTACTTGATGCCCAGAGAACATATAAAGCGCGAAGAAGGTTAAGCCCTTCTCTCTGGTTATCTCACTTCATACATCTTCTCTGTCCAAGTACATCTCTTACAAAACACGGCCCGCCTCCCTCTCCCGGGTGGTTTCTCTCTAACTCCCATCACTACCCTTCTTTTATTCCACCCCCATACTTTCCAACCTTACCCTCTCCTAAAAATTCTCTCTCCATACTCCAGAAATCCCCATCCTCTCCGGAGACGTCACGCCGTCTCAAGCGCTTTTTCCCATCGCACCCCCTCTCACCCTTTTTCTTTAAAGTTCCCTTCAAAAGCTCGGTCCGCTCTCCCCGGCTCTTTCTCTCTCTTTCCCTTGAAAGCATTCCTTATCTCTCGTCCGACGGAGATGCGGTTGTGTATCTTCAGATTAGACTGAGAAAGCGACGGCGGTATATCCCTGTATTTTCCCGTCGGTTGTATGAGTGAGTGGAAGAGTTTGAAGGGGAGGACGATAGGAATCTATGTAAAGGATGAAGAGGGAGTAAAAAGAGATCCCTTGATGGCGGAAAATAAAAGCGGGTGAGAACGATTCGTCCATCTCGGTCATTTTAGTCTTTCCTCACTCATTCCACGCACGTTTACTGGCTTTAACCTCGGAGCACTATTACTGTGAACATATCTGGAGCTACGACACTCTCTACGGTTACGATACCCGGCCTAAAACTTTGCTTCCTACGAATTGTTGAGGAGTGTTCTCTCTGCCGCGTTCCGCAGAGCCCCTTATTCATGGTGCAGCGTTCGGAGGTTGGGTGGAAAAGTATTTGATGAAGCAATGGAATAATGGGTGTCGAATAGGTTACAAAAAGTAGGAAAAAAGTTATAAAATGGGTTTAGGAGTCCTGATTGATTGCTTACGTTGTCAAAGAATCTGCTGCGAAATTACGAAGCGTTCTTTATTTGAAGAAGAGTTGAAGTATTACTTTTTTCGTTATCAGTGACTGTAATATGTTAAAAAAAAACCATACTATATCTGTATGTTTTAAAATATAATTGGGCTCCCGGATGGCCATGTGGGCAACGCGTTTGTCTTTGGCAAAAGCGGTCCCGGGTTGGATTCCCAGAGGGGGCTCACGGGCGAAACGACTATTATATATCTATAATTATATTTANCACATACATTTATATTTATACAATTTTAATTTTTACAGATTATATTTATATCTACACATGTCATCTGTATCTAGCATGTAGGACTTGGATCATTCTCTAATACGTTACCATAAGGCACCGTGTGCGGAGAAAATGAATATTTGTAGCGTCTATTTTCTAAATTTTTAATTTTAATTTAAATTTATCTAATCGTTTTATATTATGCCATCCGGTACCCACTGCTCTCTGTCGGTAAGGGAGAACTTTACCCAAGTATTACATCTACGTTGATATCCAAAAATTAAAATTTTTACATAAATTTATGACGATAGACCATTTCCAATGATTTCCGAAATTTTTATCTCTATTTAGATCATTGCATACTTACACCTGGTCTGTCAGACAGCAAAGTGGGTAGCGCGTTTGCTTTCGGTGAAAGTGGTCAGGTCTACGATTACCTGCAGGGACCAGATGTGCTATGTGACCTCAGCTGTCGAAGCGCTTTTAACAATACTACTACTACCATTATATTCACAACCTTAAAATTCTTCGTCATGGGGCAAATAATTAGAGATACTGACATATATCATTCCTTTATCTTTTCCTCATACATATCTAAGTTTAGAATAAGAGGGATAACATGTCATACTAGAGATATATAAAATTATGAAGTGCCGAAAATACCTTGTTTTGTCGCAATTTAAACACATTTAATTTGAATTAACATAATTTAAAACGTGAATGTACATGCACTTCATAGAGAGGGGGAATATTAAGTTTTCCAGGGATCATTTTTCTCACTCAAATGAATGAAGCAGAGTTAAATTTTAATCTTAGAAAGAACATTCTCTAAATTTGTACCCACTTATCATGATTACGGGTTAAAATGTGAAACAAATCTTTCTTGCTTAACTCTTTATAAAAACTGCACTGTTTACGTACAGTTTTAACCTAGGACTTCTCTCGTGCAAGATAATTGGGAAAATGTCATCTGCAGTCTGAGATATGATGAAGCCTGGGTAACAAGAAATCTCCAATCGCATCGCTTTTGCTTTGAAGCCCAATTTTAACGCAAATTCGCGGTTACAGCATCTGTTTTGGGGATGCACTTTAGATAATGTCATGTTTTTGGGAAGCCGCGATGTTTGATACAATTTTCGTAAGTTTATGAAGAAAAAAGTTTAGAGCGACGTACCAAGTGTATTTCCTTAAAAAGATCGCATTTACTCAAGGCCGATCGAGATTTCAGCTAATTCCGTTTGCATTATGTCTTGTGTTAATATTCGTAATCGCCCTTTCCCACCAGTGAACCCTTAGCCGTTTAATTGCATAATCTCTTAAATCATAACGCCTTGTAGATGTATTACACCTTTCCTCTTTGGTGGATAATTTTTTTAGCGGTGAAGTGAAATATTACCCTTTGGTTGAGTCAGCTTACATTCATCCTTTTAATCCTCAAATATAATTTATTTGATATTTTTGGATTTTGGCGAGGTTTTAGGCGAAAAAATCGTACGCAGAGAAGCCAACTTAATCCCCAGAATCCATTGCAAGGAAAAGGGGAAGGATTCCGGAAAAATCCTTGAATAGAAAAACTTAATCAAATCATCCAAATGTATCCTTCCTCCAAACTTTTTGTGCAATAAATCTTTTATACTTATCTCTCATTCAATGCTCTCTCTCCTTATCCGTTCCCCATTATCATAGATTTTTAATTTTCTTCATTAAAACTCATTGTATCTAATTTCATTTCGAACAGAGAAACTTAGTGCAATTTCTGACTTTACCTTGAGTTTCCTTAACTAATTTTACTCTCGATTTTCTTTCTTTTCTTTTTTATTGGTATAGTCTATCTTAAGCGTATGTGAGTTATTCACCTATTGTATCGAACAGATTACTCTTTATTTTTACTTTTTTCAGGATTACTCCATCCGACCAAGGACGTATGTGCCCATAGAACATCAATCACGATACAAACAACATAAATATCGCGTACAAAGTAGCTACTTGGCTACTTAAACAAAAATGGATATAATTGGCATCAAGGAAGAGCTCCTAGTTTATTCTTAGCATAATAGAGAAAAGGACCGATCACTTGCTTTAACAATATCTAACACCTGGTTCCTTTAAATCATCAAAGTGACCGCTCTTGACCAGTGCAAACTCCGCTATTACGAACCAGGGCAGGCCACTTCATTTGAAAATGCCTGCAGCACTTGATCTGATGTCTATTTATAAAATTAATTTGCTAGGAAAACGAATCCAACTGCATTAGTATTTAAAAATAAGAAAAAATATAGTGCGTGGATACCCGTGTGAGTAACAACGTAGGTGAAGTTGAGTCCATGCAAAAGGGTAAAGGAATGTTTATTGACATTGGATATATAAACATCAGCTCTCAGAGTGCTATTGAGTTGAAAGTGGACACAGAAACCAATGTCGAAACTACTGTAACTTCATTGTAAATCTTTAACTATTTGAATAATGAAAGTCATTTCCATTCCTCATCTGTCATAGCTAGTAAGATTGATTGAACACAAATATTTACCCAGGAAAAAAAGCAGAGGGCATTTTGGTAGCGTGTTTAAAATCTAGGCTTTATTAAGCAGTAATCGATTTTTAAATGAAAAAACCGTTTTTTATTGAATAATCCTATCCTCAATAAAGTATCAAGAGTATGTAATATTTTACCCTTTATAATGGGTTTTCAGTTTTTTTGGAATATTATATTACCTTTTCGATCTAATCTTTCGATGTTTAGCATACTAAAAACAATCAGGCAAATCATTCATCAATATTCTTCGAAAATTTCGGAAAATATCAGTTTCTACTTAATTTATGTAGCTCAAATTGATAACTGACGTCGATAATGTATTTGCTAATGAAAACTTTTCACGGGAAGGAAATATTTAAAGAGGTTTCGTTCTGTTTGCCTCATTTTCAATTTCGTAAGGCCATTTCCTATGCTTTTTAGGCAAGGGAAATTTTAAATTCTTTAATTAAGTCCTTCAATCTTTCCTTATTTGAATTAATGCACTTCACGTGCAGCACATTCTCCGGTTTAAGAAGCACGTTAGGAAAATAAAATGCAGGAAAAGTTGGCGGCAGTCGCAGCTGCGAGAGATGGCGTAGTCATTCTCGGCTCGACTTGGAGAAATGTTAAAACAAACATTTTCTCGGAGGAAAAGGCTTCATACACTCTGTTGAATGAAATAAGAGATAACATACCATCTTCCAGAATAGTGGTAGTTATGAAGCATAAAATATGTATCAACTTTTATCCTTAACTTTCGATCTTTAGGTTGTCAAATTTAATATAATCAAAGCATAACTCAATCTCAAAGATGAGGGATTGGTGATGCAGACATTTTCGATATCTACTTAGGAATTTGAGAATATATGGAAATTATGAACATTACAAAGCAATATAGTTTGACTAGTAAATATTCTACTTCAGTTAGTTATTAATAATTAATTTCATTGGGAACTTTGGTCGGCAATAATGCTTTCAATGGACCTGTGCATCAACTCATTTCCGTAACATAAGAGCGCAATTTGTGGCTTTCTCTTTTTCCCAATCACAAAATCAACGCTTCTTTGAGCCTCCTTCCCTTTGAATTCCATTGAACATTCATTTTTCCAGAATATCTCTTCCAATGACGAATCACAGAGAGAATTAATCTAATTTGCGTTAGTGGCGTATACCTCTAATTCCACTAATTTTCATTATGCAGCAACGCTCCAAATCCCAAAATCATGGCTCCATTGTTTCGCTGGCAAAAATTCCCTCGTCGACGACTGTTTCCAAAGAACCCTATTATGCAAGGCCTTTGTCTTGCTCAGCCTTTTATTAAATATTATTCATTCGCATCCGGGCTCTTTGAACCGGTTTTGTTTGACCTTTCATTTTATTAAACGCCCTTTTTCATACCGCCGCTTCGTCCTTTGCCGTATTTACAATAAAGCACATTTTGGAGACGCTCGTGGCACCATCTCTCGGATGGAAATGGAGCGATGCCTCAGGGAATCCATTACCAGAGATTCCCCTTGCGGCGCGTCAAACGGTGAACTGATGCTCTTTCTAAGGCGCCGTCCCATTCACCGCGAGTGGATTTGTTTTTGCCATATTTTCCTCTTTGCTTTCGGGAGGAGTTCCCTGCGAAACGCCCGGGGCGACGCGCCTTCCCTCCCTTATCTGTGTCTATCCCTCCCCGCACTCATACACGTGTATCCCGGTAATTTCCCTTCCATCCCTTATCTCACGCAGGGCGCCTTGAGATGAAGAAATTAGATTGTGTGCTTGAGCTGCTTTTGCTTTGGTTGGGGTCGTATTTTAGATATCATTCTGCTCCTCTAATGTCCACTGCAAAGGAAACTGTTTTTTACTCGTGACGTTCTAATTGGAATTGCGATTCGTACCGAGAGAGCGCATGCATCAATCAAACTCTTTCTCGGGCGGTAACTCGATCTTAATTAGGCTACCTGAGGCCTTCCTTGGATTCCGTGTTAAGTATCCAATTGAAGGGGCTTAAACGGTTCAATTTAATTACTTCTTTAACTTCCATAAATATAAAAATGGTCAAATGAGCGTTTTTCACAGCCGCATCAACATTTGATTAATATCTGTAATATATGCTCACAACTCTTTTACTTTAATTGTACATGAAAAGATAATATGCTAAAATTACGTCTAATTTCTGTTTGTCTAAGGATGATGGTATTGAAGTAACTTAGCACGTAGAGATGTGTGCACATAAACCTGTGAATTGCCTTTCCGAACCGCTAAACTACCATGGTTAGAATACCTGCCTAGAAAGTTGGAACCTGGATTCGTGTCTCTGTCATGTCGATATTTTTCTATTCCATTTATGATGGTTATTGACTTTATTTATTAAATAACCATTTCGTCCATTCATTCATTAATTCTTTCATAAAGAAAAACTAGGGCCAGTAACGATGCACGTATTCCCTCTTACAAAAGATATCTCTATATAAAATATGAATGTAAAATATCAGATGAACATAAACTGGTTATTTAAATCTGAGAGTTTTTAATATTTATCAAGTCACTTCTTTCTGTAGCATAGAAACGAATAGAACTTCAGTAAATTTATTCAACTTCCAGACTGATATTACCATGTTCAAAACCATTTTATAGCGTCAGATTAGAAAAAAATCATCACAAATAATTTCTTATACACGGTAAGAAAATGATGAGAATATATTCCGGAACACTTTATTTATTGGAATGAAACATGTTTATTAATCACTGTTTACTGTTGCTGTTTACTATTTATGAAAAATTATGGAAGGAAGGTTTCTTACGTTTAAACACATTATGTTTTCCCCCAAGTAGGCTTTCGAAATTGAATCACCAAGGCATAACCTATGCTCTAGCAAAGTTATTGAATATAATTTTAAATACAAACTTAAGTTGCTGGACTGTTTTTAACCGTTGGCCTTGTTTCGAGTCATTAAAACTACAGATAGTTCGCACACTTCCCTCCGTCTCGTTCATTCCAAATGTCGCCTCTGAAGTTTTCATTAGTTCTCTCAACGCTTAAATACGTCTCAATTTGCATCGCGAGTGCCATTATATTATTATACTCAGCAGGGGCAATTAGCAGCAAACATTTCCACAAGAAATCTGTTGTTCTAATGGAAACCTGCATGCTTCCTCTCGACTGAAGATTAAACGTGTGGAGAGGAAGTCTCATTTCCTCCACGCTGATACGAAACCACGAAACATAATCGCTACGGAGGAACTAAACGGCTTCCCTGTTTGCCATAGCTCTGCTTCTAATCTTCCGATTGTGCTTGAGATTACTTAATACGATACTTTAAAACCTTCCCTTCTAATCTCCCAATTTATTCCCGATTCTCGTTACATTCGTTTTCGTCGTCCATGTCATTCACACCGCTATCTCCTTCCGGAGAATCTGAGATTACAGGTTTATGACTGTCACCGATAAGATCATTAGCGGAAATAGATGACGGAGACAAAGGAATAAAGATGTTTTCTTAAGCTCAAGGGGAGCGCGGCGTCAGAGTGCTACAGGGGACCGCTTTTCCACAATCGGCCCTCGCTAGGCTCTTAAAGTTCCAATGACGATCTTAGGCCTATCTGGTTTCGTGTATAACTTCTTAGAGGTGAGGGTTTAATATCATCCTCTGCATCTTGGAGAAATCCGCGCTGATTTCTAGCTAATGAAGACCCCTGTGGGGGATCCGACATGTCTTGTTCCGTACATACCACAACGCTTATTGGCCTAAAAGGGAGTGACGCAGGGGGTCACAGAGACGTCTCGCAGAGGACGAACCAGGGAGAGGTCTATTTATTGCGTCTACGCATTTGAATTCCTCTTGCGCCTGTCCTGACGGCTGGAATGAATGGCTAACAAGGGGACCCTTGATGTCGCTCTTCTCGGACATTTTGAAGCTTCTAATGTTGGCGTAGGTTTTCCGATTTTACGGTTCCTAATAGAGGAAGTAATCATACATACAGAGAAGTTTACGATAAGGAATTTTAAATAGTTTTGAATCACTTTTTCCTTGAATTGCTTAGAATATTTACAATCTCCTGATTTTATAAATAGTAGCTCTGATAATAATAATGATAATGATAATAATAGTAATAATAATAAATAATAATAACAACAACAAAAACAACAATAATAATCCTCCTTAATTGGGCGAGACTGAGATAAAAACTCTCTTCTACTATCGAACCTATTAGTAAGGTAATTGCACATATATTATTCAAGTAATATAATCCAACATTGATTTAAGTTTCAATATTTTCATTCATAATTTTTTTACCAAAACTTTTTTGCTATATATTTATGTGTAAGATTGTAAAGCGATTCAATTTTTTGTTGAGACCTTTAAGGTACTGCATTTTACTGATATTTCCTTGGTTTGAGCTTATCTAGAAACATGCTTAGGGGGAGTCGATCTTGCCAAGGAGGGACCCTTGATGCGGAAGTTCTTGCCAAAGGAGGGGAGCGATTTTGGGACAATTTCCCTGTGAATTCATCGCTAATTAACTTTAATAATGCCAATTTTTAGGAATAAATGTAGTAGATATAGTGATATTGGAAGAACTTCACAATCTGATTCTAAGCCATTTTTTAAATTTTTTGACAAATTAGTAGTAATTAAAACACCAAGGGGCATTGTCTCCTCGCACCCGCTCCTCTCCGATACGCCAACGGTTTGAAGACATAAATATTTGTGCTATACGTTACTATGGCATAACCATTTCACACTCAAGTAAATTAAATTTTGCTGCATTTCTAGTAAGGTGACCTTAAATAAAAACATATCTGAAGCAGTAATGAGCTGAATATTCTGAACATTTTAAAATCAGATATTCAAGTTGTTTAATATCATACTATCATTTACAGGAGTTACTGAACTTTAAAACCTTACCCCAGCATATGTAGCTTCAAAGATGTTTATATCCGATTACTTCGGAAGAAATTTCTGCTATAAGTTAGTAATGTTTCTCAACTGATATTTTTTGAAGTGGTAAATTGAATGATGCGTAGAATTTAATGCGAAATTTTAAAGTTAGTTGAAAATTAATTTCTCTGGTTGGTTCTGGACGGTAATAACATCGCTTTTAATAGTTGTTTTACTCCGATCTGATTCATAATATAAAAAAGGAAATATAACTAAAAGATGGAAATGGAATTTTGACACTGAATTGAAATTCGGTTAATATTAGAGCTCGAAAATAGACACACAACCGAACTCGGGGCATTAGGAACTATTACTTCATGATTGTCCTTTTCACATTTTCAGGATCCGTTAAAGTAGCACCGTATATTTGTAGATTTTTATCTCAAATTTTTGAAGCCGGCAAAAATTCCGAATTTCCAGCCTATCGCCTCTTTTGCATTATCAATCACGCAACTAAGGTGATGTGTGCGTTTTTCTGAAAAAAAGTAATATTTCGATCCATTCTCTCCCCTACCAATTATGACGAGCGTATACAGAGGCAAACTCAAAGTCAAGTTTTGATTTTCAAACCCTATCTATTATTCAGCGCCCATGATGGTCTCTTCTCTATAATCAAAGGTCTTTCGCACCTCGTCTGTCATAAAGTTGGCCCCGATCCGAAAAAAAGAGAGAGAAAATTGAGTACCAAAAATAAATGATGGAAAGCAGTGACACTACGTCGGCGCTAACTGGCCTTCATTTGTCACGCGTCCCCGTGTAGGAAATGGAGTTATCTCGTCTCCATTGCAACCCTTGGCCCCCCATATACACGCATTCCCAACTCTATCTTTATCCCTGTGCTATGCAGCGCCGTCACTCTTCACCATTCCTCCATTTTTTACAACTTCCCGACGCCCCTATCCAATTCCCCTAGCCAACGGCCTCCCGATTGGATTCCCCCCCAACCACACCCTTCCTGTTCCCAGTATCTGTCCATCCGATCCTCGTGCGTCAATTCGCGCTTACATAGACCACCTCCCATCTTTTAATCCATTGCCTTCAATATGAATTCTATCCGTCACTCCCGCTAAATTTTCCGCTATCACGTCTCCGGACTCTTAATCCACCTGGCCTCCTATGTAATGCTTTAGAATACAAACACATCATTTGCAATTATCACTGGGGCTCGTATCTCGTCCTTTTCTCTTTGTGTGCATCCAATCATCCTTCCCCTACTCTTTTGTATGCACGGCTCCCTCTACCGCCTCAAATCTCCACCCTCTGTTCCTACTGTCAGCATCATTTCGTTCCATTCTGACCTTGGCCCACTTCAAGGAGCGTGGACTGAATGCTAAATGGAGCTCACAATAAAATTATTCTCGTAATTTCGACTGGAAGAGATAGAAAATGTGAATTCGAAAAACGAATTCTTTGTTTTATTTTTTTTTTCGTCTCCATTTAAGCTCGATTGAGTCATTTGGTGGTTGCTCTTTTTCGTGCATATATTTCCGTTTTATCTTTATGCAAGAGATAAATGCCCAATTCAATATCATCACGCATGTCTTTTACCTGCTTTGAAAGTGAAAACTTTTTAAATCCATGATTTGGGTTTCCTTTTATTTTATTAAACTGAGGTATGTAATATATCTTAATGCAATTTTGAAGTCATTAGAGTTGATGTCACTACATTACCCAGATGTCATCTCGAACTATGACGTGAATATTATAATAATTTCATATATACATATACACACTATTCTGCTTTTACAAAGAGATAATGCTCTAAATACACAATTACTATATTTGAACGGTTGTTCCTCAATAAATATTCATCAAGAGATGAAAGATTTCATTCATGTGTTGTGTATTTTAAAATAGAAATACACATCGGTTAAATTAGGCAAGGATATTGTGGCGTAACTGGAAAAACCCGTTTATTAAAAAGAAGGTGAAGAATGTGATAATAAAAAACAAACAATGGGGAGAAGATGGATGGTGACGGGCAGAAAGGTGGAGAAAAAGAGCAATGTGGTGGTGAAAGGGACGGAAGAGAAAGGGAGGGAAGAAAGACATAACGTAATGAGAGGGTCAAAAGGGATGAAGACGGATGGTTTCCCGAACTGGAGAAATCTGTGGGGAATGATAGGGAAGTGTGAGAGAGAGTATAAGAGAGGCTATGTTAACGAGCTGTTGGTGCGTTGGATGGGAAAGGCCTTTGGGTTGAAGCAAACAAGAGAATAGGGATGATGGAAGGAAGAGATGGAAGCGAAGCATAGGGTGAGGATATGCAGGGAAATATGCTCCCATTTGCACTTGGAAAACATTTTGCGTTGTGCTAAGCGATGCTCTAAATGTTGTTGTTCCATGTGTGACATCACTTCTTGCACTTTCTTTGAGTTACAAAATGTAAGAATGATTGATGGATGTATTTGCATATAATTCATCCAATTTCCTTCCCTGGATAATTCGTTTTGATCAAAATTCCAAAGAGAGATATTATTTTAATAATTTCAATTTTCGTTTCACTCTCTAATTTTGAAAATGGAATAGAGAATAAAAGAGGAGAATAAATTTAAATCCATTATATTGAAATCGTTTAGAAAATCAGGGACTAAATCGCCACACGCATCTAAATTTATACTTTAACTTTGTTATAGGGAATGATGTTGCATGAAAAGAAAAACCTGGATAGCTAAAAACCGTATGTACATCGAACACTAACTTTTGAGAATAAATAAATTAACCAGGTAATTCTCTTTGAAGGTTATTTTCAACTTGGCTTAAAAGAGTCATGTGTCCAGTAATAGCTGCAAAATAATACCACCTTTGCAATAACAATTCCTTGAGTAAGACCAGTGTTGTTGAGAAAGTATTATGAGTTATTTTGTTATTATATCTGAGCGCTCTTCTAAGGATATTGACGTAAAAGATTTTATTTAGAAGGTAGATGACTTTTAAATTCTTTCTGATAAAAAATAATTTTTAGAAAAATTGAAGCATCAAAATCTGTTATATTGAAAATTTCATTGATTTTCTACGTATTTTTTGTAAATTTCTGATAACTTTCTTGGAGTACGTTGGAAAAAGTTAAAAGAACACCTTTTAAGATAGAAAATTCAAAAGTTTATTTACCACGTCCTTAAAATCAATTTATAAAATAGTGCTTTTTAACAGAAGAACATGTCGATGTACTATAAGATTGCTATTTAAAATAGTCAGAATTAAAACGTTCGAATTTCCTGTTATAATTATTTCATACTTTTCATTGATACCCTTTTTATCAAGCAAAGTAATAATATATTTAGTATTTGCATTTCACTAATAAGATATTGAGATATTGATCCACTAATTTACTTAGAATTGAGTTATTGCGGCATGATTATTTTCTCCTTGCTGCATTCAGCGTATGTCGGCGTGAATGTAGATTTAGGAAACGGGTGGCTCGGAAGTAATTAATTAAAAAAGTAAATAATTGAGAGCTACTGTAACAGTATGGTTTTCACGTGGATGGCCGGTTTACTCTGAGTAAACTTTGTGTTGAGTTGTGTTACGACCTTAATACAGCTTAAACTCTTTGTTAAAGTTCACCTTAAGTATCCAAAGGCTGAGTTAATTCAGCGGTACTAGACCTCTCTATACGAGATGCGTGATACCCTTCACCCGGGGAAGTAGTTTATTAAAATGCGTACCCTCTGAAGGTCTGAGATGCTTTTCTTGTAATACGTCATAATTTCGAATAGGGATACATAATTTGTTTGCGTGATTTTAAAAGAATTTTCAATGGTAGCAACTAATTTTATTTTACATAAAATAATCAATTAAAATTAATCTAAGAAAAAGAAAATGTAACTCGTTGATACAAGTCATTGAGCTAGAAGAGTTTTTATATTTTTAAAAGTGCCTGGTGCTTCTAAACCGTGTGAGATCCACACCGTTAAGGCCTTGGGAAAAACGAAAGTCCGAAAGTGAATCCCCGTAATCAGTAACAGCGTATCATTTCACCATGTCATTACAATCGCAGCATCCACCGTATGTCCCAGAGAAGTGATGGTTAATCGTCACACGGTGTCACCATAACCTGTTAAGCCAATCGGACCTAATCTTCTTCCTCATTTCTCTCCGCGTTTTGTGCCCGAAGTTGAAAAGGGTGATCGTCATAATGAGGTATCAATTGTACCCACGGGTAACATTTCCTCATCGTGGATAGCCAAGTGGGCAACGCGTTCGACCTCGGGTTCGATTCCCGAAGGGGGCCTACGTGCGAAATCACCTTTCCTGTCGAAACATTTCTAACAGTGTAACTACCCCCATCCGCTCTCTTTAAAATAAAATTGCTTAAAGTGATGTATTTTTATTCCTTTCTCCGGGCATTCTACAGTTATATCCTCATAATGCTAGATTCCGCTAATTCTTTGGGTATTGCATCATTTTCACTACCTTTTCTTCACATCTGTAAATGATGTCATTCTTGTTTCCAATCATAGTTCGACAGCTTAGGTCATTCCGCGCACAGGGCCCCAGAGGGAATCGAACCCGGGACCGCTTTCATTGAAGTCGAACGCGTTGCCCACTTGGCTACCCGGGAGCTTTTTTCACACATCTAATCAATCTAAATACCTTCCTTTTAACGACCTAAATACCTTTATTTTCCCCTTATTTCTATCGTTATTTTGCTTCTTTATCGTTCCCTTAAATTAGAATCATCCACTTCGCGTTCTTATTTACTGACTACAAGATTCAATTCTTGCCGGGGTTAAAATAATCTGCAATCAGCTTATTTAAATTGTATTTCATAGTCGAAAACTTAATTCTCTCTTCCAAATTTGAGATTTTTAACCCGCGAGCCGCCAGTGGCGTATGACAGGAGGTGAGCCTTACTCTAATCTACTCTTTAAGCTTCACTGATGCTATGCGGGAATAATTACCAGAAGTACCTATCTGTTTTAGCTATTAATTCGTTGTAACATCTTTTCGATCCCTCTCAGATATTGCGCTCGTTTTTTTACTGTATTTAAGTCTCCTAAATGAATAAACCCAGTTTCAGTGAATTCAGAATTTTCCCTTCTTAATAACTGAGGACCGAAAAGTTGCCGCGAAATTGATCGAGTGCGATCGTATCTTCCTCAATCACGAATCAGCATATAAAATAAAGTAATACTCATTGTAACTTGGTATTTTTTTAACTAAATAATTACTCCTTACATAGAAATGGAGTTTAAATAGTCAGTTAGGTTTATCAGTTGCATAACTATAATAAGAAGTTACGAGATAAAATTCCTGTGGTTTTCCTACACCATCGTCATGATGATGTAGGATGATGATGGCTTCGGTTTCGGCGCTGATTTTTCCGTATGGATGTCCTTCCTGCCACCTCGTGCCCTTATAGAGAAAATCGGACACATACATTCATTCTTTAACCAGAAAAATCCGATTAGCCGGGTCTCAAACCCGGGACCTTGAGTTTGGAGCGCCAGTTAAGTATTCCGTCACCGCGACCGGATTCCTATTTCATTTAACTACTTAATTCTTATTTCAAATGCCGATATTTATGTTATTGCTTTACCGGAGTCTTATTTACTTCTCATTTTATATCATTTCACTGAGAATAACTCCAATTAATTGTTAAACCCCAAGTTTTCCGCGGCAAACTTTATTCATCATTAGTATCAAGGTGAAGGTGAATAGAGGGCATTCTTTATTCCCCAGTTTTGTCCAATGGAGCCGTGATCCAACCCGTCTCACCTTACCTTTTGCTCTGTCTGCCCTTTATTTTATGTATAATTCCGGGGCAGAATCCCGGAAGTTTGGGTCGTGAGAATGGCATCAACACACCTTTTTTTCCTTTAGTCGTTCGTTTCGCATCCCGGTCTCCTTTTCTCCGTACATTTCTCATTTCCGAATACCTTTCCCCTCAAACGTATCCAATCATAACTTATCTATTCACATCGCCCATTCCCTTATCACCCCTTCAGACANGGCATCAACACACCTTTTTTTCCTTTAGTCGTTCGTTTCGCATCCCGGTCTCCTTTTCTCCGTACATTTCTCATTTCCGAATACCTTTCCCCTCAAACGTATCCAATCATAACTTATCTATTCACATCGCCCATTCCCTTATCACCCCTTCAGACATTTTCAACCCCTACCTCTGGAAACCTTTTCACCTTCCTTTCAACCCTTTTTATACCTCATCCGTTTTCAGACCCTTTCGCCCTTTTCGTAGACTTCGCCCTCTTCCGACTCTTTGAAATCGTTAGCCTCTCTATCGTAGGGATGAACGGAACACCGACCGCGGGCCATTTGTGACCTACGAGAAAATTATGCGGGGTCCAATCAGTCCTAATGGAAATGGGCATGTCAGCAACACCAAGCTAGATTCTTGCGTCTGAGGTCGATGATTTGGGTTCCACTGAGGGTATAGATCTCCCTTGTGACTTGGAGTTAAATATTTTCCATACAATCGAAAGTGAACTGTTTCATCGGAATAAGTCTTTCGCTGCTCATTACCATGGCAAGTAAATTTCTGCAGAAACCCTTCGATTCTATTCCTTATGATAATTGATCTTTAATGATGAAATCTTACAGCATTTTATTTTAAATTTAAAACATATATTTGTCGTATATTTTATATTTTATCGAAGAGAAGTTTATTTAATACCACAGTGCAATTGTTTATCTGTTCAAAGTTCTCAAATTTAAAGAAAAAACTGGTGGGTTTTAAAATTTCAACTCAATCGTTTTCACAGAGGGTAAAAACATCTTTACGCGAGAAACATCAGTTTATGACGCATATTGTCGCATATTTTTCTATAAACAAATGCATTTCTGTTGCCACTGTTACACCATGCCAAACTGTGAAGTGAAAATAATTGGTCAAATTTCCTGTCAATGTGCGAGATTTTATATTATCCGAGACCGCCGTTGTGAACTGGCGTCTAGTTCCTGCATCCTGCGTGTAAATATTCAATCCACAAATCCCATTTCGCCATCCTACGGATTTATCTCACCGTGTTATCGGAGTGTAGCTTTTCTTCACGTGATAGATCCCCATGCTATAAAGATATGGACAACCTTGATTCAACACCAATTGAGCCTTTCCGCCATTTTAATTCGCCCGTGTCTTTCTCCTCCTATCTGCCTCATTCCTCGTACCACTTACTTCTTTTTGCCGTTTCAACTCTTTTATCTACCCTTTTGTGCCCTTTCAAAACTCTCTACTCCAAATACCCTCCAAACCCAATCGCTAATCCATACTTTGCCTGCCTCAATCCACTTTAACCCTTTCGCTTTCATCCCTTTCAACTCACTCTTTACCCCTTTACTTGCTGATTTTTTTCCACGTTACGTGATCCTGATTCACATATCTCCTTTTCACCTTTTAGTTCTTTACAGGTACTCTATTGGTGTTTTTAGAGTTCCGATTTACTTACTCTAGGACTGTTTTCATTAAAGTGATTACGAAACAAACAAGATAGGTAAGATAATTTATATAACATTTTTCTTCTCATTAATTCAATTCGGTCATCAATATATCTGCATTGATTTCGCGAATGAAAAAACTGTATTATGTATTTTATGATTAATAAAAAATAATTAACAGGTCTATTAATTTAAGCATTTTAATAAGTAATTCCTTCTCCAAATGAAAACAGATTATGGTATGGAACGCTCCATTCGAATAAAAAATTCCTCTGACAATGGTCTATGAAGTATTGATTAAATTGACAATGATCTATGAAGTATTGTTTTAAACTTAATGAAGATTGTGAATTGAGGTGAAGAAAAATTCCACATTTTGTGCAGTATATTTTCCGCAACATTTAGTCACCCATGTTTATTCCCTTGTTTGCTTTTATCAAAATAAGTCCACTTCTATTCTGCACTCCTCGCTCGACGTGATAGCTCTGCAAGGGATGCGGAATCTTGAATGGACACGGCTGTGATATATTGAAGATGAGGATTCAAGTCGTTCGGAGTGTTCGTAACCAGATAACCTTTCAGAGGACAGGCGCTGTTGTCTACTGAGCAAACAACTTCGGACAGATGACCCGGTCTCCGCGCAGTCGGTATCAGTTAGTTTAGAGCACACAGAAGAACAAGCAATGGTTGTTTGTCTGGTCTTGACTCGCGAAATATCCACAATTAACACCTGTAGAACTCGAAAGCATTGCCACTGTCAGCACATTTACCTATCCCATAAACCGTTCCTGTGGAAAGGAAACAAGATATCTCGTAATTAATTAACATATAATTGTTATTTGAGGAAATCGATAGAATTCAAAAGAAATTTTTCCCTGCTAAATAATACATTTAAATACTTGCGCTCTGCAATTTTCATTGGGTAAGTTTAATTACTGATTTGTGGTCTAAAGATAAATTTTCGGAAAAGAATATCAAGCAAACCTCACAGTTGAGCTCTTGCAAGCTTATAAGATTGGTGATTATAACTTTCCTCAATACGAGAACCTTTACATGTTTCTTACGTTTGAACTAACTTCGAAATACATTCTACCAAACTGCGATTATATTGTTTTTTCTTCTGTACGGTACAAAATAATTCTTTGCTTGGGATGATTTTTGATTACAGATTATTAATTCGTTATCCACGATCAAAAAATTAATCATAATGAAGCATTTTTTTGCCATCTTTTGAAAAGTGCTATTTATTGATGTAGTGGGATTGCTGTATGGTCGACTCTTATTTTCCATTAATTTAATTTTTCCATTTGATGACTTTCGAGGATTCTTTAACACTTCGTTTTGCTTCTTCATCGACCCTATAAATATGTATTACTTCGTGGAAAATATCCCATCATTTTGGGCTGAACGCTAGGAGTATTTTAGGAAGGAAAACGTATTTCATATGAAATACTTTTTCCCCAAACCTCTTCTCTACTTACAGCTACGCTGCCTCGTCCTTCTTCTAACTCCTAGTTCTGGTTTTCCCCCTTTTTGATTTCTTCTTAGAATTACCCTTTCACCTTCCCCTGAATCTTTTGTTCTCCTTTCTCCTCCGTACTCTGGCTCTTCCTATCCACACTTGAAAATGACGCTTATGCGTCGAAACATGTCGTGTGCCTGATGTAGTTATGTAGTATTGGGCAAAGTTATTTGAGATTAAATTTACCAGTTTCCCTTGAAAAGTGATTATTTTTTCAACACCTGTCATGGAATACTACAAAGTAAATCGCCGCTCCGTCGAATTTATTTTAAATTACGTTTAGTTAGTAGTTTTATTAGTTAGTTGTAAGTTCTTCATCGACCTTAAGTGCTTTATTTATACCTATGCTTTACGTAAGCTTATATTTAAAACCTTTGCTAATAAATCACATATTCTATGATCGATTTCGATAAAAATTCTCTATTCTAATGATTAAATTATAAAAAAAAATCTGAGAGAGAGAGTAAATCTTGCTAAGCCGAAGATCCTGCAAGTACATGATGTTATGTCTGGTGAATTGCCGGTTAGTATTCTCGTGATTTCCACATCCATCGAGAGATTAAGATATAGGTTAACTTTAGGAACCAGCCGCACTACATCGTCCTTAATTCCACTCCCCACCGCCGCACCCAACGCGCGCTGCTTGCCGAATCGACAAACGGCCAACGGTGTACCGCGACGCGCGATTATCACTAATATCAGCGATGTGGTAGTAAAGGGTAGGGCTGCCCCTCGTGTCATCCCTTTACCGCGACACGTCGTATATTCCGCCCTCCACGACTCCCCAAAATGGCCTTTTTATCCTTTGGCCCTGCGGTGTTTTGTTTTCATGGTGCTAATTGGATAATGGGCCAACGACAATCTGCCTCCCCTCTCACGGTCCGGCAGAACAGACTGCAATTTCCTCGCGAGGGGTACAATGAGAAGGAATTTAAGTGAATAAGTGTGTTATTTTCAACGTAGGGCGGATCGGGCCTCCCTTCCCTTCTGAGGGCCGATCTCTTGCAGGCAAAGCTCCCCTTTCGGTCGAGCGGAGAAAATGCGAGGCGGCGGATTACTACCATTGTTTTAATTAGGAGGTGGGGATTACCGTCACAAACCAGAAAGGAGGGCCCGGCTGGGAAAACGGGTATGGGATGTAGGCGGCGGTGTTTGGAATAGAAGGAGCGGCTACATAAAAGGAAACATTGGTGCACGGTGAGTTTAGCGACCGTAAAATCCATAGCGTTCGAGTGTTTTCGCTTATGTGGGTCCCAATACATGAAAGTAGAGGGCGGTTTTGATGTAAGAAAATGAAAAAGATCTTGAATTATAATCTAATAAATGAAACTTGATTAACTTATTGGATACATTTCATACTTTGATCTTCTCTCCCCGCAGAATAATTGTAGAGTTTATTCCGTGGAATTAAATTTTAGGTTAAGTAAATTTTGCGGACAAAATACTGCCTCCCTTTTCACTCCAAATGTTGCCATCATTTCTAAATCATCGGCAGGTGCAAGGAAAACCTGCGAAAGTGACGGGCTATAAACGTCTTACTTGACAGAATAAGTGGTGGGAGTTGCTTGCGATAGGGGAGACTGAGATCAACTGATGAAAGGTTGTTCCTATCTTTTAAAGGATAAAGGGAGAGAAAAGGCAAATTTTGATTACTGAGCCAAACGTTTAGATTCAAGGGGTATTGCTTTAATCTATTTGAAATTACATCTTTTTTCCTCAACTGATGTTTGCTGGATAGGATTGTTTATTATTCATAATTATGAAGTTTTTCATATTTCCAAGTTTTAGGAAGTTGAATATGTCTCTGTAATTTCATATCAACTCAATTTCTGCCTTGATTATTTGGATAATTACATTAGGAAGCGAGCCATAATCAATCATATATTTTCAAATACTAGTGTTGGTACAAATCATGTCAGTATGCATGCAAATGCGCTTTCGTTTCAGCTATTCATTTCAGTCATATGAACTCTTCCGTGGCGTCGAAAGGCTGTAAAAGAGGCTTAAGGAGGAATGTATTGTCTTAGGACATGACAATGGCTGGCTCATTCATACTCGGAAGCCTTCCACTAACGTTTTTGGACAAAGGTAACACGCAAGGGAGGTCGCTCTCGTGTTTTATGGCTCGATTTCCTTCGTTCCTCCAGAGCATGCTCTGCTTTATCCTGCAGATAGCCAGTTATTTAAGGCAAAGAAGAAAGCGAGATCCACGAAGCCGAGGATCTTGACACCCTCGTCCTCCGTCTTGAGACATAATTAACTGCAGTGCTGCTCTCCCCGATTCCGGAAATCTTTCCTCATTTAATTATCAATGAAGATGGAATCGAAGACGACTTTAAGATTGAATATTAAACATTTTGAGCTTATCTTTTTCCCTGATGCAATATTTCGAGAAATTTGTATACAATTTTGTTCTATAGCGCAACTTAAGAATTTTGACTACTTTCTGTTATTTATTGACGTTTTTTAATTAATACTATTTCAAAATGACTTGTTCTAATTAAATCAGAAACAACGAAACTTCGTGGTTTCATCACTATCAAAATGATTAGAAAAGTAACTGAATTTATAATAGGAAATTCCTGATGTATGAAGCGTGAATCATGTCTGAAAACGAATATGATTTTTTCACTTAAGTGATTCACTTAAGTTAACTCAGCCTTGCCTTCTAAGGAACCACTAACTAGGACATATTTATATAGGTACATTATTGCTACGGAAACTTTCAAGGAGTGCTTAATAGCTAGGCAATAGTTGTCTTAATGTTTTAGTTTAACACGATGACGGTTTGAGAGTTTTTTAATCTTGATAACGCAAATTTGCCAAACCTACATAGTTGTGGAGTGCGAATAAAATATTCTTTTCTTTTGTTTTTAATTTAAGTTAAGGGTATTACTACCTCAACATAGCTGTGATATTAATATTGTAATCCAGGAATGTTCATAATTGTTGGTTATTTCCACAAATTAATTTATTCTTCGACACAATGCTTGCAAATCTTTATAAACAAGTAATTTGACTTAAGCAGGTGTATATAAATAAATCTAATCGGTTTGGGAAATGTAACATTTATATAAGAGCTTAATGTAGGTAGATTGATTGGTTTTTTGATTAAGATATAAAGAGGATACTTTTCTAAAGCTGTAATAGAAAACGTTCCAAGTGCAACAGGTAATTACGTGCGTCTAATATTTCCTCATACTCATCATAATATTGACTTAATTTCTACAAGTATGGTACAACATTGAATGCTCTTGTTAAATGTTAAATTATTTTAATTTTATGCGTAGTTCCATTGGTAAAGAAAAATATGTGAATTCCGTAAGCATCATTCCATAATATCTTCGATTTTAAAAAGGAGAGGGATAATTCATAATTGAAATAGTTTTTGACTCAACCGCCAATTCGATATCAAGAAGGAAATATTCAGTACATTTCTGCTTACACGAAACTTCATTTAAATGGACAAAACCCTTCTCATCCCCTATTAAAGGTAACATGTTTTCCTGGTGAAATTGGAAGTCTTTATTTTCAGCAAAGGACGCAATATGCGGTCCCTTTTCTAAGCCAAGGAGACAGTAAAAGTGACATTTTCGCCATTCGTGTTCTCTTTACGCTTTGTCCGTAATGGATACTCAAAAAGGAACGTTTCCCGCAGTGAGTGGAATTCTCCCACACATTTTCCACGTATCACATTCGTCGTGATTTATTAAGGCCGAACGAAAACACGCGATCGTCGCTGCATCAGTGCTGCCATCTATATTTGTCGCAATCTGGAGTTCGTTCGACGCCCGAAATGCATCAAAGTTTTCGAATTAAAACGTTCCGAGTCCCTCCGATTTGTAGATCCGGTTCGAAGTAGAGCAAAGTAAATCCTACTGCAGATCCCGCATTTTTCCTTTACTTCGGGTTAGAGGAATGCAACTTTTGTGACATAAATTTGAAATTGTCTCAAATCCGGATATTTTCGCCTTCTCATTCCAGCTTTGATTTTGCGAATAGGTACGAAAAATTTAGTTTGAAGTTTTTATCCTCTCCTGGCGCCTAGTTGACTGTATAATGAATGACGTATGGGTAAAATACGCAGCCGTTTACCCGTTTCCGCGATTCATCTGCATCGCTCTCGCACAAGACATTTATCTCAGGATTTTGAAAGAAAAAAACCGGTGTGAGATATAAAGGAAGAAAGAAAACGGCTAAAAGATTAATGGCAAATCGATAAGACACGTGTGCTGTACGTCACGTAAAGCGGCGGCGTACATTTATGGTGTTTCTTTACGTTAAAAAAGAAGGAAAATAAGTGATGACCTGTTGGCGTTTAAAATGGCTCTTAGGGTATATCATCCTTCCGGTCTTCACTTCCAGCAACTGATTCATTTTCTCCTTTGCTTCAGTGCACTTCTAAGTCATAAGTAGCTTTCAATGATGGCAAAGTCAATCGATGAAGAGAAACATTTGCGATAAAACGTCATAATTTGAGACAAAAAAGGGAAAAAATAAAGAATCATAGTATAATTAACTTCAGCAAGCTTCATGTAGTCCATTTTTTACTCCACTGAAACGTAAATTTCTTTCTCCAAACGTATAAGCATTTAATTTTGGATGGCATTTAATATTTATAATTAAACATGTAAAATATAAAATAATTTATGGGATTTTCTCTCAGTTTGGTAACAACCTAGGAGAGCATTTTTTTTTGAGTAATTCTGAGGCTCATGAGAAGGAGGCGCCCCGAAAAATGATGTAATCTGATGAAAGAGACTGAATCACAGGGAAGGAATTGAGTGTCAAATTCGATCAATATATTTCTTTTACGAATCTTATGTAGAATAGGGAAGTGATTTACCTTTCATTCTTCAAAAGATCATTTGATTTCGTCTTATAATTTTTAATTCGCTAACTTATGGGACTATGTAACATTGGATTTCCCAGTTGTTAATTTTAGTAATGGTTTAACCTTTTATTTCTTTGGATTTAAGCAGCACGGCTTTCACGCACTAAGTAATCCACCTTTTTCTAATTTTAATAATGTTAGTAAAATGGTCTATGCATTATCTCACGACATTTATATCCGATTTATTGCAATATCTTCTTCTTAATGAAAGTGTACTATTCTATCGTTTTCTAAAAATTCTGACTTTCGGTCTCGAATTATTTACCATCGGAACAAAATTTCAGCTAAAATTAAGTTAAATTTCACTCCCGCAAAACCCAGCTTATTCAATGATTAAAAAATTCAATATAAGAGAAACATTTTAGTTAATAAGCAACCTCAGATTCATAATGGAAAACGAAGAATCCCCTTTAATAAGTATGATAGCGTGTATATAGATTAGAAAAAGAATTCACATAAATCTGAAATAATTATAATATAAAAAGAAATATACACATTTAAAAACAACAATCATATTACAAAAGGCGTGAAATGGGATGATTCATCGCAATATCTTGGACAAATGAAGTTGCTAATAAGGAACTCAGTCCAACAGAAATCGATCAGGTGACAGAATCAGTCTTGAAAAAGGTATCGAAGACAGTTGTTTTATAAATGTTTATATTACTGTAAAGTCAGAGTTTCATGAGATATTTCATGATAAATTAGGAGAGGGATATATTATTTAAATTTTACGAATATAGTTTCGACGATAGATTTATTCACAGTTCCTAAGAGCAGGTAATAATCTCCTGAAGTTAAAAAAAACGTTAAGTCTACTATCCGAGAAGAAATGACGCAAGATTCATGTCTCATTAATTCCTTTGTCTATGAGACATTGACCTTCATAACTTGATCACTCAACTTTCTCCAACATTTTCACCCCAAGTACGATATTGAATTCTCGTTAATCCGTTCAATTCTGCTCCTCGAAGGAATTGATTCATTCATTACTGTAGCTTGTGTTGTTTAAACCAAATTATGCTGCTGCAGGAGGCAGCAGAGGTTCAACTTATTCATTTTCAACATCGTTCTAATATTCAGTTTATTTTGAGCAGCAAGACTTACGTCAGAGACGGAAGCAAACTCAGCGCTCAGTTCCGCTGTACATAGCGTGTTGGGTGAAGTGAGCTAGTTACGTAGTGACTTAGCAACGTAAGGCGTTATTCAGACTTTTGGCCTTCACAATTAGAGTGCGCTCGGTGCCGGAAATGGGTCCGTTGTACGGGAAGGTCGACAGTCACGAGGAGTTTGCCGTGAAGTGTGGGACATTTGAAGCACGGGTCAAAGCAGATAGCACCTGCAAGAGCAAACGGCAGAGGTAGTGATTTTACGAGAGGGTTCGTCAAACGACCTGATAAGGAGTTATCGTCAACTGCGGATTAGTTCTTATTGAGGGCAGGTGAAAAATTTCTTAAAATACTCAATCGATATTTTCTGGGGTCTGCTCGAACGCGGTTCTGATCTGAACGCGGATGGGATTGGTTAAGTGATATCTTTTCAATGCATAGTGTTGTAGAATAAATATTTGGCATGTTACGAACTATCGTACATATTTATGGATAGATTTCATTCTAACGCTATTCATTAACGGGATAAGGAAGAATCTTTTATGCCTCTTTGGTTATGAAGCGTAAACGGCCGATCTTTCGTCTTCAGTCACTATCTGTCTAATTTTAAATGCCTTAAAATTTTGTTACAAATGTATTCAGCTACATGACGTAAACATTGCTAATCTTTATCGTAAAATCTTTCATAAATCCAAACAGTCATCAATGAGGAACATTCTAATAAGATTCTTGCTCTACGGCTTAGGAATTTGTAAGGTATCTAAACAGATTATAGCGGAACTATTACATCATAACTTTTTTAAACCAACCTCCATCGTTCTATTGCTGTCATTGAAGAGTATAATTATTACGAGACTAATATAATTTGCCTGTCATTATACTCTTTTTATGTAATAAAGTGGTTCATTTGAGAAATGGCGTTACACAGTGAAGCGATTCCTCAAAAATAGTTTCTTTCGTTAGAATTTGACCCCTTCAATTATTTTGACAAAAAATTAGTGCACATCAAGAGAAATTTTTACATTCAGTATTTTCTTAGTTATTTCTTTTTTTAACCTTACATAATTAAGCTGACAATTTCTTAACGCATTCAATTCTGAGAAATTTATGTTTATATGTGACTGGAGTGTTACTGTATTCTGCACACATTAAATCAGTTTTGATCTAATGTAAGAATACCTTTTGAGTAAATAGTGTTCTAAATTAATTATGTTTATGTTACGATGGACTCATTGAAAGGCCTTAACATTTTTCATTTTCGTCGTAATGCTCTTTAATGTTTTCCATGGAATCCTTAAACTTGCCTCATACGTGGAAGTTGAAAAATATCTCGCATGATATCGTATCAATCGATCGATTTCATTTTTATGAACGTACCTTTACTTGTTATAATTTATAGATCATATTTATTACTTTTCATAATTTTAATATTAACCTTTAAACTCAATTTAACTAAAAACTTACATAATGTCTTGTATAGTTAATAAGTTTAACGTTCATTTCGTGCTGATAATAACGAAAGAGAATTTCAGTGTGTTCCGCAACCATACATAAACCATTATTCAGTGGCAATGCAATTAATGACTGTTTTAATGAAAAGCATGCTCGAGTAGCTACAACCACTAAAAATTCATTACGACAAAATGAAAGAAGCTCCACCGATTGATTGCTTTACGGTTATTTCCTATTTGTGCGCGGTTTCATTTCTTCGTGGTGATTATAGTCCACTGGAGTCGTCAGACCAATAGCAGTTCATTCGTAATGAAACTGCTCTTACGGAGCTCTAGCAATCTCGTAAATGCGACTTTAAAACAGAATTGTTTTGAAATTGGAATGCAGAAAACGTTAATTATTTCGATGCTGCTAATACCTAAAGAAGTTTCCTCCCTATGCAGCATAGAATTGACTCTTTCTCGTGAATCTTTAATAAGAATGAAATATAGCTTTCCGACAGTTTAATTAAATACAGACGACGGACGGGGATTTAGTTTTTTCTTCGTTTCCTCTTCTCTTAAGTACTTTCATCTTGTAAGCAGGCGATTATCGCTTTATTATAGAGAAGTTATTTCCAGCTAATTCCATCTCAAAAGGGGTGACAAATACAAATGTATCCGATGGGCACGAAATGGAGCAGTCATGTGTTTCCTTTTTTGGCCGTTAGAGGCCGTTTTCAGTTTTCCGAACTCCACTCTCTGCAGCGATGAGAAAGCGTTGTCCCTGTCCACAAAAGGACGATGATTAATGGGTCGCCTTACTGGATCTTGCCCCTTAGGGTCCACGAAGGAGAGGGAGGAGGGGGTTATCGAGAGATGGGCGAGAGAGGGAACCTGGAAATGTCTCTTTACAGCTCGAATACCTCGTTCCCAAGGGGACTCGCGGGGCAAGTTACACCGACGATACTTAACCTAAAGTAAGAAATCTCAGGGATTAAAACAGAGGAGGTAGAAAGTAAATGGATTGAGAGCTTAGGAAATGCAGTCATGGAGCACCATTCATATTTATTAAGACCGCTGAAAGTAGAGAGATTATTTTAACCCGGCATTAATTAATTTCATTTTAAATTAGGGTAGCTGAATACCTCTCTTTTTATAAAGCCTTTATCTAAATATGGAACCATAAGAAAGTCTGATACATAAATCGACAGCTATGAAGCGTAATATGTATTGAAACGAACTACTACGGTAACTATTACTGCACTTTGCTTGCATCGTACCAGTAATTGCACTAGTAATTTTCCTGTTTAATTTGGCATGCGAATTTATTATAATTTCCTTTATTCCTCCGACAAGCTGATAGAAAGATTCAACTGCGCTTTAAAATGTTCATGATATTTGTGTAGAGTACTCATTTTACAACTTAAGTCTCCTTAAATATAACGACAGAATGCAAAATAAAACTATTCTGAGAAAATCATACATTTGACATGGAATAAGGCAATTTTTTACTAGTTAATACTCGAGTAAAAGTAACTGCGGAAAAAATCTTGAGATACCACCGATCTGGTGGGGAAACATTATGTATTTACTTTCGTATACTGGAAATTTAAAAGCTGTATAAACTATTTAAGAAAAGGGGAATTACTAAGAAATCATATATGAGATAGAAAATTACACAACCAAACAATTCATAAAAAATGCCCCATTTTCGAAATAATCTTCTGATTATCTGCTGAAGTGGACTATGAGAGTTGAAATCTTTTTTCCTCCGTTTAATATTGTAGATTAAAATTATAATACTAAATCTATTGAATCGCAAAAGAATAGGGTAGTATGAAGGGGATATCGAAATGGCATGAAACTAAGCGCTTGAACGGGGCATCCTGCTATTGACAGCTGATTAAAAAATCAAACAGCAACATAATTTATTACACGATAAAGTTAGTGTATTATTAGGGTGTAACACCGCCAATACAATGAGCACATGAGGCAGTATGTGCGGGCATGGAGCGCCTATTTCTAGCAAGTCAGTGTAGTTCATTGTCGTAAGATACTGTTGCCTACTGAGAGCTTCAAAAGGCGAAATTAAGTATTGAATTGAATTTCACCGATTTCGTAAAAGAGGTTAGTATTCATGGTTATAGAAATGTTCATAGGAGAATTATCAATATGCTTGAGATGAGATGAGATGCTTTCTAATATTCATTTTATTTTTGAATTTGAGCTTTGGAAATGTAGTAACGTAGTACATAGAGGTGGGTTCTTGGTAGGGGAGTGAGAGAAAGTAACAGCGGAAAGGTTTTATAAAGGTCAGCTAGCGAGCAAAGATTCGAAATTGGAGGATTTGATATAAAAGGAAAAATGGAAATTGAACGAGAAATCGAAGCGAATTCAAAGATGCAGATTGTATCCGGTATTTGAAGCGTAATATAAACACGGTGTGGAAGCGAAGGGTATTCAAAGAACAATGGAGAGAGAGAATATATTTGGAATAAAATTAGAAAAATAGAGATGTGTTAGTGGAAGAGATGCGAGGGGATAGAATAATACCTGCTTGTAATATAATAAAATTGGCTCGTGATAAAATCAACACCTACTTGCTCTCCTAATAACACCAGGTTTATCACGTTGACTAATCCTTTCCGCGGAAAAATCTCAAACAATTCTGCTGGTCGCTTTAAACTTCAATGTTACCTCAACTTTAAATCGTATACAGATTAGTTACGGAACTTCCACCGCCTGATTTAAATAAAAAGATCAAATCAAATTTGGCATACATCGTCTGACCGTGCGTTTTGATTCGGGTTGACTGAATCGGAGAGAACATTTTATGCGCCAAAGGAACTGATCTGCATCTCCGATATTCAATTCGAAACCTGGAAGTATGGAAATACATATATTTGAAATATCACATCAGGCTTTCACTGCGCGCCCAATAAATCCATTTGAAGTCGATATTTTGAGTTCGAAATCCAAACGATTTTTCATTTACACGGCTAAGCGATCCGTCGCGTCGTTAAAAAAGTAAATCAGAACGTACAACGTGATCCCTTGATTTTTTGACCAATGGGATTTTCGGATCGTGGGAGCAATTAGTATGCAAATGTATGCGTATTTCGTACCTTTAAATAAATTCACTTCTTCATAGAAAAGTTTTAGGCAAACTGAATTGGAAATTCAGCTTCAGATTTTTCATCGAAAGTCTATTTTTTCAATGGTTGCATTCAAACTTCCTCTACCACTAACCATGTTAAGAACGCGGCATTTTCAGATCCCTCCGATCATTTATCCCTGAAGTGAGAATCTGCGGCTTTGACTGGCGTTCATTGGGGCCTATTTTTCTTTCATAGAGACTTATTCTGATGTTCCTTTGTTTCTAAACCTCGCTTACCCAATCGAGTGAAAGTTAATCGAAATTCTTAGCTTAATTGGGGCATATCATTTTCTAATATAAAATTCCGATATTAGGCTGTTTGAATGAATGCAGTGCGCAATTGTAATTGTAATTTCTTGAAAGTGTTTCGACTGCTAAGGTCATTTCGTACGTGAGCCTCCACCAGGAATCTAACCCGGGACTGCTTTCATCGAAGCTGAACGCGTTATAGGATGGGTCGCGTTGCGCTATTAAAGTATAGCCTAGTAGAATCACAATTGACTTATTATTACACACGATCATCCGAAAAAAATACTAAATTATTCCCCACCTCTTTCCTACCCAACCATTAAACCCGAATAAAATTCATCTGAATTATATTTTGCAAATTCCTATACTCAAAAGGTGTCAATGAAGGCTGAAATCGTTAAAATAATTTGGTTTTTCGCAATGATAACCTGGGAAGATATTCTATTTACATAAGATCGATGTCAAGCGACCTTTTATAAGGAAATTTTAGGATTAGTAAACCATTTGAGCTGTGGAAAATGTGCGGGAACCGTGCCAACTGGAATTTCGCTACCGTAGTAAGACCAAAGTTGAGACAATCAGCGTGTAGTGCGCGAGGGGTGACCTCTGGTGTTAAAAGGGTGATGCATCCGCTGCCGTTTGGCTGATTCACGCGTCGCCCGGTGTCGCCTCAGTCGAACGAAAGGTTCGTTCTTGGCTTTGGAACGCCGTTGCGAGGGCATATTTATCGAAACAATAACACTGTCTCGGACATTTGGGTCGTCGCCTCACCACAGCCACTCATGAATCATTCCAGAGGCACTAACGACGATTTGGGAAGGAAGGGTGAAGGATTTGGGTGGCAAAATTGGAAGAAAAAGGTTGCGGAAAGTACCGAGAGGAAGGCAGGGAGGGTAGAAAGCGGGGTTTTGAAGATAAAGAGGAATGGGAAAACTCTAAAAAAGACAGAGGGTCAATGCATAAAAAGTTCCATTTGGAACAGAGTGAAAAAAGGTGTGGAAGGGAGGAATATGGGTATACCCAAGAGCATTAGGAAACGAAAATTTTGCAGAGGACAGAAAATATTATTATGAAATATAGTAGTGACTGAGTATTCAAAAAATACTGATTTGTTAATGTTCCTTATAAGAATAGGAGCAGTAAATACAAACGAGGGCTTCTTAAAACGTGTCCTTAGTAAGTTAATGCGATATCCATTAAATACCATTCATTTGTTTAGCCAACAATATTTTGATGAGTGGAATATTTTTCATTTTGATTAAGGTAGAGAATAGAGTAAATTTAATCTTTAAAATCTTAATATTACTGCTTAATTGGAGTGAATACAATGATAGATTTCTGATAGTTGTCGAAGCATCTATATATGGTCGTAGCAATCGATGATTTGATCTCGGACTCGGTTACAAACATCTAGAGTGATGAGTTGTTTATGTATTTATCAGTGAAGTTATTCCGAAAAAAGCAATTTTTTATGATTATTGAACATGAAAATATATGTTAGTAAAACGCACGAAGTTAACTCTATTGTAAGAGAAATCAGCAATGTAGAAGTTTTGGCGTTTAAGTTATCGAGTAATGAATGCCTTTTGCAGCAGAAATATGGTTATGATGCAATAATAGACCCAAAAATGGTTTTAATGAGAGCTAAGACATGAGCGAAAAGAATCGACAGCAACTTAACGTCTCCTCGCAACTAAATCCATTACGGGCAACTGAATATGTACTTGAACTAATCGATGAGGTTATAAAGTTCCGTTGCAATGTGAGATATCTTCATTCAGAAAAGATAGTGTGGCGATCGTGGAAAATAGAGCGAGCGCAGAGAAGAAGTGGGGAAATGCGGTAGAGAGAAGAATAAGGGAGGGAATGCGGCTTCGTGATTTGTCGCCCGCCATGAGAGACGCTTTTATCCGGGGTAGGAGAGAAGGAAGGTGTTGGTTGTGGTGGAAATGAGCGCAGGGGTGAAATAGAATGTGGGAAGAGATGAGCGTTGTGGCACAGTGTTGAGGGTGGAGGAGTAAGGGGAGGTCACAGGACGAAATAGGGAGAATATGCAAGTTGAGAGGGTAGGTTATGGAGAGTAGGGTGTCGTTTTAATTGCGGTGAAAGGAAGAGGGGAAAATGGGGAGGGCGACACCTACGTTTCCGATTCTCACTCGACGTCCTTAAATACGAGCAAGGCGTTTTGCATCGTCGAAATTATGCGTGAAAGTAAAACCTTGTGAAATACAGTTTGAGTTACCTACTAGCGGAGTGAATATCCCGATCATCGGAGGGAAAGCTTCGCATTCTGTTCTTAAGTAGCTCTTTCAGCCGAATTTAGACCAGTGTGCATCCACGTTTATAAAAACATTTCCGAAGTATTTCAGAAAGTCTTGAAATGTTTTGTCAGAATTAGTTGAAAAAACTGATCTGGACCATGGCTAATATTACTGCATTAATATGTTTTCTATATTTTATCGAATAATTAAAGAACAATATTTTCGCTATGCATATTCTGGCTATAAGTTCAATTCCTTCATTCTCGGCCCTGTTCCTTGTGAATATAAAAAAATCTCACGATATGATTGAACATTTTCTAGAAATATTTTTAATATGCGTAAATAACTGTTATCTTCGTCATGATATCTTCGTGATTCCTTGGAAAAACAAGTAATTGGTATATCATAATCTTGAATTTCAATATATTACAATCAAGGTTTCATGTAGCTATCATCGTCCGATTATGACGTTTAAACATGGTATTTTTTGTATGTGCACATTTCACAAGAAAATAGATCTCCAAACTTTCTACGTCGTATTTTTGTCAACTTTACACCGTAATCATACAAAACAATAGAGTGGAATTTTAGGAGTTGAATCCTTATTCCACAAAAATAAATTTCAAAATGAAAATTCGTTGGACATTTTCTATTGCGGAAACATTTTTATTTTGCATTTCTTAAATTACTTTACTAATTTCGCAATGCTTTTTGATTTTCCAGCGACATTTTATTCGGTGTTTCGCAATTAAATGGAATTCCTGTGGAAGTCTATCTCCGACGTGTTAAAATATCATCAATGTATATAAAAACGGTAATTCGATTTTACACTCTTGTTACTGGCACGGATAACTTTGCATTATTCAATATATTACTTCCAGCAACTAATAGACGACATTTAAACGCTTGGCAGTTACACTTATTTTTTAAGTGTACCTCGAATTCATACTCAAATAACTGCATTATACGTAAATGCTTGTGAATTTAATATTTAGCAGCTAAGCCTTAAAGGGTTAATCCCGAATAGGTTCATTGATCCAAAAAGGGCTATTAGAGAACACCAAGCTAAACTAAATGAAAGATCGCTGATGTTCATGTCTCTGTCAAACCTCATATTGTCAAATATATTTAACCGATATATCCACTTTTCAAAGACAAAAAGTACAAAGATACATGCACTTTTCAAAGACAGGGTTTTGCAACATTTTTAACCGGAGGGTCTCATTAGAAATGTCATAAAACTCGAGGGAAACGAGGAGAGCTATGACTAGACTACAATTCTCCGGTACAAGTATTTCGTATTTTCGTATAACTAGATTTGTACCGATTAAGTGCTTCAAGAAATGCATCGGCGGAGGCAAATCTCTCATTATACTATTGAACCTACGCACCCTAACAGATTAACAAGCTATTCAGTACACGAATGAAGCTGTTTAATAAAAAAAAGATAATTTAAGCCAATATTTTGCGAGATTTCCAACCGGGAGTGGTTATAGTTCTAGCGCTACAGCATCCACCTATTATCAGCCGACCCCACAAGTGACGGGAATAAGGTTAAAAGGAAGAATTGTATAAGATTTGCCAATATTTTTTTTAGAGCAATCATGCCATTTAGGATGCGAATTTTTTTAGATCAAAATTCATTTAATAAACTTGAAGGAGACTTGGGTATCGGTTTAATACCTTCAGTATCATAACCCGTTCCATGGACACCCCAGGACTGGGTGATTCACTAAGAGTCACTGTCATTTACTCCCCCGAAAAATACTATGAATTCATAACACGAAAAAATTGAGTTAACTATTTTGAAATAACGATTAAACTCTTTATAAATACTGTGGATTCCGAGAGGGCTTTGATGAATGGATGTGGATTATCTAAAATAAATGAACCGGAGTCCAGAGCGTGTAATATATGCGATTAAATTATCATATCGTCGGAAAAGTTATTGCTCCAATCTTGAATCTGAGGAGAGAAACTCAGTAAACGGATTTCCGAGAGGCAAAAATGAGGAAATGAGGAAAGCAACTTCGCGGTCAAAGTATAGCGAAGTATTTATTCACTTCTGATAAACACCATGTTCCGTATTTTGTGTTTGTGAGATCTATGTTCTTGTAATGTGATAATTTGCATGTGATCTACGAGATGGACCTTTAAGCGTTTATTTCCCTAATATGATATATTAAAATGGTACAAATGGAGAAGTTAATACGGCTTTCTCAACGGAGAAACGAAAAGTTGATATGAAATAACAAAAAGTTGGCTGAAGTCTATCACTTTTTAATAAATATTAGTGAAATTTTCTCGTTCAATAGGTTTCCGATCTCACTGAACTGATTAGAGTGCATAGAGCCATTTCTATTTGGATTAATTAGAAAGAGGGACCAAGTACCTATCTTAGAAAATCTAAGTTATTAATAATCACGGAAAGCGGAAGTTTATAGTGTATACAAAAAGATATAATGAAATTAACAAACGATAGCATAATATTTTATTAATTACATACTTATTTACATAATCATAAAAGTTGCAAATATGCAAGAAGATGGCATAAAACAGTATCAGTAATATAACGGGATATTTAAGACTATGATTTACAAGTAATAGGTTTCTTAATATGCGAACGAATTGACCTAAGTACATAAGCACAATCTTTCCGGAGAAGTTCCTCTAACAGTAGAAAATATGAGAACTCTCAGATTCATAGGGCGAAAGAAATTAAATGGCGACCTCAAATGGGTCGCCCAGTAGTGATATGGCTTCCATGATTTTCTCGAAAATTATTTGAAAATTTGAGATGCGCTTAGTTTAACAGAAAATCTTAAATTACAGGTGGACCTCATCTTATGCTGTCTGCAGACAAACATTGATTAGTACATATAAAAATACTCGTAATTGTTGCAATATTTTGAGTTTCTTTTTAAGTCATTGTTTGGCGAGAAAACATTTCTATGTTGTAAGTAACTAATCTTTATTGGCTCTTGGGATTATGGAATTATGTTTTGAGAGAGATTTCACAATAAAAATGTTATCCTAGAAGGGTGAGTCAACTTTCACCAGGCGATTGGAAATTCATGCAAGGAATGTTCTGTGTAAATTTTCCTTGTTGTTCTAAACGTATACTTTAGGTGAAATAAATTTACTTTTTTATCAACAAATCCTCGAGAACAATGCCATATTCGCTGTTAACTCTGAAATTTTTTACGTTCAAATGTCAAAATTATCGAAAGACTTTGCCGTGGAATTGGTAGCGGAGTTTTATACAAGACATGTTTCATGAGTTACTGGAAAGGATATGTGTCTGGGATGGGATATCTCATTTGGATATACTTCCTATGAAATAATATATTGATGTAGCATAGCTGGTAGTTTATAGTTGCTTAGATTTGGATATTTTATATCAGATATCAAACAAATCAATCTACGATAAGTTACTACGAATTTCTTTTTTAAGAGAGACTAAAAAGCACGTTTTACAGTTTCAGCCACATCGACCATAATTTGAAGGAAATAATAGCGTATATGTGCCGAATGTAATTGGGGACCATATCTACGATAGTCTTTTTCTGTCTAACGTGTAATGTGCATCTTAAGATAAGGTTTGAAAAAGCTACATTTCTATACATTTATTTCGTTATTTGGGAAAGCGTGATCTTTATAAAATTTTCAATCGAAAACTAAGTTTTCTCCCGAATAAATTTCTTGGTTTTACTTTTGGTCGCGATGCATTTGCTTATTTATTTACCTATCCTCTTTTTCTCTCTTTCATTTAGACTACATGTTTTTCTTGTGTCCTGTGGGGACAATTTCATTCTCAAACTAACGTTCCATTATCATTTATAATTGAATGAAAATTCGACATTTAATTATCAGACCATTCCTTAGCCTGGCTTGTAATCTCAAAGGTGACACTCCGGAATTTCAAATCTGAGGCAGATTTACCAAATACATATTCAATGAACTTAGCATACTGATGTAGTCTCATGAATGCAGCGCTAGTGAATTCTTAAATCGACACTTTTTTACTAACTTGCGTCAAGATAAGAACTCCATTCATATTTATGCAAATACATTTCCCGCACGACCGGTTTCAAGGCATTACTTATTCAAGAGTTCATTTTCCATATTTTACCAGAATATTCAATTACAATGCTTAATTACATGTGACGTTTTTTTACGATCACGGATATCCTTTACTTTGTCAAGGAAATGTGGTAACATTTGTGATTTATTCCGCCTCACTCCTCACAAGCCCTTTTAATCTCTTTATGACAGTAATGCACGCTCTTTCACGGTTTCTGCTCTTTTCGAATTTTTTATTTTCGTGAGAAACTGTTTTACGGCATGTCATGAAATTAAATTACTTTATTAACGCACTTTGAGACTTAATTAGAAAAAACAGCATGAAAAACTAATTATTTTAGTGCTAGATTTTACGGCTATAAGCTAAAAATTACGAAACGGTATTTTTGTTCAGCTGAAGAGTTTCCTTGCTCACTTTTAAAGTAAGCGAGCGTATGCAAATTTTCGAGTGCATCATCTTTTGGGAATAGGCAATGTACTATTATCGTTTAAAGTTTGAATTGTTGCTAATAAATGCAATTGATGGCAGGTAAATATCATTATACTCTTGTATATTCCTTGAACATTGCTGTGGATATTTCGCATTTTTACTCGTAAATGTATCTTGACTTACATCGAAGGAGTAGTGAAGTTAATAAAAGGTTTATTCATGACGAAGATATTCGAATTGATACTGCATCTTGCGCTGCTCGACTAAATTCCCTTTGCGATCGTCTCAATGACCAAACATCCCATTGTTTTTTCAACTCTAGCATACGTACAACGGTCGAAAATCTCCTTATAGGAATCGGTTTACAGCTCTTCCCAGGAGCTTAGCAAAAAAGAAACAATACCGTGGAATTTACGGCCATCGACTCTATCGCCGTTCATTGCCACGGGAACCCACCTGTGAGGTGAGCGTGTAGAAGGGTGCATGCGGCCCACATGAGAGCGCCTTTCCAGACACCTCCGCTCCGCTTTTGAGCCGCGCCTCGCGATGCCATCTCCGCCATCCTTCCTTCCGAATCCGGCGCCTTATTCACAAAGATCGCCTTTTACCACTGCCTTTCCTTTATTCCAGTGTTGAAAGAGCCACGGATTCCTCTTTCGGGGGTGGAATTTATCCGTTTTCAGTAGTATAGTCTCTTGAGAACACCACTATCTTTGTTTCCGCTCACAGTTTGTCTCTGCCGAGTAGGAGGCTTAAGAAAGTACTCCCGGATCTTCTACTCCTTGTGCCGTCAAAAGGAAAGGAAACCTTACTTATTCCACACTGCGAGAGTTTAACAACTCGTTTCTAAAGAAGCCTTTTCTCTTAATCCCATACACGGCACTGTCTAGCACTCTAGTTCTGTGTTTATTTTCTGAGCTTCACAAGGATGAACAATTTTTTATTTCCGGCGAAAATATTGGGTACTTAGGGACCGTGCGATTTCTTTCAGAAAACGTGTGCCTTCCGTTGTTAAACTGGCATCGTTATCTAGGTGTGGATTTCCCAAACTTAACCGTTAATCTCAATTGATTTGGAATGGTGGAATCTACCTCTGTAGCACCAGTCTCCGTATCAGTTCACCGTAAGCTTCGGATATTCTGCTTTATCACCGATTCACATCGGTGGTATCGGTGTTGGTTTGCCGTTGTCCACTGGTTGTTTTACCATCGGATGGCTGTGAGGTCGCCGGAATCTGCCATCGGGAAGCATGCTCGAACCTTCACTCCTTCCCCACAAGTTTTCCAGACCACGGAAATCCTAATTGGGCTCTAATATCTCGCCGGTAGGGGGCCCGTGAAGTCAGAGCTTCGGATATTATGTGACGGTAGGGGTGAAACAAACGTCAACAGGGGGACGATGAAGACGCCCTCTGGAGATAGTTTGAGGGATTGGGGGGAGGGAGGAAATCTACGGGAGTAGGCCAGGTAATTCGCGCGCCTTTCCCCCCTCTCCCTTTCTTATGACCAAAACGGTGGCGCTCTTGTATCCCGATAAAACGCTCGTCTTTTGGAACTGCTCTTCCGCTTCCCGAATTGCTCCGAACGTCGCGCGATCCGAAAGCTCACTGGAAGCGGAGACGACAACGCCGGTCGGCCGCCCACCTCCCCTACTCAAAAATACAACGCTCCTCTTCCCCCTTCCTCTCTCCACATTGCCCAGGCAGCCACCCCCACCCACCCGCACCCCTTCCCACTCTCTTCCGCGCCCCGTTCCGCCTTTCCCATTGCGCGGGCGCAGTAAAGATGCCTTCTCTCCCTCTCATTCCCCCCGCTCCTTAACCAAAGCTCTTCACCTTCGCAGCCTCCCGCTCCGGTTCCGAAAAACTAGCGCATTATACTCACCTAAATAAATTACGCTTAACTTCGTTTTTAGGAAAGGCCGCAAGCGAAGTGTTTAAAGTTAATTCCAAGGGGTTTTAATATTTCCCCCTCCTCATGGCGGCGAGGCAAAGATTCCTTGTACGAGCTTAAAAAATCAGCGCTAAAAAGCCCTTTGGGCTTGATCTTCCGTCGCGTTTGAACGTCGACGTCGATTTAATTTTTTTATGGGAAGGGGAAGCAAAGAGCCTGAGAAATTTCTTAGGACCGCCTGATTTAATTTTCTTTTTCGCGATAATTTGTTTTAAGGATTACCATCCTTCTGTGATGAGAGCAAAGTAGAGGCTGAGAAATGGTATTGAGTTTGCTGTGTGCAGATTTTTGACTGTCTGAATGCCAAATGCGAAGCAGATGTTTTATCTAGCAGTTTTTGAGTTAACTGTAAGCGTGCAAAGTATTTCCTTGGTTTAGATAAATATTATTCTTTTTCTTTATACTTAATCTTCTGCATTTTTGGACAGAGGCGGGAAATTTGTGTCCTCTCCTTTACTTCTTTGAATCTATTCAGTCTTTAATTTTTTTACTCGTGCTTATTTCATTCCATTTAAAGAAATACTCGTAGGTTAGTTTTAACTTGATTAACCTCCCTTTCAACGTATATCCGTATTAGAATCATCCAAAATGTATCATCACGTAACCCAAGTGTAGCCTTTTACAACCAATCTGATATAATGATTTTACTTGAGGCCTTCCAATGAATAGAAGTTCCTCAAACTTGGTCCTATTGAGGAATAACGAAAATTATAATCGGTAAATCCTTATGTAGGAGCTGGAAAATGATCAGAAACTTCAAGAAATGTAATTGAAAAACGTTGATACCTAAATAAACGTGAATCTACGAAAATATTATGAAGGATCAAGTTGAAAATCCCTGCAGAAGACCGAGATATTTTAGAAATTCATAACTCAGGTGCGGGAGTTTGGCTCAGATTTTGGCACTTCTCCATTTTTTTACCCTCGCCGTTTTCAGTAAAATAATAACAGAAGCACTCTTAGTGAAAGTTTTTCTTTTGCTTCTCTATCAAAATAGCCTTTGTTGTCTTTTAGGCATACAGTAAATCTCGAACAGAGACTCTTGTATTCTTATTCATTGTGTGAGAAGTACACTGTAATTTTCCCACGTTTCAGACCATCACGTCAAGTACTCAGTGCATCGAACCGAAACCGTACCAAACCCCGAAACCTATAAAACAGCAGTATTTGCCGAAGTGATAACCGAACCCAAACTGAGAAAATTGAAATTCTCTAATCCGGACCTAAACCTAAAAAAGTCATATATTCCGTTCCGATTAAGGGTTATTTACAATACATATTTTACTTGAGTGTAACTGGAGGGAGATAACACTAAACGTGTAACAACGATTCACTAGTAACTATTTATAAGTTTTTCTCTAAATGTTAGTGCGATGAAGTGAAAAAGAAAAACAGCTAGAAATGATAAAGCAGACTTTCAGAAGGATATAATATTACAATAGTCAAATCGAAAGAAAAAGGTTTAAACCAGTCCGACTTTGGCGGAAGGATGAAAAACGGAACTTAAGCGGTATTTAGTTTTTTTATCGAACCGGAGCGAAAACTGGAACGAAAATATTATGTATGGATCGATGTCCTGCATAAGAGCTATGTAAGTAAAACCAATATTTGGACGTGGGGACTACTTTCACTTTGTTTCATCAAAAATGCTGTGCTTTACGCATGAATTGAATAAAGAAGTATAGGATTGACGATTCGTTGATTCAAGCGAACCTTTCGTTTATAACCATTCGTTATAAATAATCCATTCGTTATAAATAATCCATTCGCATTTAGGTATTACTTTATTGATGAAGGCGTAGTTACAAATACCGGTTTCGAATCATAATTGTCATGCAATATTCGTAACTACTCATTCCTTCTTGTAATTTGTTTGACTATTAAGCTTTTCTTTGAATTTGAGAATATAATTCTGACCTACCTCAGTGAAGGAACGCTTAATATACTAGCCCTATAACTCTGAAGTTCCGGACTCGAGTTCAAGCTTTTCGCATTTTCGCTGGTTAGGGATATTATATATGTCTATGATCCCTAAAGTTATCAAAACGTATAATAATTGGGTGTTCCTGTTTCCACTTAAGATTATAAATAAATAATCCGCTTAAAGCCTGAATTTATATGGCTAAATCAAAATCATTATATTTTTATCCGAAATGCATTGTTTCGAAAATCTTCAAAAATCCGTAAAATTATTCGATTCCATGAAATATATTCTATACGTTACTGTGTCATATCATTCTATGAAATAGTCATGTTAGAATATCTATTTCGAATTTTTCGATATCTTTTCCTTTTTCTGATAATCTTATAGATATCCGGGTAACTCTTTAATTTTTTCATTACATACCCTAAACAGATTGAAGAATTTTCTCGGTTTGAACCTTTGCAGTCCGTCTCTTTTTCACGTCAGTAGGGAATTGAAATCGATGCGTCCCAATCTAGGTAAAGATTTTAACATTAGATACCGCGTGATTTATTTGACTGCTTGGTTCCTTTCGATAGACATCTTTTGCAATCATATGCAGTATTTCCTCGATGAATTTGATTTATTGCTGATCAGCTACGAGTTCTTAAATGCAAGGGAGCCGTTACATCTTCTTTAAAGAGGCCAACTAATAAAGGATAAAAAAAAGTGAGAATCCAAATATTTTTGCCATGAAACACATTATAAAGAAGAAAGGTCAAAGGTATTTGGAATGACAATTCTTTTGGCTAATACATTTAGAGAACTTTTTCAATACATACACCTCGAAGAGCGTCTCATTGTAAACATATAAATATATTTGCCCAAACTCTTACCGCTTGGGATCAAAGTTTCAAAGGTATGAATTCCGAGATTTTCTTGAGTTAGCCGTAATTCTAAATTCAATGCAAGATTTTGACGTCATGTTTGAATGAACCGTAGGGAAGATCAAATCAAGAAAAAAGCTGGCGCCTCGGAAAATACGAAGAACTTTTCCGTTATGCATCAATTTGATAAAATAAGTTAGACTTCGGCGTAGACAGATTTCAACTGTGAATCGGTCAAGCGTTTGCGCTCCTCGAACTGAAAGAGAAGAGACTGACCGAGTCCGTGAAATTGTACTACGAAACACGTTTTCGAGTCCTACTTACGAGGGAAATGGAATGATGCTACAGAATAAGGATTGCTTACCATTGCAAAATCAATGTATTCGTTATTTTCCATTGTTTTTAATTATTGGATGCTAATAAGCAGCAATAAGAATGGCTTGCTGATTTTACTCTGAGATTATAAATGCAGGAAATAGTCTTGGTGCTTTAGAGGAGGATCTAGTATCTTCAATCGCAGCATAGCCCTTTTTAGCACCTGTGAGTAGAAAGTATCCTTTTAAGCTGCGCATTTCACTGATACTTCTTTTTCCTGATATTTCACTAACACTAGTATGGCTATAAGAAAAACTAAAATTTCCAATTAGATAGTTTAAAAAGAGAACTCAAAGAATATTCGTGCAATATACTGCCCGAGGCAACGAAAAAAATGTTGGGTCAATCATCGCCCAATAAGCTACAGACAGTTATAAATGCAAACAGTTTGCATGTAACATATTAAATGTATTCAAATCATTTCATTCATTTATATTATACTTTTCCATAATTTGACGAAGAAATCTACCTACATTAAGTAAACACAAATGTACTTCTGATGTGCAAATACGTTTTTGGTGGTGAAAAGTTCATTCCTTTCATGACAGAGCTGCTAATTCATAATAACAGAGTATTTCTTTTTATAATTCAATCTTGATTTTGAGTTATCTATGTAATAAAATGATTTCCATTCATAAAGTATCTCAAAACGTTAATCTTTTGACAAAAAACGAGGTGTGCAAATAATTTCTTTACCCACTGTATTTCACCGATATTCCTGATTTTCCATGAAAACCTTCACTAAGAAGAATGTTATTCACAACCATTGAATTTGAGTCCATCCTAGTGTAAAAGCTCCTAACGTTCAGGAGTTGATGGCTAAATGATGTGCGAAATGTGGTAGCTATAGTTTTGTAAAGGGGAATCCTAGTCGCAAGACTTTCTAGAGTTTAAATCTAAAGGCAATAGGTTTCTCATCTATCACATTTTGTTCCCTTCACCACTTTTTTTCGACGTTATTTTATCTGAGCGGAGAGGTGTTAATTATTCACTCGAATTCAGCACGGAGGATTTGAAAGTGAGGAATTTCCTCAGATTTAATCAAAGTTAGCGGGATTTGGACACCACGTCTATAATCTACGATCGTAATAAATAATACAAGCTTTTATGTGACCTTTCATTCATGGAATGTACTAATAATTAATGGAAAAGATTCACTCTTGGGTCAACAGTGTTGCAGTTTTGGACCTTATAAATACAATTATTTCCTTTTATGAATCGTCAAATTAATATTTAAATCAAACCATCTCTTAACATCAGCAGGTACTCCATAATAACTATTTTCAAATCGTTCAAAAGTACAAGAAATCCTGGACCAAAAATCTCTGTGGTAACTCACCAAAAACGTATTTTTATCTATGAGAATATGAGATTATGATGTTCCACAACAAAAGTATCATCAAATGACAGAACTTCAGCGCCCTTTTACAATGATATCATCTATATTAGATGCAATTAACTTACAATTAATATAAGTTCTCAGTAAGTTATTTTGATGATTTTGAAAAACCATGATTATCTTTTTACCAATTTAAAGAAAAGAAGTCACTGCAATTAACTTACAATTAACTTGAACTTGCAATTAACTACTGAAATATTGGTGACACAACCGGTATCCTCTTTCTTGATACATTATAAAACGTTCCTTGTAGATCTGCAACTCTGAAGATTTATATGCACACCCTAAAGAAACTAAATAAAATCTCACTTACATCTTTAATATACCAATCAGTTTCCAATTTGAAATTAAAAGATGCAAACGTTCAAAGATGTTTTTCACTGCTGTAACTATTTTCTAAAGAAATGTAGTAAGTTATTAACTGAATGATATCAAATTACTTTATATCTGTAATTCCTTCAATCTATTCTAGCCTTCTCTTCAGATCATTGGTCAGTAGTTTCGGAAATACCCTTAAACATGGAGACCTTAAACCTTAACTCTTGAGTCCGCATAAGTTAAATAACTATTCAGCTATGCCTCTTGCACATTAAGACATCATTTAAAATTTTGTGTATGTTTAGGAATGTCTTTTGAGATTTCTCTTTTAAATATTTTTTGAACGAACCCCGCAAATTTCAGTTAAAATAATTTTCGGAGAAACAATTATCAAATCAGCTCTGAAGGAATGGATCCCACAGAAACACAGAACTTCCTCTTCGAAATCAAGACGTTCTGATGACCTCTAAGAACTTTACATGGTAATTAAATCAGAAAATTTTAATTTCATGGTGGATTTTTTTATTTTTATAACAAAGAGAATCAAAGAAAAAGCGAAGGTCTTACATAGAGCTGAAAACTCCCACAATCTGAAATATTCTACTCAGATTTGTGTACTTTTCTGGGTGTATTCTGGAAATATAATGCCTTTAATAGAATACGATTTTCAAAGAATATTCAGTAATGCTGCTGTTGGAAAAATACCTTAAATTACTCGGTATTTCATGCCATTTTAAACTCTCCCCGATGTATTCCCAATTTACTTGTTTGATGTATATCAACAATTTCATCATGGCTTTAATCGGAAAAATTTTCCATGAAATGTCTTATGTACAGTTAGTAAAATAAAATTATTTGAATACTTTGGATTTTACATTTTATCGTACTTCCAATCGAAAGAGACTATCATTACTCATTGGAAATGACATTTTTTCATTTGTTCGTACACATGATTTATGCACATTTCTTCCTTCTGTGCAAGCTATTTTGGAATTTATTGTCCTTAGTATGATATTGACTCACGTATACTCGTTCAGAGGCTGCGATTACCTTTTCTCGTGCATATAAGATCGCGTGATTTGGCCATTTTTCATTCGCTTTGTGTTTTTTGGCTCTACGGCAAACGGAAAATTGCACATGTGAATGCAATCTGCTTCTCCTCAGTTCGAGAAAGATCGATACTTCGTAATCTCTAGAAAAGGATGAACTCAAAATCGAAAGATTTCCTTATCTCATTACGTTTTTATAACTGTTCGACACGAAAGAGTTTCAATGTTCAATGGAGGTGATAATCGTAAAACGTTATAGCGGATCTATTCCGTTTTGATTTGACGTACTAATTGAATGAAATATATAACTACTGCTGTGAAATGTTAAGAGGATATCGTGATTTTCGTATACTCTGTTTGGTTTTGTTTAAATGAAATTAATTTTAAGCAACAAAAACTCCCACAATAATTATGATTATTGGAGACATCGCAATAAAGAATCGACCGTTAGCCAAATTTAAGCGGGTATTGTAGCCGAACACAGTGAAAACGAGTGATATTTATATTATTCCTAATTAAAAATTATCAGACATATTTAGACATTTTTTCTGTCAAATGATAACTGTGTTACATATTGTGGTGTTTCGTAGTAATATTTGAATAATATTTGTTCAATATAATAGCAAGCATCTCTACTTAAGTTCGACGGTTATTCACGAAACCGTTTCTATGTTTAATATTTAATTTATAATGGAATTCCTCCAAATCTCGCTAGAGAAGATTATTTATTCTCTATATTTGTATATATAAATGCAATATCAATGTTGATTTTGAGGCTATGGTGAGGATCCATTAACAATGTAATGTAATAATAATTCTTTCGCTTAAGCTGGTATTTATTTGATATACTCCAGTAAACTAGGCAAGGGGGGGAAAGAAAAAAAAAAGAATCCACAAAGTTGGAGATTATATAGTTTGTTTTGCTTCCAGATTTTACAGTTGATTTCCCACATTATTAAATCCCTCGTAGGTAAATTATACGGATGAATTTTCCATGAGTTATTTTTCGAAAGTGAGGTGAAATGAGCCAAGATGATGTTCTCACTTTCTTTTACTATAACCGAAGAACATACATCGAATTAGAAACATTATTTTCATCTGTAGTTGACAGATGTGTGTTGGTGATTTATTTTTATACGAGAGCGCTCAAGTGTGCTTACATTAAATTTTGTATTCCTGTTATGCAAGCATATAATTAAAATGCTGTCAAAAATTCTCCCTCCTGCTGCGAATTTTCCCGCGGAAAACGCAATAATCTACCTCCGGTAGTTTACCTTTATTTCCTCATGGAAACAAAATGATAGTTATTCAGCGTACTCATTTAATAATCATTAAAAATTCATTTCTCTCTTTGCGTTCGTTTCGTACTTACTGCTTCCAATATTTTAATTTTCTGCTTAAGAGGAATTGTATTAAAATAATCCCTTTTCGCACTTAGTCGATGTTTATTTACTTCGAGTGTGTATTTCAAAGCTTGAACCTGATAATTAATTGTTTGTGATAATCGATGGATTCAGCTGTAACTAAGAGAAACTCTATAGAGGTTAAGGCATAAATAAAATAATTAAAAGATTTGCTGTGGAACCTAGGCATCTTTATTTCTGTCTTCACCTTCAGAATTGTATTTGATCATCGATTTTTAAGAGTTTATTAAATAACTCTAACATAATCGTAATTTTGAAGAAAATTTTACTTCTACAGATATTTCGAGCTACATGTACAGAAACTATAGAGATAAGGCTGCTTCCAGAAACAGGAATACACTGGGTTTCTTCACTGGTTAGTCATTGACATGGAATTATTATTGATATTATTATGTTCCAGGTATTATTCCTCCTAGTTTTTTTATCTTACTCCCTTAGTAGGATCCCTTTCAGTTTTTGCATTTTCAGGCATTGCTGGAAAAGCAATTACACCCAACAGCCAGAACTATCGAAGCTTGTTCTAATATGTTTTCCACTAATTCCAAACATCGTTTTATCAACATTAACACAAACATTTGAAATCGATATTTTTTCTTGCCTTTAACATCCATACTTGTTTTTATTTTTAAAAGCAATCAGATGCATATTAAATAAGAACTACTATAGAAAGTAAAATGTATCTTTTCAATGAAGAATACAGATCACCTACATTTTTTTGTTTTCATTTTAATGTAAATTACGCGATAGTATTGAATAAAAAGAAAATGTTTGCATGATTTATAAAAAAATTTAAATATTAATATGGTATTAAGTTAAAAATTGATTCAAGGAAAGGGATAATTGACTAAAAAATTTATATTCAAACTAGTTTCCCTTTTCAAGAAAAACAAATTGAAGCACGGCTTTACGGACACCCTCGAAGGGGGAAGCTTTGTCTCTGAAATGCGCATGAGGTAATTCCTAGAAATCGGTAATCCATAACTTTCCGTTTGTCTCCAAACGTGGATTCAATCATCCGACGTATGGCCTACGGAGTATTTCTCAGCCTCTAATTTTCCTTTATTAGTCAATTACAAGGAGTTGTGATAATACTCATTTATTAATTTGAAAGATAAGGTGGAAAAATGTCAGTTAACGTTGTCTTTATAAGCTCATGCTGCAAAACTGTGCTATTCCCATTTTGTAATGAATATTTGTCAGAAGATCTGCAGTCATTAAGTGCTATATTTGGAACGCTTTTATGGTAATATTTGTAACTGTCAGGTGGGCACCGAGGGATAGAATGAAGCTGAATGTGATTAGCAAAAAATGAAACAAGAAACAAACAAAAGATAATGAATTTGGTTATCAAACATTCATGTACACTCTCATAGAGAATCGCATTTGTCCGTCAGGAGGATTGGATGGATTAATTCACTAGGAATCTGAGCTATCAGTTATTACGCTCTACTTTTTCCTTATTTTTTGTCAGTGAAAAAGAGGAAATGGAAACTAAGTTTACATCCTCTTGAAATATTTTATTCCTGCATTCCAGCGTTACTATACATTTTCAGTAGTAGGAAGACTTTCCATATAGCTCAATCATATCTTATGTGATTGTTTTTCAAAGAGAGTATTTACGAGTCGATGGCAAGTAATTTTGGTCACATTTTAATGTTTTGCCATTAGTAAATGTAATTTAGTATGCGATGAATTCTTTTGTTGGGTTCGGATGTGATGGACATATCAAAATGCAATTATGTTATATTTAATCGTATTAGTATGTCCATGAGGATAACGGAAATATCATATTAATGATATTGACTGACTGATTATGGTTAAGATGCTATGTGAGTGTCTTGTTTATCGCCATCACTATAGGTACTTCAAAACTCATCCATAAGTACGAAAAATAATCCAATAAGAGATTTCATAATAGATATTAATATTAATAGATACTAAGTACTTTTGTCCTGATGCATCTATCATGTATCTTTACATCTTATCACAAATAAGCTCCTGTAAGTATCGTGAACATTGTGGATATTTGTTTAATTGTATACGGGGAAGGGTTTCAGTTGTACTCCAGTATTCCCGAAAGTATGTCAATCATCATATCTAATATGAGTAAAATTATCTATGAATGCCTGGTCCTCAAATATTTCTTGTCTAATTCACGTAATGAACGCAGTGATTTTGGATGAAATATCAATCTTTGTTTCATCGGAATTCTAGCATCGTTTTAAAAATTTTGGTTTGATCTCATCCATAAATCCATCATTATCATGTTTAATCTTGAACTCATGGTTGTATGGCGTTGGATAAAAATCAATGCGACATGAGTTCTTCATCATTCCTCCATGCTGCTCTGTTATGGATACGTTTTCATTTTGCTGTAGCTTCTCTGCTCCAATACATTATCCAACATCTGAATCCTCTTACTCCCCTTTCCTTTAATCTTCCCTTCAAGAGAATTCATTAATTGGTGTTCCACTCCTAAACTGAGCCCATTCCACTTTATTTTTCTTTTTATTATACCTTTCATCAGTGTTTCCCCTTTTCTCTAAACGTCATTTTGTTCCTCCTCTACCCTTCTGTCAATCTTTTAAGAATGAAATCGTTTTAAGAATGAACAAATGCGGTAGATTTTAAGGCATGAATATTTTAACTAAGCTTATGTAAATAACAAGTCTTTTCTTCAGCGTTTGATTAGGATTTTAAAATTTCATACGAAGTTCATTCAGAATTGTGAACTTAAAAAATGCAAAGAGCCTAAAAACCCATCCAACCCTTCCCGATGAGCTTTTTTGCTGCGAGTTTAAGCCATTTGATATTTGACTTAGCAATCGATAAGCACCCCCAGTCAAAAAATAGGCTTTCCTTTCTGAGCCTCTCACTTCCACTATTTGAACTATGGGAACTGAGAGTAAATTTTTGAAGTGATGACTAAATGTTTACGTTATCATTTTGTCTACCACTGTAATTGTACAGTAAATGAATTTTTGTTGGAGAATAGGGAATTAAATAAATAAAATATTTTCTAGTCAGCAATCAAGTTCTCTTGTCTTCCTGTAAAACCTTTGATTCAACTCGCAAATTTCTTTCCAGATAATTACCTTTTAACAGAATTTGGTATTACGGGAGGTAATAAGTGAATACAGGTGATCTACTACTCCTTAGCAAACGAATCTTACTCATCTGAGTTTGTTAAAGATGAAACGGATTCGCTATAAGAATTTTTGCATTGTGATGGAAGCTGATTCCTTCGATAATTTTCCATCATATCGAAGCTGTGAAAGATCTGAGGGAAAGTTTTGACGATCTAAAGTTTGGGGAAGCTGTAACAGGAAAGGGGAATTTCTAAGAAGAGAAGGAATGGTGGTTTACAATCGATATCTAGAATGAGGTGAATAATTTGAAACTTTTACTCTGAATAAGCAAGCCAATCAAATATGACATAACCCAAATCCATTACAGAATAACATATTTCGTAAGATGTACTTTTTATGGAATTAAAGTTTTCGAAATTTGATGGAATGAGAGAATAATTCAGATCATCTACCCATTTGGTGGACCCAAGACAAACATCATCGCAAATTCCTTACATTGAGAATAAACTCTATAGGAAAGGCACTGACATATCTGCAACTTACGGTTTCTGATAAATAATTTGTAAAGCTCAGAGGTTCAGTCCACTTCTAAAGTTACTTCAAAGGAGCACTATCACGTACTTTGAGGAATTTTTACAAGATGTTATTATTCATATCAAAAATTACTTTCATTTTAACGTAAAGATACTGATGCCCATTATCAGTTGAAACTTTTAATGCTCCGTTTGGAAAACGAAATGTAATATTTTTCGGAAGAATGTCTATTAAATTATTAAAATGCGTTTATATGATGAACATCATCTGTAATTAATTCTTATCTAGTATTTATTTCCTAAACATAAGTTTAAAAACATGTGCGTATACGCTGCATAGTATTTTGTAAGAGATTTTCGTTGATTGCATCATTAAACTAACATTACGAATTTTTTGAGAAGTATGAGTACCGTAAGAAAATAATTTTTAGGAAATTATGAGAAAATTCTCAAAGGAATCATATTCATATAATGAAAAAGTAATTTAAAAAAGGTTGCTGGATATTGGCTCCTTTGTTTGTGTAAATTTATTGGTGCATTAAAAATATACGAAGAGAAATCCGTGATTTATATCAATATACTTAGCAAAAATGTTGGTGCAATATTTAAAAAACATTTGAACAGATAAAAATCACTAATAGTAGTATCAGAGAAGACTGTATGGACCTACAGGTTTTCTACTGATAGAAATCTGTCTAAAAATAAATATACAATAGAGTTACAATGTTTCCTTATGGATGAGTGATAACGTAGTATAGATCACGATGATTTGGCTATAAGGGTATGAAAAGAAATATTGTAGGATCATGTAAAGACGATTAGATTTTGCTCCCATTTTAAAGGGACTTCCAACTGAAACTGAGATACAACTTGAATTTATAAGCTCAGGAAGAAAATCATTTTTAATTAGATTAAAGGAGAAAGTAGTAAAGAAAAGAATGACGTGGGAGGAATAGGAAGGAAGAGGTCGGGTAAAAGATGCCCTTCGCATGGGAATGGAAACCTAATGAAGGCAGGACGTGCCATCCCATTCGACCCCATGCCCTACCCCCCGCGGAGGCACCGTGCCTTCCGGTAGGAGAATGTTTTGGCTTGCAGAGAAAGACAGGGAGAGAAGCAGTGACTCATATGGAAGCAGCTGGTGTCAAGAAAGAAAAGAAGATGAGAAGAAGAGAGGAACATAATGTACGGGGAAGAGTCGAAAGAAGAGGGAGAGTATCTCAGTCGCCTATCTTGATATCTAGATATAGGGGAAAGGCGTTATGAGTCTGTATTAAGATAGAGACGGGGATACAATGCGGGGCCACCATGTGGTATGCGTTTAGCTGTAAATAGATGAAAAGTTCAAAAAGAATAATGATAAAGAAGATGATGGAAAGAGAGAGGAAGTATTGTGGATGCAAGGGAGACACTTTTCATACAGATCGAGTAATAACGCTCCAATATGACAAATTTTCTTGGGTATGCTCTCTCAATACCACTTTCCCATGACTTTCACTTCATGCGAAGAAGCTACTTTAAGCGCGTAAGTTACTTTCAGCCAACTATTTACATTAATAGAGATTTATTTTAGTAGTGAAGATGAGAAAGTAACATCTCAAACACCGAAACATTTTCATTGTTGATGAGAGATGACTAGAATGGTTAAGTATCACTTCGAATGGAGGAAGCAGAATAAAAAAACAAGTATAGTAAAACAGTCCTTCTCTTAAGCTTCAATTCAAAATGTTTGCCTTCATTCGTCATTTCTGTAGCCTGGCAAAAAAAAATAAAAATAGATCTGAAAATGTCGTTCTTTAATAAGAAAACCCTTATCAGAGCCGAGATTTCAACGATCCGTTCTGAAATCAAGCTTACTTTTATTTGGGATAATTTGGCAAGAAATATAGCTATTGTCTTTTTATAGGAACGCAGTAGCATACACACATAATTGTACATCAACCACGGCTGGCTTAAATGTATTTCTATGAAACGATATGTAATGAAGACCTAAATATCGTTTGAAGTTTTGGGAGGTAGTGTGTTCTCTTCCACTATTCGGGATTTTCGTTCTCAAGAGCCTGTTACAGAATTAGGATAATGGAAAGATTCGACGCAGATGGTATAATTGTAACTTGCCCACAAATAAACGCAGAGTATCTTAAATGTAGTTAACTGTTCATCCGAATTCGATCTCACGAATTTCCATCTCATGAACTCCATGAAGTTCCAAATAGATGCTGAGCCATCAATACATCCATCCCCAAATTTTATATATATTCATTCACAGTGGCGCTACAACAGTTGCTTTGCCGTTGTTCGTCCGTTCATTATTTCAGGTTAGATGGAAGAAGAGACTTTTTAGTCTCAATCTCGCCTTAATAAAGACCTTAATTACCGGAAATATCCCAAAGAATATTTTGGTTTTGCTCTTGGAGACAGCGCAGAGATTGTGAATTAAATTACTTTGGAGGGAATCCTGATTCTCAGATAATGTTCAAGTGATAATGTAGAAGGGTGCGGAGGAAGAAAGGCCCGGATAGGCTGGGGGAGAAAAGAATGTTAGCGAGAAGGAAAGCCAACCCCATGTATCGGTGCGATTGAGTGTGGCACACCGGGAGAGCGATAGGGAAGGGATGTGGAGGACGTGACGGAGGAAAGAGAGATAAAGAGGCGAGAGATAAAATGAAAATTGGATCGGACGACGTCCAACCCTCAGTCTCATCTCCCGTAGGATTTGGGCCGCCACACCCTTTTGCCACCCCCACATATTCCCCACATAAGCCCAATTACTGCTGCGGATCGCCATTCAGCGACACTCTTTTAACCCAGCAAATTCTACATTATCTTCCTCACAGCAGCACCATTTCACATCTTTGCCCCTCGCCTACCTTACTCCTAACATTTCCATTTCCTCTGCTTGAATCCCTCACATCACATCCACCGTTAATTTCCTTCAATCGAATATCCCCGTCATTAAATCCCTCTTCACCTCCCTTGTTTTTGTAACGTGAAATGTACAAAATTTCAGCATGATGTTGTAATGAAGCATTTTAAATTTGAATTTTGGAAACTAAAGAAATAATCACTCGCATAAAACGTAATTTCTTTGTTATGAAGGATTAATAGATTTTCGTTGTTGTGTTGGGAGGGTAACTTAATTCAAACAAATTTCCTACGTTCACTTTCGTAATAAGGAGGAAACAATTTTGTATTAATTGTCAAAGTACTGAGACATAATATTTCCTTATCCAGAAGCTATAAGTTTTTCTATCAACCTTTTCATTTATACATCGAAAATCATTTTCTTTTAGACTAAAAAGCAAGTCTAACTACTGAGTAAAAGCAAAATAGCATTTGTTACCTTTGAGACGCAGGAGTGGCTGATAGAATCGCTTAAACTTAATATTCTTAGGTTTTTGATTAGAACTTTGATCGAGATTTTATCAGTATGAATAAAATATAGTGCCTTGTTTGCTCCTCTCACAGAAGTTTGTTTTTGCACCCTTCATTTATCCCACGTCCCACACTCAGCTCGCCGATTTCAGGCTTTAGCCGTATCGCAAGCGCCCTTTTATCACGCTCCTTCGGCTTAATCTCTCTGACCGGTCAGCCCGTAAACTCCCCTTGAGATTTCACTCGTATGTATGTACCTTGGTGCGTGAAACCCACGTTTTTTTATTGCAGGTACAAACGGAGACTGATAATGATAGTGAGTTATAAAGTTCGAATAGAATCGCTTGGAAACGTTCGTTGTACAGTTCTTTTCTGGTTATTAATTACATTTATTTTGCATTTTATTGATGTTTTTAACAATCCATCAAGTCATATCTCTGTAAAATTACATACTTCTTACGGTTGCAATTTATTTTTGCGGTTCCTTTTTGAGATGGTATAGCCTAAGGTAAATTTACGTTCAGAGAGTTTATGCCTACTACATTTGCGAAGTGCTTTCAGTTTCTTTCTTTCAGTTACTTGGAAATATATTATCGCATTTCCTATTAGTCTTTCTATTCAACAATTTTCTGAACTTAAGCTTTCTATTACTACGCATACAAAAATAATACATGATTTATATGATAAACTGAATTTTAGGAACTCCCTTTCCTTCTATAAAATTTCAAAATATTTCCGAGTTTGATTTAAATGTTAGGAAACGAGCATTAGCTATCGCTGTACATATTCAGATGGAATAAACTCCCCTTTTAGAAGTACGGAAATACATACAAAAAACAATCGGTATTAGAAAACGGAGCCGAGAAATTAATTTTTTAAGATACATTCGACAGTCTTTTTCAATATATATAGATAATTTTATTAGTTCTGTAATAATATTGGAGACATTCTTTTTTTTTCGTCTTTCCACTCTTCTAGATTAGAGATCTTTTAGTGTCCTCTGATACATCGTTCATGACGATGATTCCGTTGCTCGGAAAGTGAACACATTCCAACCATTTCAATCACATAAATCATTTAATAATATGCAGATCACAACTTGACGTATGTTAAGTATGTTTAAGTCTGACATAAATTGCGTTATTTTTTAACATTTCATTTCCAATAATTTTACTGGCACGTGTGCTGTGATATTCAGAAGTCAATGAGTCCGCAATAATTTCTATAGAGACTTTAGCACGGCACCAATGAATCTATTTTTCATTTCAAAAATTTAATTTAACAGTTATTTTCTAGGAAGAACTAAATTACGTTCCACATATTACTGCCTTTGTTCTCAATTGAATAGCTTCGCGGAGTCATTCAGGTCTCTTCATCGAATTCTATGACTATCGACGAAAATTTATAAATGCTCATGCATATAACGATGCTTAAACGAGTTTTGGATCTCCGAATCGTTTTCTTTTTTGGTATCTATTGCTGATGCGTAGTAATTGGAAGAACTTCGTGGATGCGAACGTAATTGGGAAGCCGAAAGCAATTGCAAGACCAATTAAATCGTTCTGTTGGATAACAAAGTTAGGTGTTAAAGCAGTTAAAGCTCCGGTTAAAATACGATATGTATATATTTTATAAAACTTACATTTTATTACAGCTACGTTGCTTAACGATACGAAGTGATTAATTCAAATCGAGTTTTCTTCGATGTTCACGGATGCGGATGATATTTTTTGGAGGAAATTTTAATTATTCAACGATTTTTCGTTATATTTAGGCTTTACTAATAAGTTTTTGATTACAGATTAGATTAATTAATATTTACAGGTATACCGGTTCATGCGAAAAGAAGTTTTTTCGCCTGATATTCTCTCTATCGAGTATAAAATGCGTTGGCTCTGCAACCCGTTTAGAATGTAACAGAAAAAGTAGAAATTAACCATTCCGGGGATCCTTGATAAGGAAGTGTATTCGCATTTGATAAAAGCAGTCTCGTGTTCGATTCCCCGTGGGAGCCCATATGTGCGGAAGGACATCAGCTGTTGAAAACCTTTAATATAACTGCTACTGCTATATTTCTTTTATTAGGGAGAAAATATATTAGTAATAAAAGCATGTCTTCCTACGAACGAGTATCTCTTTCGCTGTTCTTTTCTAGTAGAGTATAATAATGTGGGTATCTCAATATATCTTGGAAATTTTTCTCAATAAACTCTCCTTTTTCATCAGTTATGAATATTAGGTCATGGAATAGATGAAGATGATTTTAACCTGACATTTCATAGAGCTAATAAAATGTCTTATCTAACATATTATGAGAAACTGAAACTTTTTCAGTGTGATAACTAGATATATGAAATATACTCCATAGAAATTTGTTGTCGATTCGCAATTTGGTGGCCGGTTGCTAAAATAATCCGCATAAAAGTAAAACCACCTTTGCAAAAACAACGCACGTTTAAAATTCACTGTTCACTTCGAGATAGAAAGAGTAAATGTGGAATTCTCTGCATAAAGTGGCGTTTTTTCTCAAAAGTGTTACAAGCTTTCGATCTTTGGCAGATACTTCCACCATATCACATCCGGAGATCTTACCTTAAGGAAAAACTCTCGGCTGATCGTTGCTTGAGCTTTTTTTTCTAAATTGCCTTCGAAAGGGAATGAGCCTCCGTCCCGCAAGGAGTGTTTCGATAAAAAAAAGGGAGGGAAAACCATTAGGGAGAGGGAAGAAAATCGCAATATGGCGTCACCATTGCAACTGATACGCGGCAAGTGAAGGGAATCAGAAATGAAAAGGGAAACTAAGGTTAGTGAAAGAAGGATAAGAGGAAAGGAAAATAATAAAGCATGAATATTGAAGTAAAGCAGAGGGAGAAGCATAAAAGTGTATGATAATGAAAAGGAGAAGATAATTAAAGGCAAATGCGTTAAGGAATAAAGCGGAGATTTTTATCACGGAGAAGAAATTAAATTTTTTGTGGTGGAAGCTAAACATGTCATAGAGAGGTAATGGGAAGAAAGCTAAGGAAGAAGCAGGAGTTTATAAATCATCAGTGAAGGGATAAAAGAATAACACTAAACCAAGCTTTTAACTTTGGAGCTAAGAACGGACTGTTTATGTTCAACGGACAAAGGAATGTATTCATTATGGGTACCAAGATGAAATAATGTTTAAATTCAGCATTGAAGTCCTGTTAAATATTTAAGTTCTGTTGTTTAGCAAAGGATATTAGAATAGTATTAGCGTAACAGGATGAAAGAAAAATACTATTGTTTATCGATGTAATAGGGCTTTTCTAGGTAAGGCAATATGGAAATTACGCAACCTCTCTCAGATGTAAGAACAAATACTAGCGTCTCAAAGGGAAATGAGGCTTCACAGTTAACATTACATGAGGAAAGTAGAAATCCAACAAAAACATTCGTTAAAAATGGCGTGGAGTTACATAGAGGTGATTCTAGTGTTTGTAGCTCGAATTTCAATCCCAAGTTCAAGAGCGAAGGTCACAAAGAAATCAAGTCAGCGGTAGCGAGCTTTAAGAGTATTCGCAATAAGCAAGCAGAACTCTTCGACTTGACAACAAATACAATCGGCGACATAGTATTGGGAAACGACACTTGATCAAGAAGTAGCGTCTAATGAGATTTTTCCTTCTGTTTCATCCTTCGTACAGTTTCCTTTCATACAGTTCGCGAAACCAGAAGCAAACAATCGGCCGTTTTGCATTTTGTTAACGACAATGGAAGCACCGTAGAAGACTCACGCGAATACACAAATATTATTAATCGACGTTTAAAAAAAGTTTCATATCAGATGATAATCGCGTCAACGCATCTTCTACTCGGGTTAAATAGAAAATAGAGTTAGTTCGAGCTAAATGAGGCAGGTATAACAATCCTTTTGCCGGAAATCGATAGTGAAAACCTCCCGGGTCAGAAAGAATTCCTGTCCTCGTTGTATCTACGTTTGCAAACAAGCATGCTTCCCTCCTTCCTGCATTCTTCAAGAAATCTTAAACCGATAACGCTAACTCCGATATCTTGTAAAATTGGCACGTAATATTCAGTTACGAGTTCGTATATTTAATGTGTTTCCTCAATCGAGCGATAATATTACAATTACGCGCTGTGAACATGATTGAAGGACAGACGCCATATTCCTGGATTTTAGGAAAGCGTTCAATACATAGTCACACACGAAGTTACTGCAGAAACTAGAGTCTTACGCAATCGACAATCAAATTATTTTAATGGGTTAAGTCATTTCTGACATGCAGTTCTGACAACGCGAGGTCTTATCGTGGATGGCGTCTTTTCCGTCGAAGTAGGAGTGTCTTCAGGTGCTCCTCAGAGCAGCGTTATCGAACCAATTTTGTTCCTAATTTACGTCAACGATATTGAAGACAATCCAAAGAGTAATGTGAGCCTCTTCGCGGTAGACTCTCATAAAAAATTCAAAAAGTGGAAGATACATCCATATTACAGGGTGACCTGGAGGTTATTTTTAAATAGTATGAAGATTGGTATCTCGATTTTAATGTAGAAAATGTGTACTCGTAGCATCGAACAAGCCGATTGCCGATTCGTAACTTTTGCCAAACCCCTATCACATTAGTGGGGCAACTTTAGAATTGATTCAGTGTAAATACTTAGGATCCTTTTCAGTGGTAATTTATCGCTTAAAAAGCACATTTAGAGTGCAGTAATAGGACCTCAAGGCAGGTAACCGCGTTCTCAGGGGACATTCAGTCAGTGTGAAAGAAGTGGCTTATTTCTCAATCGTTCGTCCGTTGCTTGAGTATTGTTTCGCGATGTGGAGTTTGCACGAGAAGGGCTTGTCCTGGGGCTACAGCGCGTACAATGCAGAGCAGCTCCTTTCGTTAAGGGGGACTATAGTTTCGATAGCAGTGTATCAGAGATGATCAAAACCCTCGGCTAGGAATTTCTTAAGCATAGAAGAACCGCGCATAGGTGTAAGCTGTTCCAGAAATTTTAAAGTACTGATTTGCATGACGAAATACGCGATGTCGTGATTCCCATACTCAGCGAGCGCGATTTTCCAGACCAGACGTCAACGAGATTTTGCAAGATCGAGAACGAATAACTATTTCTGGTCTCTTTTTCCTGATAGTGTTAAGAATACCAATCATGTAGCCAATTAGGAAGGTCGGTGTTTTCCAACCCTTTACCATACGCCATGTGTTGGCTCGCGTGTTATGTAAATATTAATGTTGTGAGACCATATTTTTAGACTACTATTAGAGTATCATATTTTTATTCACATACGATGTTCAGATGATTCTCATTTGGTTTATGTGTTTTTAGTTAAGATAGTATTTATTCATGCTCTTTGCTGTAATTCACCAATCGGAGGTTTATTAATAAAACAATTGTGGCGATATCTCGTGGAACTTAACCAGTGTAGCTCAAAACAAAATCTGATTCCGTTCCCAGAAAATATGTTTGGATAAAACACGACCGGTTTCAAGGGTTCTACATCAGCTTCAGTCCTAGCTGAGGTAGAACCCACGATACCGATCATATTTGCTAAAATTCATTTTCTGTGGGGTCAGATTCCACTGATTGGAGATTTATTATCGAAGATTATGGAAATATAAAACCAATAGAAGAGTTTTCGGCTCCAAAGGAAAGTATCGACCTAGATTTTTTAAATGTATACTACTTTTATTTTCAGCAATATTTTCTGTGGCTTAAATAATGTATCAGAATTGGAGTAACCTCTGCATTTATAGGAAGTAGTTTTCGGTTCGGAGATATTACATCTGCAGAGAGGGTATTGCGACGGAAAGTTCTTTTCGAGGTACATTTCCTTATACATTTCATCGGAATAGTTGATTTATTCAAAGTCACATAATTGTAGGTTCGGAGCGGTACTGAATGAACTGTAATTAGCAGAGGATAATTTGCAATGGATAATTTGCGACCACAACTTAATATTTCCCAAACTTACTTACGGGTGAGCAAAATATTTTATTCCGACCTGAGGAAGGCTACAGTATCGTTGGCGAAACGTCGTCACACGAAATGGCCAACGGTGCGTTTTCGAAAACCTTCAGCGAAGATATTTTACTGTAGAAAACTAAAAACTTGAAAAGCTTTTAGTTTTCGTGCTTTAAAAGCGATCTTTCAGTCAATTTTCAGGAAATGTGTCTTTTACAAAAATTTCAAAATGACGTTCAGTGAACGCTGGATGAAGAGGTTAAAAGGGAACGGAGCTTTGATGTCTGGCATTGCTGCTGGCCGCTATAGTGTGGACGCTTTTACATCGAATAAAAAACCTACTTTACCCCGCTAATATCTCAGAACTGCTTTTAAGAAACCAAATCGAATTCTCATATATACATTGATTATAGTGAGCTACTATTCAATCTAGAATTCATTCTACTAGAAAATCATTCCACTATAATAAAGGGACCAAGAAATATTATTACATGCAACAGTCAAACAACCACATCAGTATCGTTAGATCGCTAAAATCAAACAAATTACGATATTATTTTTATTTTTATTGCTTGATATTGAAGAAATTTAACATAAACACAGCAAAAAGCATTAGAAAGTTAATAATTAAAAATTCATATGGTTATAATATTACCTAAAGTTTTTAAAGATGGTGGTCTCTACGTGAAATTTCGAGTAGTTATTTTTATGGGAAAGCCATTTACCATGCCGCGTGTGTATAAGCTATTTCAGGGAGATATTTCGCTAAGAGGAAAAACTGCTTTACCTTGCATCGCTATCCTCCGAAAGAAATGATAAGTATAAAGAGGGTCTTGGTATCGTGCAAGAATCTGATTTCAATACCTTACCTGTAATATTACATATATAGAGAGTACATAGAGCGTAGATAGAGAGTAGATAGTTACGCAATTTCTGAAAGACATCTTTGGTTGTTAGACTCAGAAAAAGACCATAAGATGATATAATTTCATTAAACCTGATTTTGATATTTAATATCTAATGACAGTAAGAGAATAGCGTAGAATAGTGAGCCTTCTTGAATTAGATAAATATTATTTTTGCTGAAAGATGTACGAACCTATGTTTGGCGCAATTAATTGTGAATAACATATTTCTAAATTAATTACTACATATCAGAATGACCGCCTTGAAAATGTTCCGAATTGCAAGCATCTGATGCTGTATTTCTGTGCTCGCCTTACAGGACACCTTTGCGACATCTATAGCCAAAGTGTAATTTGTTATATTATGGGAAAATACAATTGGAGTTGACCTGATCACTATATTCCTTTGTAGGAGCACCTTGTAAGCTTTTTAACAATTAATTTTAGATTTGGAGGATTAACACTGCTAATATAGTACCTACAGGCTTACACTGGAATCAGCATTAAACCTTTCAAATTACCTCTTAGCATCGCCTGATAATCGATTTGAAATTAATAGAGAGAGATTTATGATTTTGTATTTACTGACCAAAAGTTTCATTCACTCGAGAGATTCATTTTGGATGGGATCATATTTGGCAATATATTAAGGTGTTTTGACAGTTAAAATATTTGAATGACAATGGCATAAAGAAAACTTAGACACGTAGACCCTTTGACTATGAATTACATAAGAGGAGCATGATGATCGTTCTCTTAAAATATACTCATCAAATAAATATCAGTGTGTTATACGTTATAAGGGCAAGATCCATCTGAATTTGGATGTAGACAACAAAGAAAGTAGAAATGTAGAAAACAAAGAACTCGATGCTTTCCTTCATGAATTTCGGAGTGAAATATGTTTAATTCATATTAACGCGAGTGGATCGTATATGTGGATATATTTATATGTTAATATGAAAAATTGAGTGATTTACTGGAGGTTTACATTGACACGGAAAGAAAGCTTTGGTAATAATAATTATTTAAGTAGTAGAATATGGAGGATTAGGTGGGAGAGTATTTTGACCTTTGAAGGGTCGTGGAGGGCCAAGTTGGTGGGCAGCTTAGGCACACCTTGCCGTCTGTTCATTTTACCTCTCTCCTGCCCGTAAATCGATCGATATGGATCTTCGTTACGAGGAACCGATATCCGATAGCCCTCCTCCTTCACCCAACTGCTCTTTCGACCCAACCTCTCTCCTCATAGTTTTCGCCCTCTGCACCCAAAGAGATAACAAGACTCCAATGGTTCTTCTGAATGAACATGTTTTCCTAGCAACCAACCAACCCAACCAATCAGGTTTCGCTCCAGGATCAAGGGAGAATTAGAACACCGCTTACAGCTATTCCATCACCTCACATGTCAACCAATGTAATTAGGTGTTCTTTCTTTGAAAAGTTTCAGTGATACTCTGATTAAGTTTACTCCAATTCGCACTTAGGATAATTTCTTCCACACAGTTTTTGGATTGTTTTGGTCGATAAAAATAATGATAGCCGCAATTAATAGATCATAGACGATAAATGCATTCCCGTTTAAACTTCGTATTTTACCAACGATTCGCTATGCATCTAACTTATATTTAAAACTAACACTTGTCAAAATAGAAAGTAAGCGATATTCACGTCTTTTTTCTCCAAAAGTCCAAGGTTTTGCGATCCGAGATTGTCAGTTTAAGATATTCTAATTATTTCTGAAGAGATATTAGTTGACGTTCAATCAATGTTCTAATCTAACGGCAAATATGGGATACAGCTTTTGTATATTAGAGATGCTAAAGGTATAATTAATTTTTTTTTAATTTTCCAGAAATCACTACAATTGCCTGAGGAATTATAAATCGATTCTTTAGAATCAGGATTGATTCGGCGACCAAATGAGCGGACTATATGTGTCGATTATATATTGAGTAATTGTCAAAATAATCACAAAATCACGGAAAAAATATTCTTACAGTGACTTTATATCGACATTTGGGCTTCGATTGGAAAAGTTCTCTTGCTCTCATATAATCAATTATCACGTTTTCGACCGCACTCTCGTCGGGAGAGTTGCTCAAAAATTCACAAAAGCTCGTACGATTGATTGAAATGAAATGGGTAATCGATTCGTCAGCCCCCGAGTGTGAAAATGCCCATGGGATTCGATTGCGAAGTTTATTTTTTCCGTATTTCACTCTGCTTTTGCGCATATAATTTACGTTGAACTGGTAAAATTCGCAATATCTCTTGGGCCACGGACTTTCCTTTCCTGGCCATTAAGAGATGTCGCAGTTGGTTGCTTCCCCTCTGTAAACTACTTTCAATTTACGACATACTTAAGCCCTTCTCACGACTCCAGCGTAAATTAGACGCCGTTGCTATCAACGGCATCGTCCAATCAAATTATTGCCGTATTTATTAATTATGAGGGGACCCGGTATTTTAGCATTCAAAAGGGAAAGTTCTTCATCTAGCTCGTAATCCTGGCTCAGATCCTACCTCATATCTCATATACCCTTCCCTTTGCTTAAATGCAAAACTTCCTCCACTTTCCAGCATTTCTTCTTCCTCTCGAAAATGCATTTGGGTCACCGCAGATGGATCCTAGACGGAGTTTCTAAAATCATGCAACGTCTTCAATTTTTTTCTCTTGCCGCACTTTTTCCGTTCCTTGTGCTTCATTTTCATATCTGTTTTTATACAAAATATCATAAATCTATAATCCTCTCAGAAATTCAAGGAATATATTGTGGTGATATAATTGAAATCACAAAAGGTTGATCCTCATTTTATCCTCATGTTGACTTAAGTACCGACTGTACTCTAAGAGAAGGAATCTTTTCGGCATTTCAACTCGTAGAAGTAATACATTGAGGTTAGGGGTAAACTGGTATTTTATGCAGTTTTCCAGCGTATATTAGCTTCAGATTTAAGAAATTATTGTGTTGAAAAAATTTCTTCCGGCAAATTATATAAATAAGTTTGGAATCAGAAAGTTCTCGGAAAACCGACAACTCGGCTGCCAAGTCAGTGGTGACCTTTACACCGGTTGACACGCCGGATTTCCGAGAATTTAGCCGGTTGACAACCGGTTAGAATTTTCCTCAAGCACTACGTCTAATATTATTTCTCCAAACTGTTTATGAGTTTTCAATTAAGGTTTTATTTACGACTTCATAGCTTGTGCGTGAATTCGTTTTCAATTTTTCATAATTCCACACAGCAAATGCGGTCGGAAATTTCTCTCGCACTCTCAGATTTTCATGAAATCTATAGGTTCTCACCATTTCCTGTGCTACGCACTGACCCGTCAAAATGTCAGTAGTATAAGAAATTTAGACGGGGCATTTTCTTTATCCGATCGATTGAGTCATTGGACTATTTATCACGTCACGGATACAAGGATTATGTGAAGTTGCACTAAGTTCTTTCCTTGCATACTTACTTTATTCATATTAGTAGACACCCATTTCATTTTTAGATATAAAAGTTAATCTGTAAGTAAACATTACGTTCGTTTGCTTAGAGAAACGTGATTACGAATTTACCTTTAATCAAAGTAACTGGAACAAGAAAATCGGATGTCGAAATTAAGAGAGCAATTACACAAGGAAGTTTAACGCTGAAACCGCCTTGACTTAAAATCTATCTTGGTTCATTTCTTAAGGTAATTGGATTTATAAATATAAATAAATATATGTAGACAAACACACTACCCCTGCTATTCCGAGATGGATTCAACGAAAGATTTTCCCTGATTGTAAACTTCTAGTTCGAGGGCTATAGCTGTCTCTTGCGTCTTTCCTCTTGCGACCTCTAACCCCGCCGAACTCTCATTACAAATTCCAATATGTGCTTTCCAGAGACGCACGTGAGTGATTCTCCAGCACTCCGCATGGTGCCGCCTCCGTTCCCTTTTGGAATTCATGGATCCCTTTCCGCGCGATGTATGAAGGAGGCCCTGAGCTTTTCATGTAAAACAAATTTATACTTGGACGCTTTCTTTTATTCATCTGATTTCCGATACAATGACACTTGACCGCGAAAAACGTATTCCTGTCTAATATGTATCCTTGGAAATAGCTAATGCGGCAAAGAACGAATTCCCGAATCTCTGTCATCTCCAGGTCGTATTCGCTATAGTCATGAATTGTGAATACTACTAATGCATTGTAAATTAGAGTTATACACCAAGAATTGAAGGATATCAGAAACTATAACCAATAAAATCGTCTATCCTCCTTTTCATAGAGGCATTTCATTACTTAATTACATCCCAAGTATCTTAGTCATTAAGAATTCGATTCCACTGCAGAAACTCTGTCATAATTCCCTCTCATTTTTACTTATCTCTGAACGGTAAGAAAAAAATTGCAGGCACTTAGTTTGCGGATCTGTACTATTGCCAACGAAGTTTTAAGGCGCAATTTTTGTTAGTTTTTTCATTTAAATGACGAAATGAACCATGCAGTCCTACTTTATAATTCATAATTTTCAAAATCGTTCATACATTCATGGTTCCTAAAGCTAAAAGCTTTCATATATTTCAATATATTAAAGGCACTCGGCGAACTACTTTGGTAGCACTTAAGAAAGTATTGCACCGATCAGGCACGTAGCTTTAAGGGAACTCTGCTTCCCGTGTAAATTTCCCCGTCAGGACGAAGGAGAATCTCGTAGGGTTTACCTAAGAGAAGAATTAACAGAGCCGAGGTCACAAGAGCACCTTACGGAAACTTAACCCTCCGTAGATATGACCTGAGGCGATAGGAAGTGTGAGAGGAAAGAATAGTTTGGAAAGTGAAATAGAGGAAAGGTGAAGGGTAGAGAAAGAGATTAACCCACAAGGATCCAGCTTCTTGTTAACCACGAGGAAACGAGGAAGAGAATTGGGTTTGAAAAGACATGAAAAGAGTTAAGGTTTCAAGGAACAGGGGTAAAGAGAAGGGAGTTAAGCAAATCGATCATGACGCATTGTCTCCATTGCAGGTAAATCGTATGAAAAAGTTACACTTTCGCCTTTTTTCCACACAAATTTTCCACTAATTTTTATAGATGATTGATATAATAGGAAAATTTTCGCCGTTTATCTTTTAAGTTGATGTTCCTTTCTGCCCAAGAAAAAGCTTGACTAGGCCTTAGAAAAATTGTAGATAAAATAGCGATTTCGTTGTAGTGATATGTATAAAGAGGAACGGCTCCCGGATAACCAAGTGGGCAACGCGTACGACTTCAATGATAGCGGTCCCGGGTTCGATTCCCGGTGGGGGCCTACGTGCGAAATGACCTAAGCTGTCGAAGCACTTTTAACAGTACTACTACTACAAAGAGGAACGTGGAACCGGGATCTAACCTTTCTAGATTAAGAGATGAAAGGAAATAGTAAGGCAAATATTAAAGGAAAGACGCGAAAGCTGAAATGGGTGTCTTATTTGGGAGGTGTTTTTATGCGTTTTTTTGAGAAAAGGTTAGATTTGCAGGAGGTACACGGGTCTCCTATTTAAAATGAACACGTTCGAAAGAAATAATAATTTGCACCGTGGAAACTATGGCTGTAATGACCATAAATTACTAACTAAATAATTTAAAAGATAGATCTGGAACATTATGTAAAGAAAGGGATTGATTTGGGATATTTTAATGTGTTTTTACAAAATTTGGGAGGTAAACAATCAGTTAAAGAAATGTCCGTCCTAATTTATGAGCGTCTTGTACTTTAAGCGGAGTGAATATAAAGGGAAAAGGCGAGTCGATACTGCGCTTTAAGTATTGCAGCTCTTAATAGGACAAAACAATAGACATGAACGGGTTTTTATTCGAACATGTGTCTCTTTTAGTAACTTCTGTTTTAACTTTTTCTGTTTTAAGTTTTAACTCTTCTGTAACTTCCCTTCCACAGGCCCTTTTCTCCCCCTAATTCCATTCACCTCCCTACACCCTAATCCCTTAATTTCACCAGCATTCTCAACTATACGTGTATTATTTTGTAGGATTAAGGTATTTCCTCTACATGAAGATGAGGTGAAGCCTCCAAATCCGGGTCATTATAATTTGCATGTGTTGAAGAATATTTTCAAGTGATACATTGTCCTTTGGTCTGTTGTGATTTATTCATTTATATGAATTAACACCAAGCTAAGGCATAAATTTATTGTGAAAATTTGTTGAATCATAGCCTTAATGTATTAATTTTCAATTACAAAGGGGCACAGAAAACAAACTCATTTGATTTAATTCTTCACTTTTGTTGGATAAATATTCGTCCTTAATTCCGTTATTTTCTGTAAGATCCATATTGGAAACGATGTAAATGAATATTAGAATGGTTTTAATTCGTCTCTCAAGGAAAAGACGATGACGTAGCGCAAATGGTAAAATGTTTGTAGATCGTCGCATACGTTTGAGTTTGGCATAAGAGGATGATAACGAATTGCTGGAAAAATCAATACAGATGGAATAACTTTTGAAAGATGAGAAGATTCGGGGTATGGATAATTCCAATGTTGGCATATCTGTTGGTAGTTGAATATACTACAGTGAGATAGTCGTTGGACACCATGCGGGTAAAGGAAGAAGCTTTTGCTATGCTCCAGCGCTTTGAGACAGAATGGCTCTGGAGTCGTTTTATTGACTGTTGTTTTCGAAAGCTGAGAGACCCAAGGAAAGGAAGAACAGGTGTCTTCACTCAATCAAGCGGGAAATTCGAAGTAAAGACTCTTCAATGTGCATCTATGGTTACGGTATTGTCAAGGATACCTCTCTAGGAAGTGAGTAAATGTAAAAGTGTCAGTAACAAAGCTGAAAAAAAGGAAAAAAAAGAAACGCATACAGAAAGAAATGCATAAGTCTTACAAAAATTCTGACAAAAACAGAGGTTGGATTTGAATTATAAGAAGTAGGCAGTAATATATGATAAATGAGAATATTAAAAGTAATATGAAAATATCGAATAAAGATGAAATATTGAATAATAAACTGAAAATAAACAACAATTTACATAATACAAAAATTATGAAAATACAATTGTAACAATTTACATAAGAAATTCAAATCAATATACCAATGGTAACGTCAACTTATTCTTCTTCTTCGAGTGGAAATTAATAAAACATGAGATAAATATCAAAATCATCACGAAAATTACAGTAAAATTAAATAGACACAACAGCTTATTGCTACCAATGGTAATGACAACTTCTCAGTCAAAATAGATAAAACATGAAGAAAACAGCACAATAAAATCAATACTACTGAATAATATCATACAATAATAGTTTTTCGATTACAATATATTCCATTTAAATCTAAGCAAAGAAAAGTATTCTATGTACAGAGACAGAGAAAGCATCATGTGATCTGCGTGAGAGGATCAGAAACTAAATAAAAAATTGTTATAGGCAGGGGAAGTCTTCTTAGGACATAGTCCGCAATGATCATCGTCGGTTAGGAAACGCTCATACGCAGGAGTGGCAATCCGTAGCAAAACGCAAGTTTCAAAAAAGTTTCTGATGCAAAAAGAATATGACGTGATAATGCTAATTCATTAATGAAGAAGTAGATTAAACAAATGATTCTTTAGATTAGCCTTGGTTTTCCGTAGGTGAATATAATTTTTTTTATTTTTATCGTAATGTCTCTAAAGATTTCCGATTTAAGAAATGACTCATTTTAATAGTGGGTTTCCTTTCGGCCTTTTGAAACCTCCCAATCACGGTTATTTAATCACGTCCTTAAATAGTCAAAAAACTGTGAGATGATGAATAACGAAAAATTTTCCATGCATGAAAATAGAATCAAAAACCAGCAATTTAAATGTCGGGTATTCAGCCGTTGTAACACTGAACACATAAATATTCAGAAAAACGGAGGATCAGATTCAGGATGGGTCTTTTCGTAATTTTTCGTAATTTCTTCATATTCTCTAAACATCTATTCATAACACTTCTAAGGATTTGAAACGGAGTAAAAATTATTTTAGCTTCAAAAAGTTTATAGGCAACTTCAGGGGATATTCTTATAAATTCATTTTCATTCCAATATTCTACAGTGCGTGTAAAATGTTGATAATAGAAATAGTCACCGTATAGCTCCATTGTCACTATTGTTTAATTATATTAATTTTAGTAATCGAATGTTAATTATTTTCTACGCTTATTAGCATTATTTTTAAAAGTTCCTTAACTACATAAGACGAACGCGCAACCTTCTTGGCTATCCAGTAGATTTCCTGAACTTGCCTTGTGGTTTAGCTTCATGATTCTCCTCTGCAGCCACTTCTAATTCCTCACTCAATTACTCTTCATCAGATTAATAAAGTAAATTTGATTTAAATTGAGCACTGAAGAGATTTAATGCAGCCTTAATTATACATGAGCTGCCAAAGGGCAACCCGGTTCAGCTAATTCAGCTACTTCTTGCCCAGAGACTACTTTCCCTCAAAGGAGGAAAGGTTACCTCATGAATTGATCATTAGAAATTTAAACTCCTTAAGCAATGGCATGCACGAATCATCTTTAGTAATAATGAAAACTATGACTGCTCTATACTCGTATAAGTTAGAGAAGTGTATCTGTAATGAATAACTAAACAACCTTTATCTACAACCATGCTTTATCACTAAGAAGCATTCAGTACTGATTCAGAATACAAATCATATTTCCTTGAAATTTTCCAAATGAGAGTTGCTTCATTTAATACGTCGCTAACACAGTTATGAGGTATGGAATTATATAAGAATTTTTATTTTGTCGAACGATATCTATTTCTACTTTATATTCTATTTTTCCTCAGTGTATCAATTTCTTAGTATTTAACAGGAATATAAAAAGAATGCATAGTATTTATTCATAGATAAAACCTTAGATATTCATGTTGATGGAATATGATGGCATATTTTTAAAAGTTTAACATTGATTTTAGCTGATAAAGGACAAAAGATGGAAAAACTATGGAAAAACAATCTTTTCCTGCGCAATAAATTGATAATTTTATTCTTATATTTCTGTTTTCCACATCTGAAAAAAGACTCTGAAAAGGAAAAGTAGAAATAAACATAGTAGTTATGATATTATAATTAAATCTCTGGAAGAGGCTATCACGTAAAGAATTCAAGCTTCAAAAATAGAAGTAGGAAGACTGTTTTTCGAAAATTAGTTTAAATCAACATGATTTCATTTTCTAAATTTGCAATCCTGTCGTATTTGTCGTGCAAAATAAATCCCCAATCCATTAAGAATGATTGAGCATTTCGAAGTAATTACTTAGAAAAGTGAATCTTTCTGACGGAGTTAAAAATATGATTACATCTAAAATGATACCAAACATACAATCAAGGAAAAGTATGGATCCAGAAATGTTTCCTGCAATTTTGGAAGTGATGCATGAGCGATATACTCGGTAGCGTAAGGGGTTGGTCAAGCCTAGCAACACCATGATTCTGGGTACGAACCCTCTTCAGGGGATGGTTGTTTGTGTCTTCTCGTTCAAAAGTTGATTGGTGTCGAGTGATCATTTAAAACTAAAATTTGCCTGAAATAAAGTCGTGACAGCAGTACCCTGGTCCTGAGTTCGAATCCTGATCTATTCGTAGTTGTTTGTCTCCTCATTCAATTCTTGGTTGATATTGAATGGTCTTGTAATACTAAGCTTCATGAAATAGAGTTGTATTAACATTGTGGTCGTCAGTGTCAATATTATTAAAATTATTATATATTCAATAGAAATGGATCATGCAACAGGTCAGAGGGCTGATGAACCTTTTCGATTGCTTGCAACTTATTCTTGAAGCTCAATTTCCAATTATGTCTCGTAGATAAATTTCATTGATATTCCTTTCAAATTATAAATGAATGTATGCAATTTCAGCTCCAACATAATGCCCCACTTTTTAAAATTAAAATTTCAGAGGAGCATCTTCCATTCTCGCTCGGTCCATAAACTTCCTTTGAGTTGTGATAATCCACGATGTTTACAACGGAGGAATCGATTGCGGAGGAGGCGTGTGGTACATATTTCCCTTAGCGTAATCCCAAAGCCATCTTTAGAACTCTGAACCGAACATCAAGAAACAGTTGAATTCGTAATGAGTACTGAGCGGTTGTGATCTTACCTTTGGAGAACTTAGGCGGGTACTCTCATTCCTTTTAAAGATAGAAAAACCCACTTTTCTCTCATCACTTCCCTTCATCCTTCCTCTTGCTTCCATCTCTTTCCGTGCAGTATTCATGGGCCCATTCTTATCGGCTAATCGCTTGTTCTCTCCTCTATTCCATTGAAACCAAGTTTCAGTCTCAATGGACGCGATGTTCTCTTTTCCTTTTATTTCCCTCTTCTTTTCTCTTGGGCAGCCTATTCTTTGTATAGCGTGGGTGGGAATGGAGCGCCATCTCTCCGAGCAGAGGGTGTCCTCTCTCTTCCCATGAAAAGAAAAGGAAGTCGGTCCTTAAAAATGTGGTCGGTTCCGCAAATGTTTCCTTTGTGATTTAAAAAATAATAGACTCCCTTCGCTTTTAAGCGACTCGTCCATAAAGAATATTTTTGGGAAGCATAAATATTTCAGACCTTGTGAAACTCCTCTTGTGCGCGGAGGCTGTTAATAATTTGCGAGGATAGAAGTTATGAATTATTAGTGCGAAAAAAGGGAACGACGCGACGTTAAGGCACTCACGAGGTTTCCAACTAGGAATCCCTTGGTTCGATTTTAGATGGCTCATTACTATCATGGGACGCCAGATATGTCTTTGAAATGTTATATTTCTACTGTTTTTCTGGAAAGGTAGCGAATGCGAATTTTGTCACTTCTTTCAATAGCTTATTTCTTTTAGTTCAAAGAAAGCTTAAAATGTCGAATGAGAAATGAATTCAATTCCAATGGCTATTTTATCATTACACAAGTTTCATGATACGAAGTGAGATCATATAGAATTTATATTCTCAAACTGTGAGTATATTTGAAACACTTTCATACAAATATTAATACAATTATATATTTGCCAGTATGTAATTACCTAACGGTGCTGCGAAATTTTATGTAAAATTATAACCCGAAGGTAATAATATAGTATATCAGTGATCTTTTAAAAGAAGATATGTTACCACGGAAATAAAAATTTAATTTGATTTTATTTATGTTTACGATGTAATCCTTTGCTCTTCTCTTCACATCTATAGGACAATTTATATGGAACATTGGAATACGTGAATCAAAGGAAGGTAGTGTTATTGATGCTAAAGAAGGCTCACGTTATCTTGATAACCAAGAGGTTGAATCTCTTCCGATTGACCATTTCAGTATTCTAAGTTATTTCAATCAAAAATTGACTGCAGTAGTGAGTAACGATTTTCAAAATTCCGGGATGCTGTGGCAATTATCGTAGAAACCCCTGTAATCAAGAATGAGATAGCACATTAATAACTGCCTCTAAGAAACATAGCATAGCTATCGTCTATATTTACTCCATTCGTAAGAAATCCATATATATCCACGTCTACGTACGCTCCCACAAGTACACTTTCCGGTGATTTTTGTGTAAAATGTAGTCCCTTACCTCGATATGTAATCCCTTACCTCGATATGTAGTCCCTTGCCTCGTAGTCCCTTACCTCGAGGAAGGCGAGCTAACCAAACCAGCATCGCTTGTGTGATTTTTGAAGGTCACCTTCAGGTGGATGGCGGATTTTACGGAGACAGCCTGTGTCCAACTCATTTTCAAAAGACCTACGTATTTTTATGTGTAACAGTGGACAGTGGTAGAACATTGCTCAGTTTGCCACTATAGGGATATTCTCTGCAAGAAAAGTTGTTATGCTTTGGCTGTTTAATCTTACACCATAGTTATGTAATTTATGTTTGAAAGATTGGAAATTGTTGCAATCCCAGCACAAAACTGAGTGATCATTATTGTTTTGCATTATTTTCGAGAAACTGATGCTACCGCTTCACTTTTCACAGGCGTTGTAAACAAGAAAGGCAGCAAGTATCAGCTGTAATAAAAGCTGGGCTGAATTGCGTTAGGGGACTTCCGGTGAGTACCCTTACTTTTTAATTTCTGTCACTGAATTTATATATCATTTAATCCGCTTCACACATTGATATCCTACGTTGCCAAGATTCTTCTCGAAAACTGGTATGTATACTCTGCTATGCTTAGGAATTACAGATAATCGTTGCATCTGCAAATTAGATTCAGCTTATTAGGAGAACAAAATTTATTAGCTGATTAGTATGAATATTTTAGTAATGTAGATTCAGACATGATGAACTTATATACCTAAATGATAAACTTGGAAAACTTAGTAGTGAATGTTTCTCATGAGCTTAAAGAGGGTGTCTTGTGCGGATAGAACTTAGTCCACGTTCTTATTACGTATTATCTTGAAATTGTTACCTTTCTGTTGGCGTCCAGAATACCGGAAATTTTCCTTAAGGTCCGATTTTTACGAGTGAAAGTCAAAGCTTTAGAAGTTTTATATCAGAATTATTATTACTTTGGAGAAATATTTTTAGAAGGCTCTTTTATTTCAACTTGGTCAGGCCCCATCTGGAATATGCGGCGAGTATAAGGGATACAGCGGGTGAAACGTGTGCGCGCAAACTCGGGAAAATCACAGTTGAAGAGTTAAATTCAGAATGAAAGGACGGTAATTTTAGGAATATAACAATTATATTGATTCCTTCGGCATTTTAAGTTAATACATCCATATTTCCATTTATTGTGTTATTGTAGCAGATCCTATATCTTAAGTATTTTCAAATGTGCCAACAAATTTAAAATCTTAAAAATCTGCATTACTACGTGTTGCTGATTCTCGCTGAATCGGTGAGTTTGCCCTAGGACTTCATTTCCCTTTTAAATTCATGGCAAGCAAAGGGGTCGCTTGGAATAGAAAAAAGTTCTTCTTAATTCTTTTTCCTCTGTGTACGAGATATTCATGAAGGAAATTATTGATTGATAATTTGCATTTTTAAAATATTCACTACTTCGTCTCAAATATTTTTTCGATTAAAATTTTAGAAAGACTGCTCTTTACTGAAGTATTGAGAAAGAATTCCGTTACTTCCGAGGCCGTTCCACCCTATGTAATATCTGTAGTGCGCAGATCGTGGCAGAAGGGAGTGGAAGGTCATGGCGTTGTCACAGCCATAAATTAAGTGATATCATTAATTATGCAGGCGGAAATTCAATAATTGCAATATCAATTCAAACAATTGACGACTGTAATTTTAATTATTTGAATCATAAACTTTAGCAAATGTAATTCCACGTTTATACCAAAGGTATGAACAGATAAGCATGAAGTTAAATAAATTANATTAGTTGTTTTTACAGGGATTTAAGATTAAGTAACCGAGAAGTAAGAGAATCGCACGCACGTTTTAATCGCTATTGTCGATTTATTAAACTTTTTAATTATTTTAATTCCTATGAAACAAAATCAACATGGTTTTGTGAATAACTGTTCTAGTTACTTTCCCATAAAAGGTATCTTACATATCCATCTTCAAATGTGGAAATTTCTTGTGCTAAGCCAGTAATTACAACTCCAAGCCTGTTTATTTATGCATAACTTGTGAAAATTAAAATTGCATTACTTTTGAGTGTAATATATTACATTTCTTCAAAAAAGGCGAAATACTCGAAAGTTTTACTTTTAATTTCTCTGTGTAATTTAGAAATAATTTCTCGGATACGACTTGTTTATGGTACTATGTTTTCTTAATATGGAGTAAAAGATACAAAAAACATGTCAAAGGTTTGCATATCCAGTCTACTGAATTGAAGCAATAAATTTCACAGACGTAAATTTCAAGTTGTTTATATGTAAGCATTTTTCGTAACATTTTATCGGTATGAAAGTAGTTAAATAAGTCATTTGTTTTCGTCAGCTTCAGTTTTCTCGCAAATCAAATGAGAAAACCTCCAATTCTCTTTTGTAGACATGTATGCGAGGATTTGCGTAACAAAATTAATTACGTCCATGGAGTTTTCTCTGCTGTACATCGCACATTTTCCCAATTCAGCACAGTTCATTTTTGCGAGATGACACATTCGTATTTCAAAAGGAAGTTCTCATCCAAATCAGAGAATGTTAAAAATGAATGAACTCCGCATGACAGTCTCGTCCGCATCCGCCGCATCTCTGAGGCGCTCATGTACCCCACAGACCCTACTCTCCAATTACATAAGGGAGTCTTTGGGGAGAGTGGCGGTGACAGGAGCTCTTGAGCGAGAACCATGACTCCCTCTCTCTCCCCATTATCTTCGGACCTGCTTCATAATCTCCAACTCTCTCTCCCTCTCTCTCACTCTCTCCCTCTCTCTCACTCTCTGTATCTCTCCGTTCCATTACTACTCAAATCGTTCGTTCTCATTCCTGATTTCAGGAAACACTTATCCGAGTCAATTCTGGGTAATCGTTGGTTCGGTTTTTCTACTCTCATTAACCTTTAAATATATTGGACCCGTTCCGAACATCACCTCCGCGTTTCAAGTACGAATAAACAAACGTATGCACTTTGTTTTTGGTTTTTATTCCCTTATTAAGGCGAGGAATATATTTTTTCACTAAATTACGAATTTGAATTTCGATTAGACTTTATGAAGCAAATTTATTTAAATACTTAAATGATATCCATTGATTCCTATTTACTTTGAATAACCTTTACTGCATAAAAAGTTACCGGATTATAAAATAACCACATCGGTGAAGAAGTGTTTCTTTCAAGAGTTAACATAATGAATGTCTTTTTATTGAAATATTTATTGTAGAATTTTATTATAATTACTTCAATTATCGACTTGTTTGAATTTTTTTGATTGAAAAATGTTTCATTATTTTATTTTCACTAGGATATAAATGATTTGAATAATCTGTTTTACAGTGGACATTCGTTGTAATTAGTTATCAGTTTTTAATGCATTTACCAACGTATCGAAAGAGAAAATTTTTCTTTGCACACCGGCACACTAATGGTTTATTAAGCCTTTGCATCCAGTTTTCTGTAAATCCTTATAATTTAGATTTTAAAAGCCTAGGAATCGACCTGATACGAATGTAGACTTCCATCTCAATCAATATTTTCTATCCTTTAATTCCACCCTTCTCCTCTGTTCCAGTGGAGCTCTATTGCCTAACGCTCTCCATCTTCGCTTCCTTCGAAGTTCTCCTAACTAATTTCCACTCCTTAGTCCACGCTGACCAATCACGAAGTAAACGTCTCCCTCCCTCTGATCCCTGAAACTTCCAGGCCCTTAATTCAACGCCAATCCAACTTGAGCCTCCGAAGTCGTCCCTTCCAACTCTCCCGCTTTCTCTCTTCTATACCTTTCACACAAACAAGCGCCAAGACTATTCAAAACTATTTCTATGAGAATTTAATTAAGAACGTCACAAGGTTGGGGATTTTCAAATGTTTTATTCATTTCATAAAGGAAGTTGGTTATCTTGTCAAATGGTACTTTGGTGATTATTGTATCATCATATGCTCTTATCGATATCTGTAGTTGTTCTACATTTTATTTGTAATTGTAGGATACCCAGAGGTAAATGGCACGACACTGGTACATTTACTGCATAGAGATCTTTGAATTCGGTACTGAGGACGTCTTGGCCAAAATTGTCGTCTCCCTCTCCACCAGCAAATTGGTTTCCTTGCTTGTTATATACACCTCTTTTGACACTACCACCTCTATAATGCGTTAATGTACACCAACGAAACTCCTATTATTTCGTTTACTTCCTTAAGCCATTAGTAGCGCATTCGAAGCGTACGATATGCGAAACTAATCTATTAGTCATAGTGCATGACCTCATAATCATGCCGCACGCCGAGAGATAGCTCGCTAGTTATGAATGTAGGTATAGATGTACATGGTGAATTGGCATTGCATGGATAAGCTTACGTCGTGCTATTTCGTTGACTTGTTTTACGAGAACTTCATCAACCACTTCTTAAATATATACTTTTCTAACGAGATATTTAATGGTCCTTTAAAATAACTTTCAGTATATAATTGCTCTACTGTAAGCGAGGATTAGGAAGGAATCGGAAGGTAATGGAATGGAGAGGCATTGATCGCTGGGAAAGGCTTTCCCCACAAACCGGAATATTTAGGAGGTTCAGATGGTCTGTTTCCAGTCAGGAACATCAGAGCTGTGGTTTCCGAATCAACGTGGGAGAAATAGTTGGAAATTGTGATAGGTCGACCCTTTCCGTGGGGAAGGTGTGAATAGGCGTTCATCACCCATACGGAGGTGTCCCACAGCATTTGCTTCGGCTTCGATTAGTGGTTCCCACCGGTGAGATATATAGCTTGCTTGCAGAAGATAAGTAAGCTTTCTTCTATACTTTGTTTCTTCTCTCCTTAACGGAGTTATTTTTGAAGATGTACCTCATTTCTCTGATAGCTGCGACTAAATAGTGGGTGGTTTGAGCAATATCTATTTACTACGAAGCAGCATCTTTATCTTTCGAAAAATTAACATTGAAGATTGTTTGGAGCTCTTCTTGTAGGACGAAAGCTAGGGAAAAAACTGTGTGTAATTAAAATTGCATTGAAAATTTACATGATTGGCTTCATTGTTTCTCGTGAATTTGTGGATATTTTTTCTAAGAATGAATTGGAAGCTTAGTGATGAACGATAGGGGAATGGGGAGATGAAAGAGTAAGAATAGGAGAAAAAAGTATGTTTTCCTAAGCTAATAAGTATTTCTAAAAAGTTCGTATTGGCGCATTCATTTTGTGGATATAGAGTGTTATATTTCTGTTCTTTTAAATTCATTTATAAGTAAAATCAGATTTAACTAGTAAATCTTTTTAACTTTTTTTGCGTTTGCAAGTACTACTCTATGTCTAAGTTCCTCTGTTTCTAACTTGAGTGTGTAAATGTGTCTCCGGTGTCAGGAAGCGATTCCTTTACATTCTGAACGGAAATTAGACGCTCAAAGAGTAAGTGCAGTCTTACCAAATAACTAATTAATTAAATTTTAATTGAGTTGTTTTAGTCGTGAATTTAGCTGAAGGGTTTTCTTGAAGATACAAATGCACAATAAACGTTGTCCTAGGCAATGACTAGTTTTAGTTCATCATCTTATATTTAGTAGGAATTCAACCGGTTGCGTTTGTTACGATGTTTAATTTTTTATCCGTACATATACACTAATTTAACTACTTTTCTCATAAGCGAACTCTTACAAGTATTTTAATAGTTTTTTATACAATTATGAGTTAGGACAGACGGAAAATGACATCATGTGAAATTTATATCGATTACTGAGGTAAAACTAATCAAAATGCTCGGAAATGCAACCGTTGAAAATGTGTTGGGAAAACGTAGAAAAACGAAATACATCAGCATAATATCTGACTGTTCCTGATGTCAGTCTCTTACATTTTGAAAACTTTCGTTAGCTATTATATATCATAATTGCTTGTATTTATAAATTTAGATGGAAAGATCATGTTTACGGAAAACAAGATTCAGCTGATATAACAAATGAAAATGCATGCTATTTCTTTCACTGATTTTGGCTTCTATATTATTTGCTTTAGAGGCGCAATATCGAATAGCCACCCAGCAGCGGGGAATCACAACTGTATACGGAGGTGAATAAATGGAGTGCCGCTGGTGGCAAAGTGTAACAGTTGACTAAATAAATTAACCATAATGTTTTCCTTAGTTTGATCAAGTCTTTATAGTTATAATCAGGTTTACTTGATTAATTTTCCGTAATTTCAATTTTCATGTATGTACTTACATGCTTTGTAGGATAAAATGTATAGTTTCTTTCTTCGGCCTTTTCCCCATTGCATTTTTATTCATAGCGAATCAATAGTAACCTAAAAAGCTGATTTACACCACCGTAAATTATGTTATACGCGTGTATTTTATGCGAAAGCTTCGCCACTATATTTAATAATTCAAAATTCAAAAATATTCTCGCGTTCTCGTGGGTTGAATAATTCGGTCATTTGATAGAAAAAAATGTCTGAACAGTCTGAACTTTTCCGTTTCTCTTTCAGAACTACTCGCTCCGGGCGCAAGCCGTGAAAAAGATTTTTTTAACTCACACAGCCCACTCGCAATGAAATGCTATTCTAAGAGGATTCTATTTTTTGCTAAAAATTTGCTTGTTTTTAATTTGTACCCCTGGAAATGAAAATTTTGCAGTCGAAAAAATATGTAAAAATGTAACAAAGAAACGATTTGGCCGTCCGCCAAGTGGGTTCGAGGGCTTGGTGCGAGGCTTAGGCACCCGCAACACTAAAGTGCGGCCCCAAATTCGTTTATCCCGAAGTTAGAACGAAGAAAAACCTTCCGCTGGATTTGGAGGCTTTCTAACTGGAAGTGCTCCCAACCGCGTTCGAACCCGAAACATAGTGGGCGCCGAATTTCCTGTTGTTTCGTACAAGGCTTTCCTTTAGGAAGGAATTCTCAACGGAAATAGTACTGATCTATGAATCAGGTGTTATTTTTCTTAAGTTAAATGACTCATCAACTTCTAACTAGCCTACAAACCGCCCGAAAGTTTTCCATTTTCTGCCCATACACTGATCCATAACCTACTTTATCTCCCATTTGAACATGACAATATAAAATATATGGGAGAACGATGTATAGTTAGAGACGGAGGCATGCTGGCTGTAGAAAACACCTCATTCGTCATTTCCAATATTCATACATTTATACTTCGTCATACTCTTCTAATGAGCACTCTATTTCACTAAATTGGCGAGGAAATCTATAAGACGCACTGTAGCTTTCAGATGGACGAAGTAAAGATTATACACACAAGAACGTAAGCTGCTTGTAAGTGAAACAAAGAAATGAGATTCGTAAAATAGCGTCAATTTAATTATGACTTAAACAAAAGAGCAGCATGAAAGGCTTCCGCGGCGATGAAACACGGGTCAAAGAGCAACATTGTTCGCAATTAAATTGCATGTCTATTCCTGAAGTAAGAAAAAATTCTCACCCTCGGTCCACAAGACGCAGGCCGATATTAGATCAAATTTTTGCAGACAAAAATGCGTTTTATGGGCCAGAAAATACGGTAGTTCCATTTTCCAGTTAAATGACTAATAATTTACTGTGTCATAAAATTTTGAAATTAATTCTTTATCTAGAAATAATAAAGCTTAACAATTTATATAACTCCTGTGATTACGATTGATACTCATACAATACGACTGAATACCGCTTCTAGCTACAGAAATACAAGTCTTACTTTATTGTGTTTAGTGTACACAAGGAGGCTAAAAGCTCTGCCTGTGGGTCTGAGAAGCAAATAAAACAAGGATAAGAGGGGACAAGTAAGGAAGATTGTTAGACTCCTGTTGACCGCTGAGTCTTAAAAGAATGGCCGTTTTGTTCTTACACGTTGAGGATGCAGGACGGGGTGGATATCAGCAATTCTCATTCTGTTCAGAAGGTACTTGAGAGTTGTTTTGGTAGGAGTTAAAGGGTCGTATAGAACCACCTCAGGCCTTAAAGAAAAGAAGGTAAGGAAGTGAGTGGGGTGGGAGCAGAGGGCAGTTTACGACTTCTGTCGTAACTCCGCGAAAACCTGAGCTGTGTGATACCATTCTGAGACTAGCTCAAAGCAATCCACGAACTCTCATTACAAATGATCTGTTACTTCACACAATACATTTGAAATATTCTGAGATAGTTACATATTTCCTCAATATTCTAAGATAATTAGTTGTTTTTACAGGGATTTAAGATTAAGTAACCGAGAAGTAAGAGAATCGCACGCATGTTTTAATCGCTATTGTCGATTTATTAAACTTTTTAATTATTTTAATTCCTATGAAACAAAATCAACATGGTTTTGTGAATAACTATTCTAGTTACTTTCCCATAAAAGGTATCTTACATATCCATCTTCAAATGTGGAAATTTCTTGTGCTAAGCCAGTAATTACAACTCCAAGCCTGTTTATTTATGCATAACTTGTGAAAATTAAAATTGCATTACTTTTGAGTGTAATATATTACATTTCTTCAAAAAAGGCGAAATACTCGAAAGTTTTACTTTTAATTTCTCTGTGTAATTTAGAAATAATTTCTCGGATACGACTTGTTTATGGTACTATGTTTTCTTAATATGGAGTAAAAGATACAAAAAACATGTCAAAGGTTTGCATATCCAGTCTACTGAATTGAAGCAATAAATTTCACAGACGTAAATTTCAAGTTGTTTATATGTAAGCATTTTTCGTAACATTTTATCGGTATGAAAGTAGTTAAATAAGTCATTTGTTTTCGTCAGCTTCAGTTTTCTCGCAAATCAAATGAGAAAACCTCCTATTCTCTTTTGTAGACATGTATGCGAGGATTTGCGTAACAAAATTAATTACGTCCATGGAGTTTTCTCTGCTGTACATCGCACATTTTCCCAATTCAGCACAGTTCATTTTTGCGAGATGACACATTCGTATTTCAAAAGGAAGTTCTCATCCAAATCAGAGAATGTTAAAAATGAATGAACTCCGCATGACAGTCTCGTCCGCATCCGCCGCATCTCTGAGGCGCTCATGTACCCCACAGACCCTACTCTCCAATTACATAAGGGAGTCTTTGGGGAGAGTGGCGGTGACAGGAGCTCTTGAGCGAGAACCATGACTCCCTCTCTCTCCCCATTATCTTCGGACCTGCTTCATAATCTCCAACTCTCTCTCCCTCTCTCTCACTCTCTCCCTCTCTCTCACTCTCTGTATCTCTCCGTTCCATTACTACTCAAATCGTTCGTTCTCATTCCTGATTTCAGGAAACACTTATCCGAGTCAATTCTGGGTAATCGTTGGTTCGGTTTTTCTACTCTCATTAACCTTTAAATATATTGGACCCGTTCCGAACATCACCTCCGCGTTTCAAGTACGAATAAACAAACGTATGCACTTTGTTTTTGGTTTTTATTCCCTTATTAAGGCGAGGAATATATTTTTTCACTAAATTACGAATTTGAATTTCGATTAGACTTTATGAAGCAAATTTATTTAAATACTTAAATGATATCCATTGATTCCTATTTACTTTGAATAACCTTTACTGCATAAAAAGTTACCGGATTATAAAATAACCACATCGGTGAAGAAGTGTTTCTTTCAAGAGCGAATTTTTATAAAGGTCCGATCAAGCGAATATCAGATAGAAAATTTGATTATCATAAGTTTAATCTTAAGAATAGTATTGCAATCTCAATATTTTTGACAGAATTTACATTAAGCATCGTATGAATGAAGATTGTCATTTTGATTATATTTTCTTCTCCAATTCAAGCTGGCGGTCTATAAGTGTAAATTGTGTGTAAATTAACATTTTATTATTACATAAGTAATAAGTTTGTCGTTAGCCGATTTAAATAGAAGTTTAGGTTTCTCTGACCGTGTTATTATATCTTATATATTTATGTATCCAAAGACTCATTAGTTAAGTGAATGAACCCGTAATACCTTCTCCCTATATTATATTTTCGACGAAACAGTAGGTAAAAGTTGTCTTATTTACCCAGAGGAAATAGATATCATTAGAGGATGCTTTGGAAAATGGACCACCTATCAACCTACGATAGACCACCTCTTCCTCGTATATCATCTCTTCCAGTCAGGGTAAATAAAATCTTCAACATTATACCGTAACATACTAGGGTTCACTTACAATCATCTTATCATCTCACCTCATTTCACAAACAACATTCAATATTAGCAGTAGTCTTGCTAAAAGTGCTTCGACAGCATACGCCATTCCGCATGTACCGGCTTCCACAGGGAAATCGCTTTCACCAGAGGGGAACTCGCCGCCCGCTTGGTTGACCGAGAGCCTCTAGAGCATTGTAATCACTTAACATCTTCATTACTTATTCATATCTTATCTCCTCAATTTTATTATCGTCAAAATTTTCTCTCTAAACTGAGGCTCTTAACTGTGGTTAAACGTATATGAAACTCTATGAAGTAATTATTCTAATTATACCTAAGAAACGCAAGCGTAGAACGTAGCTGCAGAAATAAACAAAATTTATATTCCAACGGTGGCAGGAATTTTGGATGCACTCGAACCGCCATATACATTCACCTCCTGCTAAATTTCTTTTGTTTTCCCTTCGATGTTATTCGCAGAGCTTGCACTGCTTCTACTGCGACAAGAGTCTAGGTTATATGAAGCGATATGCTAAAGAGAGAAAGGGAAACAAGCGAATCGCTACTTAAGCTGGTGTTTGGAAAGCGGCACAATCGTAAGCCTGATTATGCTAATCGTCAGGAAGGATATTATCCTCTCCCTATTTTTTTGGTTGGACAATTCGAATCGTTCTCATATTGAAATATCCTGCTTATCATTGGCGGGGGAATATTGCTGCAAAGACTCGAAAAATCTATTCCTTGTAAGAATATTCCGGAGAATTGCGCATTTAAAGGATTCCACAGCAGGTTTATAAACCTACAATGGAAAATTACAAATCATTTCTTTCTTTCAACATCTGTGGACTTGATTTTCAGTCAAGTTTACCATTCTGTGATAGAAAATATTTATTGAAATCTGGTTCCCGAGCATTCATACTATTGAAAGATATTTTTTATGTACTTGAAACTGAAAATAAGTGATGATTCTATTCGTTTCATTATAACCGATTTCGTCGTCAAGAATACGGAAGTTTCTTCATAAAGCTACAGTGTCGGTTGAAATTGTTGTCGGAGTTATCATAGGGAAGGATTGTTTTGCCTTGCCTCTTTGCATTTTCGCCGTAAATCTGCCTATATGAACTCTCACGAAGCAAGCAGTAGCTCGATTGAATGGGTTTAGTAATTAGACTCTGTTACAATGCATCCCAATTCACGGGTCTATGGCTTTGCCCTCTTAGCTTATCGAGCATCGAGACATCTGTTGCGCGCAGATGCCAATGGATATGTAGGTGCTCCCCATAGAACTGGGCCAATTGCATGCATTTGCAAAAACTCCAGTGATTAAGGACAAGTCGCTTTCTTGTTAATAAGTGAATAAATGGAGTGCCGCTGGTGGCAAAGTGTAACAGAAATCACAAAATCCAGAAAACCACCAAAAAGGGGTGGTTACCCTTTTTTGGTGGTTTTCTGGATTTTGTGACTTCTGTTGTTAATAAGTGCATAGACAGCGGACTCTTTTTAGTGGGTGGCAAGGAAATTTCTTTTTGTCAAACATACCTCCATTTCGCGTATGGGAGATTCTTCATGCATCCAAACCGATCACAAATACACTGTGAGACCTATACTATGATCGATTGTGGTATAAAAATGAAGAATCTTTTAATTCCACACAGAATAAAGGTAGTTCCATAGTTATTTTGATGTTTCAATTAACTATTGAAGCTAATACAATAGCACGAAATCATTGAAAAAATCACAACCGGGCTTTCTAAGAAATTCATATGTTAAAAATTGTTTAATTAAGAATAAATAATTAATTGTAGAGTAAAATTAAGGTATAGGAGCGCGCAAAGAGAAAAAGTAAGGTAATTAACTGTGATATTCAGAAGAACGTATGAAGGCTTCCACCGTAAAATTGCATTTGACGGGGATAGTTTTAATATTTAATACTTGCGCTGCTGTTTAATTTAGTATAAGACAAGTTGTAACTCTTCCCGGCCTTCCATATGACCCAAAAATATTATCTCATCATTAATGCCCATGGCTGAAAATAAATATTTAAAGAAGGACAACAACTGGATGAAAGCGGGTATGTTTCCTGTCTCGGGAGAGAGCTTTATACCTTAGGGAGAAGTCATTTTTGTGCGCGTCCTGCTTGCAACACTGGCACGCTCCGTCTAAATGATCGATTCGCCCAATTCATACTCTGAAGTACTCTCAAAGATATTATCCGCTATGTATCGAGTTTCGTATTTTTAATTTATAGTCAAATAAAATAGATCGACGTCAGGATCATGCGTCTTTAATAAATTTCAGAGAAACACTTCTTTTATGTAATTATTTTTAACGTACATACAATCGTTTTAAAGTCTTTGATTTACGCCTCTTTTAAAAAGTGTTTATCTGCGGAGAGGATTGTTATCCAGTGGATTTTTGCGTTTTTCGAATGGAGAAGATCCGAAGCAAAATGTTGAATCTATTGACAAATCATATTTTAATTCGGCGGTGTCCTCCCTGAAGCCTTTCTATTCTTGGAAGGGGTCATTATTAATGGCTGCGTATATTGAATCCGGGATCTGAATGTAAAATCAGCTATAGTATTAAAAACGTGTCCGATGACACAAGTGTATCGGAAGGCGATAGTTCATACCTCACTCCAACTTTTCACATTCTTTACGTTTCCTGTCTTTCTCTGTGGATTTTTTTTATGAACAATCATGGTATTTTATCATAGATTCCTGGATTTTTGTACTAATTATAACAGTACAAAGCACTTTAATGATCATAAGAAAGAGTCACTGTATTACTTATATTTTTGGGGGTTTTAGTACATCCAAGCATTCAATCATAATTTTTTTATCATTATATTCACTAGGCTGGTGAACTGAAGAATAAGATTGCAATCAGCGGAAATATTCTTCCTACTCTAAAAATTCATAATAAAAGTATTTCTGTACAAACCTCAGTCTAAATGCTCATTTGAATCCCATCCCTCCAAACGAAAAACTTTGCAGAAGGGACTGATTCGACTAGGCAAAATGAGGAGTGAGGTAGTTTGCTATTACTTTCCTCACTGAGACAATGCTATAAGCAGAACAAGACCACCTTTGTAAAGCACGATGACTCTACAAGTACCTAACACTTTTCGTAGCATTCAAAATGGAGAGGCCTTAAACAATGCCATTATTCCTTCACACTTATACCTCAGTAGCTTTCATATTGTCACAGCCATGAACAAAACTGAGATAAAAGTTAATGAAAGAAACATTTTTTTCTTTATCGTGTACCAAAAGTCAGATAGAAAATATTCCATTCATAAGAACATGGTAACAGGACCATAACAAAAATAATATTGCATAAATAATCTATTTCAAGATGCGTTATATAATAAGTTGGAATCTTGAGGGTAAAGAGATACGATATAACTTAACAGTCTCAAACACTGTAGGAACAGAATTCACGATTACTTGGTATCAGATTTCACTAATGTTTTGCAGATTCATCGATAATGTGAAAATATCGAACTGAGCATTGCATAGAACTACATTTTTTATTGTATCGGGTTTCCAGCAGTAGTTTCCCTCCATTTGCTTAGCTTATTATGACCGTGAAAATTCTGCATTGCTAAATCTTTACTTACCTCGGACTCCCTTCCCTTCGATGATTTTATCGGCGAAACCGTTATTTGGCCTAAAGTTATCGAAAGAACCTTATGCGTATCTGTTCTCTATCACTTTTATATCTCTCCCTTCGTGACTTTCGCCCATCCTCAGCGACCCCTATCCATTCTCGACGGCCGCAGATGGTCCAAAATGTCAACGCGGTGAGTAGGTGAAAGGGTTGATGGCTTCCTGTTGGAAGAGATGGCCTCCGAGGCAGAAATGGTCTCCTGGGAAGAGCCTCTTGATGGAAACGGGTGTGTGTGGTAGTGGGCAAAGGCTTTGTGTAGAGGGAGGGAACCGAGCTATGTCGGTGTAGGACGATCTGCGGGCGTTGAGTGCAGCGCTGTCGAGAGACGCGGAACGGAGGGATTTTCGTAGGGGAGAAGAGGTTAGAGTGTTTTTGGTTGAGTTGAGTTGGTGGCTCATTCCCCCATTAATTTTTTCCACTCCATTGCATTTTATCTTTTAGTAGGTGGCACGACCACCGAGGATGGGTTGGCCGAGTGCGCTGTAGAAGAGAAAACAAGAGTGACGAGATAAAAACGAAACGAAACGAATGCAATGAAAGAGGAGGAAAAATACTAAATAAATGAAACAGGGGAACTTTCCAGATAGGCATTCTAACCACTGAACTACTATAAATTTATGATCAATTGAAGTAGCTTTCATTAAGTGGAACTCCATAACGCATAGAAGGAAAGAATATCTGAGTCTCAGTTCCACAAAAAGTTTGTGCGACCGGTTTCAACTATGGTATAGTCATCAGGCTGATGATGACCATAAACAGACGCCATCCTCTTGCATACGTTCCACTACTCGCATACTTTGGCTCTGTTTTCATGGAGGGTTTGAACCCCCATACCCTCCCCCCCCCCATTGGCTACGCCTCTGGTTAAATGTGCAAAGTCGAATGCGAAAGTGAGTTGGTACTCCATAATAAAATTAATTTTCGAGAATCAGCTGAGGATATTTTCTCGACTGACGACGTTCCGTTTTGCATTTGTCGCCTTTATCATATATATTTATCATATCATATAATAATAATATCATATATTTAGTTGAGAAATAGTTGCACTTGAGAATAAGAGAAAAAACCAAAGCATGTTTCCTTGAATAGGGAAACAAAGCAGTTCGACGAAACTTTCTTTAACCATCCTAAGAAATCTCCAGAAAACTAGAAATGTCTGAATCTCCGATGTTTCCCTCATCTCTAATTTCGGCCTCGTTACTCTCAACCTCCCTGCTGAAAGAACTCCCAAAACCCTTTTAAGCTACCAAGCAAGCGAAAGTCGTTTCCGGTCTCCTTTTTTTAGCTCTATGGAGCACCTGTCCCTAAACCCACACCACTCTCTCGGTCCCCTCTCCTTTCCTCCCCTTTCATCTCCTCAGAATCAGCACCCCCGCACTCCCCCCTTCGACTCTTAAATCCTCTACCACATCCCCTCTACTCGTATTTCAGCGCCCTCTTCGCATGAGGCTATCCATGACCACGCATATTAATAGCGACGGCGCATATCTTTCCCCATCCGATATCCTTGGGTAATGGATAATTTTAGCCTGGGATGAATGGATACTTGCCCTTTCGGTGTTTTTCTTTTCGATGATCTCCTGGTGCACTTGCGGCATCTCGTTCACTTAATTTTGAAGATTTCGGATAAGGCCATATACATATTCCTTTTCTTGATGGATTCCCATTACTGACGGAAGTAGGTTAACCCACTTACTTGGCACTCATTCAGTTTATTCTAATCTTTTTGTTTTTAAATTATTATCTTTACCTCTTCGAATTTCTCAGCGAGGTTCACTGAAAGATCTTGCTAGGATCGCCCTGACTTGGAATATTAAGGTTTAAAATGATTAAATATGTTGAAATTTAGAAGGAAATCATATTTTCTGGAAATGAGGACAAGAAATTAGATAAATGGCTAAGAAAAAAGTTTGATGACTTATAAAATAGGATTGTACTCAGTGTTTCTCCTCTCACAGGCGATCGCCATTATCTCACTATTTCATGCTTTTATAGTTCCATCTATCTTTGCTCTTCCTTCTGTGTATTTTCATTTTATATTTACTCCTTCCACCAAATATAAAATCATTGTGAAGCAATTTTCAAAATAGAAAAAAAATTTTAATGTTGTGATAAAAGTTTGTAGTTTATTCAGAATCATTTAGTATATCATATTAGTACCGGCGAGCCGCCGTATGGCGTATTATGGCGTATGGGAAGGGAATCCTGTCAGTTTTCACCATGAGATGAAGATTTTTATATGTTTATCTTCCGGTGACCTCACAAACATTCGGACGATTGGAGGAGAGGCGTAAACATTAACAGCGGATGAAGACACACAACCGTTTCTAAACCAGAAAAGCCCGATTAGCTGGGACTCGAAACCTCGAACATACTAACTACTCCGCCACCGCGGCCGGTCACGGTTTGATATAAATAAGTTTCATGAGATATTAAATTACTTCATACTACAGTTCGTGTTTTATACAAAATATTTATTTTTCATCTATGATGGTTCCGTCAGACTTTTTTCATGTCCGTTTCTCCTTGGGAATTTTCCTAGATGCCTAGATAAAGGGTAAGTCATATTCCAAGTCATATGACTTACCCTTTTCCTTGTACTAAGTGTAAGCTCGTAAAACTTTCTAAATGTAGGGATAATCTGTGCTTTTATCATTATTATATTTTTTGAAAGTTAATAATAAGTCTAAATTCACATGCAACATTCCGTATTTATTGAATAATTTTCTACACGACTGATTTTATTTCATTAACACCTACAATATGGTACTTGTAGGTTATTTCAGTGTAAGCTCTCTGCAATTATACCTATCACGATAAACGAATGACAGGTTCTTAACTACTGTTTTACAGAAAATCCAACTGGAAGCTATTTACCAGAAGTCATCGTTTAAGAAATTAATCGTCTCTTTCTTAATTCCAATAAATGCCCTATGCCTAGAAAATTGATTTTCTGCAAGGTTTCTTATGCATTTACACAATGAAAATATTGCAATGGCATGATTAAATTCATTATCATAAGAATTATTCTTTGATTTTTTAAGGATTGTTATACTCCTCTCGCTTAGTTCGGATTCTACGGATCTAAAAATAATAACACATCCGTGAAACAATCTCGACTCTGTTAAAATTGAATCCAAAAAGCTCCCTGTGTTCTCCACTTCACGAGAGTATTCCGATTCCCTACACGAATGAGTTATTCGGCTGATTTTAGTTTAAAAAACAACTGAGTCATAAAGCCGCTTGCTTTATTTGTGATCACTCCAGTATTCACGAATGATTTGCTGTAGCTCGCAAAGCTAAACTTGGAGTACCGAATTACGTCGATTTTACCATTCAAAGCCGTCTGCCATGTTGAACACTGGATTCGGGGAAAAACATGAAAACCAAGGCATAAAATCGGAGGGAGAGTGGAAATGGAAAGTATTTCAAGATATGAGAAGCATTGAGAAGGGATATGGCATAGTTGTGAAAGAACAGAGCTATAAATGAATGAACATACAGAACGAGGCTAGAATATCGATGAAAAAGAACGTAATTCGCTTCCCACCCTCTATCCCTTCACTATTTTAGGTCTACAGTTTCTGTGAGCACCGATAAATTTATTGCATATCCCATTCAAATAAATATTCATCTTTTCACGTATATGTAAAGGTTTACTTTAACCTTTCGTTTGGTGCTCTTCATACTTCGAAAAAACTTTATCCTAAAATATTTTTTTACTAGCTCCTTTTTTATGTCGTTTATCTTCCTCTTCTGCCTTTAGAACCTCGTTTCACTACTTTCCCGGTGAGACCTCTACACATTTTTAAGTGATGAGATAAAGGAGGACATACATTTTAGCTTTACGAATCGAATCTTAACTTTAAAATTCGTCAAATTAAACCTACAAGAGAAGCTTTATTTATTTTAGGTTAAAAAGTAGAATTTAGAAAGTCACGTTTGGTTATGCTGTTTGGAAATCATTACTGTTACAGTTTTTCCACTTGCTAGTTACAGTAATGTAGGACAGTTTTTCGATTAAGGATTACTTTAATAGCAAAAGTGCTTTTCGGACCCTCTGGAGACTTCAAACTCTCACATTAGCTCCGATACAAAGATTATCTGGCAATGCGTTAAACATGCAAAGGAGCACTAAAATGTGATCGGTGATCGGTAATGTGTTTGTAAATATTTCTAGGATTTTCATGCTATTAATCGGAAGCAGGCTGAGCGTGACAGGCCCCAAAAGAAGAGAAAGAACGTTTCAAAAAATGGAGGAGTTTCGTCGGTAAAAAGAGGTATGAGGGGAGAATTTCTGAGGAAAAGGAAGCTTAGGATGTGTTTTCGTTCGGCTTCTCAGAAAGGAAGGCGCCCTTATCACCTTATGCTTATAGCCAAACGTGGAGAAACGGAAGTTTTGTCCTATAGTTGGCAATGCGGTGGAACCGGTAAGGATAAGAAGCAAGGAGGAAGGTAGCTAGGATAGCTGGGGGAGAATACACGGGAGGTGGGAGGAAACAGCTATTTCTCCCGATAAGAGGAGGTGTGGTGTTACCCAAAAGGCAAAAGGTGGACTTGCATGGCAAACTTATCTATTATCCATTAGGAAACATTAAGAGATATTAATAGATGAGTTATAAGATAAGTCGATCAAGGAAATACATGTCATTAGAATGGATATCTACAATCCTTGATGTATGGAGATGAGCAAGAAGATGAGCAAAATCCGGACTTTAACGGCAAAGGAAAAGATTTCCTCTTAAAAATTTCTATACACGTTATTTTGATCAGGATATGATATGATCATATTTATTGAATCAATTCCTGTACGACTGATGTTATTCGATTAACTCTTACAACGGGGTTCTTGCGGGTACATTAAATGTAAGCTCTCTGCACCAATAACTATCAGGATAAACGAATTACAGGTTTTTAACTACTGTTTTACAGAAAATCCAACTTGGAGTTACTTACCCAGAAATTTTTTTGAAGAAATAATCGTCTATTTCTAAATTCTTATATATATTTTTTCAAATTAAAGCTCTGAGATACCCTTTCCGGCAATTTCTTGTTATATCAGAAAATACACTTTTTAGTTGTTGTTAATCTAAAAATAACAAAATAAATCTTATCTAGAGATATCTTGTGTTATACAATATTTCTTATGGAGGGAAAAACGGCAATACAAGTGAATACAAGTGAACTTTGGATTTAGCCAGTATTGCCGTTTATTTCATATTTTTAAAATAAAATATGGTTATAAAGGGATATTAAATTTTCTCGAAATCAATGAATTAATATGAAAACGTTTTATAAATTGGAGTAGAAGAGCTCATTTAGTCTAACAGACGAGATATCAAATACATATTTACTCCGGTCGTGCTTCAAATATCACTCTGCAATAGAGTTACCTTTAAAATACTGCAGATATCTTAGAGTCGTGAACATGATCATTTGTAGGTATAAACTTTAACAAGAACTTCAACCAAAATGTTTATAAGCACCTAACTGTAGGAGATGGTAGTACCTATAACACTGCAGAATGGGGAATTACATAAATGAGTGTATTTCCGAATTTTTAAAAAGGGCACATCCATAATCGAAGGTCTCTGGGTGACACTCCGATTGTCCTATCCAGATATCCCTTTAAGATATGCTAAGAGGGCAAGTGAAGACTTTTCCGTTTCATTACGGTGCATTTATAGTCTTTTACTCTATCCATTTCTCGGATCATATCACATACATCCGGCATTCATTTCCCATACCAGCCATCCTACTCTCCATTACCCTTCCAAAATATTACTTTTCTATGTGTCAAGAGCTCGTGAGAAGAATGCGGAATTCATAGAAAGGAAAGTTAAGGGCCGGAATAAATCACTCGAAAGTGAATCCGTTCGCTTCTCCCTCTTGCGGTGCTAATGCATTCCTTTTATTCTTGTTTGGCTCGTTGCCAGGGATCAAATTTCAATTTCAGAGAAATAGAATGGAAAATCTGAAATATGGGCATTGCAGTGATGGAGTTACACTTCCAGATGATGTTCTTTACTTACATAACTAACATCTGAACCGACTGAAAAGCTACTGCTTGAATAGGCGAGGCAACTTTTACCGATTTACATTGATCAGAAAATCGATATTCGGAACAATGTCTCATCAAGCTGGTCCTTTTTATTACATACAAGAAAATAATTAAAGAAAGGTAAATACTAATCGTAGCAACAATTTAGAGGTTTGGAGTTTAAACGGTTAAATTTAATATAGATATGATTTTATACCATATTTCTCGGGCTATAAAATGCACCNTTATTTTTTAAACTATCCGATTTTTAGGCTGAAATAAAAAAAATAAAATTTTTAGTGAATTTGTTATCCTTTTTTTCCAATGTTTCTTTTTTCTCATACTCCACAGAATTTACTCTGCGTGTGCAATCATTTTTTCCTCAATCATCATCTACCCTCTCCTCTTCCATATCTCTCGTTGCTCCACTATTTCTATATAACCTCTGATTTTCCCTCCCATGCTTTATTTATCTCCACTAATAAGACCTCCGTCGACGTTCATTCTTCTTTCTTTGTTTTTCACTCCAAACTTTCCCCTCGGTAATCGATTCCATGTTTGAATCTCCCGTCAATGTTTCCGCTTTAAAAGTCAAAGGTCCAAATTTTTTATTGATTAAGCCCTTAGTTCGGTAGAAAGGATTTGATTACAGATTCTTGGTCAATTTTGAGAGTACCCTCTTTTGGAAGGGAATCTAAGCGGGATAAATTCGATCGATCTTTGATATCGTGGCTTCATGGTTTAAAAAATCTTCCAACGCTCTAACATTGCCAATGTCTACCTTCGGATCCATGTATTGATATCACGTAGATCATACTTATTATATTCTAAGAGATTAGTTGATTGTAATTACAAGTTTAAAACTTTTAATTCCAAAAATTTCTAGTTCTACCCGTGAATTACCTCCAAATTATAGAAGCTAAGCATACCCATCGATTTAGGAATCCATGGAAAACTAGATGAAGTAGCAACTTAGGATTGAGATATTAATTACAGTAGAATCGTAAAAGTGATGGAACATCCTTTGCATTATGGCCAATATTCCCTTGAGATGCTGAAAATGAAAAATAATTCAAAGGAATTTTTAAGTTCTTCTCTGGGGTAGTTTACATTTAAGTAAGATTTCCCTTCCTATAAGATTAATGAAATAACTAACCTTAAGCTGTTATCTACTTGGGATATAAACTCATTATGATAAATGAGTCATTACTATTCAGTTTCCAGTAACTAAATTTCTCTTCGAATCAGAATGTATAGCTTAATTTTGAAAAATATTCTTTCAAGTTTAGTCCAGGTAATGCTATTTATAAAATCTGAAAATCTTTTTCGAAGTACTGAGTAACAAATCATTATGTCAATAATCTGTATGTGACTGTTTAAAGTGAATCTTATTCCCAGGATGGCTTACGTGGATGATAATAAAACTTGCCCTAAAATACAATTCAGAGCGTGTTACCTAATTAGAAGAAATAAATCCTCAGAATTTGTTTGATATATTTGAACTGATTGTAATTGATACAAACCTCGATCTGCGATTAGAACATAGGTTGAGTTTTTAAATCTGAAACTGTCAAACATCAAGATAAAATATGTTTGAATCTGGAAGCTTAACTTCACTCTTCGACTCTTTGAGTAAAGAGCAAAAATGTTGTTTCTCCGAAAAAGTAATCATCGGATCTTTTCAAATACACTTCCATAAAAATCTGTCATATGCGTATGGAATTTTACAAAAAATGCATTAAACTCGCAAGATTTATTAAAAATTAATTGCCAGCCCATAAAATGTAAATATTTAGATATCTAAAATGTTTTTTTGCGATCCATGGATTGCTTATTTAACTCATTTTTAAAGTGAATTATTTTCGTTTAATTTTAAATTGATTGAAATCATGGAATCATAAAACCACGTAAAATTGGCTTTTTTCGCCCAATTAGCTTCCTTAATTTGCTTGCTTGACATTAATTTACTCATGGAGAATTTATTTCGTAATTCAGAATAAAGTTTTTAATTAACTTTGCGTCATGGGTCTCCATTATCTATTACATTAATTTTTTCCCTCCAAAGGTCAAGCTGGACGACAGTGACATGTTGTATACTGTTAATTAAAGAGGACCCGCTCATAAGTTAGCATAATTTTTTCTCAATTTGTTTCATAATTACAACGGAAAATTAATTTTTTACCAAGTCAAGCCCAGCGAAGGTGACGGATTTTACACTGTTTCTTCGCATATAATTTCTTAATAATTCTTTCAATGCAAAAAAGTAGTTAAATTTTTAAAACATTACGTCAGACGTAAATTTCAGAGAAAGTCTATGTTTCGATGCTCAGTACTTTGTTTTCTAAATAGCTTACATAGGGTAAGACTTGAGGTTTTCCCGGTGTACGGTGTACTGAAGGAAGTATTCTAGGGATGGTTCCGTAGTACGTACAATACCGACGTTTCGCCGGTACTACTCACCCTGAGGATGGTTGCAGTGCTAGCGGTCGAAACGTCCGTGTCGTACCACGAAAACACCCGGTTAGTATCCCGAGAAGACTTCCTTCAGCAGGTTTACATGGTATTCCAATCTTGAGAGTACATATGTGAATGAATTTAATTTCTCTAATAAACTCTGCAATCTGAATTTTGCAGAGCTAACTTGTCCATATTTTAATTTTTATATCAGTATAGATCTGGAGAAACTTACGGCATAACATTTTCAATTGCAATTGGAAATTAACCAGTAATTTTTTTTTTAATTTCCGAAAATACACCTATGGGTAGTTATAAATGTAAATATAGCAAAACTTAACAATGAGATAGTAAATGTCTTGAAATCTCTCTCTGTTGTTAGCAATCCGTAGGTTGGTCTCCATCTTCTTCTCTCTTGGGGCATTCTTTACATTTCTACGTGACATTGGGATTACGTCTTGGTGTAATCTTCCAGGGCGTGCGGCCCACGCCACGGGTGCGGTGCGGTAGCCAAGGACACGGGTTGCTCTCGGCTGCGGGTGGTGGCCCATGTTGTGGTCAACGATGCCTGTCACCGCGCTTCCGAGGATATTCTGGGTTCTTTCAACAGGTTTGCTGCCGAAGTAAAATTTGATTTTCCCTTCACTTACCAATCACAGAATTAGAAGTTATGTTAATAGCAATATACAGGAAAAATATCGAAACTTATTTAGGATAAAGGAAAGGAAGGTAACTTAGTAGGTTGTAAAACCTACGAAAATCCCAAAGGAATAACAAGTGTGAAAAATAGCGACACGACTGGGACTCGAACCCAGGTCTCCCACTTTCCGAGCAGGTATTCACACTTGTTATTCCTTTGAAACTTATTTATTTTGTTTATTGCTTCGAAAAAAAAAATAAGTTTTACGGGGCGGACACCGGTGTCCGCTGCGGCACAGGAGAGTCGGCCGGCGGAACAGTGCAATGAGCACAATGAACCACTCAATGAGCATTGCGTACAATGGCCGAGCCAATTGCACTTTATTGCGCTCTACCGTTTATTGTGAGGAAGTGCGCGGTCTTCCTTTTCTAAAATTAGAAAAATAAAGGTTTTGTCCCCTGGTCGCATGGCTAAAGCAATAGATGTGTAAACGCGTCCAGGAAGAAGCCGGGATGGATTTGGGCAAGCCCCACCGGATAGTTGGTTTCTACTGTGGTATCGACACTCATAGACGAAGATTTTACCTAATACAGTACAGAACCGTATTTAAAACATCTGGGGTGTATTTCGTTAGTGAGTGGGTCTTTGAGTTTCTGCGCGAACTTTGTTTGGTGAAAACTGCTGGAATCTACCTGAAGGAAGAGATTGTTTTCCTATCCTCCTACCATTTCTTTTATTACAACGAAGAATTTTTTCTTCATAAGTCTATCCAACTCAGCCCTAGTTGACTGATTGGTGAGCATTTTCCATTTTTTTGTTATAAAATTGTTATTTGCTCTGAATCGATTCTGATTTATCAGCCCCACATTTCTAAACGTGCATGTAGATTTAGCTCGGTTAACATGAGGGATAGCCTGACAGTTATCTTAGTCCTGTAGTTAATACAAATTCTAACTAGTTTAAAATTTTAGTATAATTTCTACTGATTTTTACTGAAAAATAGTAAATCATGAAAAGAATACTGCCAATTTTTATTTTCCTCTGTTACAGTATTTCTTAACACTCAGTACTGCGAGTCCCATAAGTCGAGAGATTATGGAAGAATTCTTGCGTGGGATTGAACTTAGATTCAGGGAATTTTTCAATTCTAAATCCTTTATTCTATGCACTATTATTGTATATAGGATTACATTACTCATACAGATGAAATAACATCATCGGGATAAGTACAGCGTAAGGCTGAACACAGCATTTCTCCGAATTATAGAAGCTAAGCATACCCATCGATTTAGGAATCCATGGAAAACTAGATGAAGTAGCAACTTAGAATTGAGATATTAATTACAGTAAAATCGTAAAAGTGATGAAACATCCTTTGCATTATGGCCAATATTCCCTTGAGATGCTGAAAATGAAAATCTAATCAATTCTATGTTGTTTGGCTGGACTTCTCGGAAAGTCATTTTGAGGGAATAAAAAAAGTTTGTAATATCCAAAAGTTGTTTATTATCACGACCGGTTTCGACTACTCTGCCATCATAAGCACACCTTCTAATGAAAATCTATTTTCCAATTCCTTGTTTCCTTCAATATTGTATGTTTAGATATGTAGCTTTTTCCACAAACATTAATTTTACATCCGACTAAACTCCAATTAAGATTCCTTTCTCGCACTAATAAAAACAGAAATTCATTGACTGGATTCTGTACAATATGAAATCTATTCCTGAACTGCGACAAAAGGAATGAGGTAGAGGGATTTTCTTCCAATCTCAGGCGTCGAAGTGACTAGGGTCAACTTGTTTCATAGATCACGACCTGTGAAATTGCTGGATCCTTCTCTCTGTCAATTACTACAGCTTCTCTTACCTCTTGAAGTTCTCCAGATCTCTTAAGAGGGATAATACGTCCCTCTTCTTTCGCTACACTAAGAGGGTGGCATAAGGACTCGTACCAGGAACGGCTTTCATTCGATTAGCCTTCCTATTGAACAAGAATCCTCCCATCCGTGTCACCCCTTTCCAATGTCCTGTTTCCAATTACACTATACTTCTTCTTCCAGCTCATAGCACTTCCTCCCATTATTGGCTGGTAATTGATCTCAATCGGACTATCACCTATTCAGAATGCCATCCTTTTATTTATGTATTCATACCATTCAAATAGGAATAAGACAACTTTTATGTTACAAAAAAAAATTAATTTCCTTAATTTCTGTTTAAATACTTAGGTACGTAAGTGTAATTCATTCGGTTTCTACCACATCCCGATTTTTAACCTGCGTTCCTCTTTATTTTTGTATTTTCCTTTTTCCATATTATTTCATTGTTTTTTAACCTTTCTTCCAATTTGTGGAACAAATACTAGTTTATTTATTCAGTATTATACTCATTCGGGCTCTACCACATCTAGATTTTTAACCTGCGTTCCCCTTTATTTTTGTATTTTCCTTTTTCCATATTATTTCATTGTTTTTTAACCTTTCTTCCAATTTGTGGAACAAATACTAGTTTATTTATTCAGTATTATACTCATTCGGGCTCTACCACATCTAGATTTTTAACCTGCGTTCCTCTTCCTTAAGAGCCAGAAGAAGCGGCAGGAGTTAAATCGAAAAAAGGCCGCAAATGATAAATCGTCCAATAAAGGAATGTCTTTGGAACAACGAAAAGCTAGGGACGCTGAATTCACGAGAGAAAAGCAGATTCTACATTTTTCATATTATTTTCTTATTTTTTAACCTTTCTTCGTATCTGTAGAACAGATATTAGTTTTCTGTATGGCAGACGAAAATCTTGAGTCCTATCTACATTCCAATCATATTTACATTCGGACTTAATTAGAGTAAATTCTGTTTAACTTCTATTAATTTCTTCGCTTCGCGCATCAATACTGATTATGATACCCGGTAGGATCTCCTTAGAAATTCCTTTTTTATATTTTCTAGTAGATGACAAATGGCTTTAACAGTCCTGAAATCCTGTCTGAAGTCCTGTATCTTACATGAAATTCCTTGAGTAGCTGCTCTTCTTCACAAACACTTGCAGGCTTCCCTTCTTTCTAGTTTCTTACTTTTAAAAGAGGTCTTCCTTTCCACTTCTTTGCACATATTCATACTTCTTCTATATTGTGCCTATTCGACATTCTTTATACTCTTCTTGTTTTCTTCGGGGTAAATCACCAGAGTCCTAACCACATCCTGATATCGCAAGTTCTTCATCTACAAGAAAATATTATTCAAGTAAAGGTTGCCAATGTAACTCCTTTTCTTGAAAAATTTCACTTCCCAACTTTCTATCAAATTCTTTATATATAGACCAAAAGCTCTTTTAGACAAAGAAACGAATAAAACGAATACAGACTAAAAGCTATTTTAGAGAAACAAATTGGTCGTTGAATTGCTTGATATTCGTTTTCCATTATTTTTTGAGGCGTGAACATGATCGTTTGAAGCGAAAGCTACTTTTATATACATATTAATATAATCTGGCCCAGTATTATTTTTTAAATTATCTGATTTTTAGGCTGAAATAAAAAAAATTAAAATTTTTAGTGAATTTGTTATCCCTTTTTCTCAATGTTTCTTTTTCTCATACTCCACAGAATTTACTCTGCGTGTGCAATCATTTTTTTCCTCAATCATCATCTACCCTCTCCTCTTCCATATCTCTCGTTGCTCCACTATTTCTATATAACCTCTGATTTTCCCTCCCATGCTTTATTTATCTCCACTAATAAGACCTCCGTCGACGTTCATTCTTCTTTCTTTGTTTTTCACTCCAAACTTTCCCCTCGGTAATCGATTCCATGTTTGAATCTCCCGTCAATGTTTCCGCTTTAAAAGTCAAAGGTCCAAATTTTTTATTGATTAAGCCCTTAGTTCGGTAGAAAGGATTTGATTACAGATTCTTGGTCAATTTTGAGAGTACCCTCTTTTGGAAAGGAATCTAAGCGGGATAAATTCGATCGATCTTTGATATCGTGGCTTCATGGTTTAAAAAATCTTCCAACGCTCTAACATTGCCAATGTCTACCTTCGGATCCATGTATTGATATCACGTAGATCATACTTATTATATTCTAAGAGATTAGTTGATTGTAATTACAAGTTTAAAACTTTTAATTCCAAAAATTTCTAGTTCTACCCGTGAATTACCCTCCATTTCTACGTAAGTAATTAAAAAATATTAATATTTTTAAACTTAAAAATCATATGCAGTTATTAATCCTCTAAGATACGCAAATACGAGTGATACGTGATACCAAGAATTTTACTGTAGCGCTACGAGCGTAAGGTAGCGTAATTAATTTTATGCCATACCCTGGAGTCAGAATAATGTTCAATTATCATTGAACGTTTGAACAATGTTCAATGATCATTGCACTGCTTATGAATTGCTATACAATCTCTTTTAGCTGAAAATAATTTTATTTATGATTAACAATAAACAATAGGACCGCATCAGAGAGGCGTGTGGTTATACGTAAATGCAATGTAGCAATTATTATGTGAACGAAGTGAAGGGAAAGCGGAAAAATTTGAATTTTTTTAGTTTTTTAGTTATTTTCAGATCCAAGAATAGTAATTTACCATTTGTTTCTTCTTTGCAAGTGAATTTTATTGACTCAAATTGGCTATTTTTCTAAAATATCGGAAGAAGTTTTCTATTTGTCGACGATGAAAAATATGCTGTCCTCGTATCTGTACCAAACTTCTGGAAAGCATTAGAAGTTTTCTTTGCAACTTTTCTCAAAACAAGTCATGAATGAGTTGGAGAGTAGTGGAGATAAACAATTCCCTATTGTGGAACCGTTTGTTTGCTTATAAAAGTTTCCTTCGGTTCTGAAGCAGCTTAGGTTTATACAAGCTTTTGTTAACAGAATATTGTATTATTTGCTTAATTCCGGGGAGAGGTTTTCATGTTTAAACTTCGTAAAGGGATGATGGGTAAAGTAGCCTTAAGAAAGCTAGAATGTAGTGTTTATGTTTCAACCCTCTAATGCATTTCGTTGTAAAAGCTCCTCAAATTACCCTTTCTGTCACTGCTACCAGGAGGCTAAATTTTTATTTCGTAGAAAGACCTACGTATAAACATTTATACCCAAAACTGCAAGTTAAGTGAATATAGTGAGTGTAGATTGTAATCGGTAGTCGGCTACATATTTTTATGGTTTGGCCAAATTCTCGAATCAATGTTCCTGTAGAATGTGTAGAATACTGGTTTTACAGTACAGAAAGTGAAACTTAAATAAAGGTAAAAGAACAGTAAAAGGTTCTGGAAGTCACAAAGAAATAAGCTTTCATTTATGTTCCTCTATACCTCTATTCCCTAGTTTTTAGGGAAAGTAATGACGCTTGCGAAACGATTCTCGCTAAATTTCTTTCGTCATAAATACACACAGAAAGCTTAAATTTTTAACACTTATGGAATAGGCTTCGATCAACTCAAAATGGCAGCCTAGAATATTACATTCAATTGGATACCGCTGAAAAATCATTCAGAGATTTTGTGGTCGTAGAATACTAGGATTAGGAAATGTACACCGCAAGAGATATATTTATATCTGCCTGAATTTGGGGAAAGGATAATATTTCTGAGGTTACGGAATACATATGTTCTTTTTTCTTGTGTGACAAAGTCTACAGCCGGTCCACGTCATAGTTTGAACTTGTAGGAGGCTCAGCTCGGGATTGAGATGAAAAATTGGACTTAGTGAAAGAAGAGGAGAAGAGCAAGGTAGGAACGTATGAGTGAAGGGGATTTGCGGGAGCTTAATGTGTGACAATGGCAGAGGGACTGAGCGGGGAAAATAGACTGCCCTCGGAGAAACTGATGCAGAGAATGTATCGTGAATCCTAGGCATTACTTTAGGAACGATTATCTATTTGGAGTGAAGATCTATGAAGTCGACCCAAAAATTACAAAAATGCATTCGTAGCTTATTTAAACTTGCTACACTTCCTACATGAAAGATGGTGACTGCATGAATGTAGTGCACTGATAATAATTTCACTTTTCTATCGCTTATTTTTTAATTGAAAAAAAAACTTTACCTTTACGCTTCACAAGCTCACTCTCTTCGTTTGGTCACAATAAGAGAAACATTGCTAAGACAAGTTGTTTCAAGGACTCATTCTTTTTGCAAAAGAAATGGTAAAAAACCATATATATAACCGTAAAGGAGCTCAAACGCTTGACGATAACACTTCTTGCCACACGCTGAAAGGTGGCTTGCATGTCTTTAAGGTCTTTATTAAGGCGAGATCATCTTCCATCTAACCTGTCGTCAATGTTATTATTAAAACGTGAATAAATTTGTAAATAGAAATAGAGAGAAACACTTCTTGAGGATGTAAAAAACCTGAGTGTTAACTTAGGAAAACATCTCCACGGCAGGAAAACACCCGCAGAGAAGGAGGGTGTGAAAAATCTGCGCAAACCTATTGATATTACAAGCTAAAAGATGAGTAGGAAACTGTGTATACTAAAATCACTTGAGTAGTACTGTAACAATAATTCACTAAAGCAATAAAAGAATGCATAAAAATAGCATGTCAAAAAACACATACTAACATTAAATTCTTTAAAAATGTAAGTTACGATTGACAATATAAATATTACTGAAGAAGCATTCGGAAATTAAAAGCACTAAGACGTAGAAATGAAGTAAAAATGATTACCTTTTCCCAACAAAGGAATAACATTTTTCTTATAATATTCTTTTCGATTATGAGCTTATATACCAGATGGTATATATAAATGACGATTGGAAAAAGACATTCGGAAGTAAGGTGAATTTCCATAAGGTCGTCCGATACCGTTTCATCAGATTCTTTTGACTCTTTGGAGGGGAACTACCAATCTAAAGGACTTGGGTGTTTGACGAAATGGCAAAATTTTGAGATATCACAGTTAATGTGAGAACGTTCAGACTTTCAGGAAATCAAAAGCATAAAAAGAATAGGAACATTTTTCCCGTTGCTGCCGAGTTTAAGCAGCTACTTTGGGTAGAAGAGCGAGACAAGCACAGATGGAGGATTGAATATTAGAAAGGAACACTGGACGGTAGCAATAACCAATATATATACTTCTTCGTTAGTATGATTTTTTAATGGATTAGTTTTGATATTTCTTTGCAAATAGGTGCCTGGACCATATAATATCTAAATCTGAAAACTAAATTGAGCCCTATATAGAGCCTATTTATCTAAAGCGAATCGTATAATTTAAGCAGCTATGATATACAATTATATTATTCTACAACTGATAAATCACATCTATAACAGCATGTACGTTCAAAAATCCATACAACAAATTTATCATTTCCTTGAAAAAGCATAAATACCACTTGTCAAGAATTATTTATTGTGTAAGATTTTTCAGGGTAATTGCTCTTCGTGACAATATTTGTTACGAAAGAAATCGAATCAGCCTTCACTTGTAACATAATTTATTGGTATCGCTATAGATTAAAGATGTGTATCCTGCAGCATTAAACGAACCAAATAGGTACTGAGATTGATTACTATCTTCAATTTCAATATATACAGAGAACTAAAACTAAATTACCTAAAAACTGTGTTACGAGACCCATGTATATAGCCGTCATATTGTTGCAAATTTATTAGTAATTGATTTTTGGAATTAATCCTGATGATAATGGAGATTACTACGTGAAGAAGGTTGCAGTTTGAAACTATGTAGAAACAGTTAATACAATTACCTAATAGATAGGATCTTCCGTGGTGTGGTGAAGATGTTGTGAAAATCCATGGAGATTTTTACAGTAATAAAACAAAGGTGTGTTAAACAAATGGCTTCAATAAGATTGAGGAAGAATCTGTCAACCAATCACCAAATAAGGTTTGGCCTCTCTCCCCTTTCTGGAATCGAGGGAGAATCGCGATCATATATGACAAAATCCAGAAAAAAAGAAACCATTGCGTGGCAATGGCGAGCACGCAGTACGAGCCTAACGGACAGTTGAAACATTATAGGTAGGTCCCATGAAGTGAGGGTTGAGATAGTAAATTATAATATCTTGAAATCTTTTACCAAGAAAGCACCAGACGTCAAATATTCATATTGAGTGAATAATTTCATCCAAACTTCATCTTCTCTATCGAAATTTGTCGGAATTCCATATTTTCGATACCAGATATCAGTACTTGTACATTTCCACCGTACATATTTATACAGCGGACATGGCTTAAAATATTCGTTCTTTTTCAATGAAAAGAGGCAGAAAGCAAGTAACATACGTGGGAAACAAAAAGGGGGAGAAATCAACAAGTCTACTACGATTCTTTCTCTCCCTTTCCTCCTTTTCGTTCTTTTTATATGTTGCCTGCTTTTTACTTTGATTTTACTATATTTTAAACCATAGTCGCTCTATAAGTATATTCTGTAAAATTGTATAGTATTACATTTTATTGTTGCATCGATAATTTGTTGCAATCATGGGGTCCCGGATTGCCAAGCGGGCAACACGTTCGACCTTGATGAAAGCGGTCCCGGGTTCGATTCTCGGCAGTGACTCACGTGCGAATCGACCTTAGCTGTCGAAACAAAATAACAATATTACTACGTATATCTCCTCGAGTAAAGATTGATTTTGACCGGATTTTCTTCCGACATTCTTTTATGGTTGAGGAATGGCTTGAAAATGCATGGTCCCATTCTAACACGACTGAAAACAAACAATCTTCCACTTCTTATTTAGTCTTCCAGGGAGTGGAGAGGATATTTATCGCTTCCTTAAATGTTTCCCTCGCAGTTCACATACTCTTCCGTTCAGCTCCTTTTCCACGCCATGAAAATCCCTTGCTTAGCACACGCTTCTCGAGAGACCATTTCTCTTGCTCTGACCCCATCGTAAATGCTAAGGGTGACTCTCTGGTTTTATTCAGCAAACTCTTCTTAATACTCACCACGGGAGAGTTTATCGACGGCGAAACACTTGAAGTTAGTTGACCTACGTTTCCTCACGTATGCGAGTACCCGAGAAAAAGGTTAGAAATAAAGTCAAAGGGATTACAATTTGCAATGGTATACGCAGAGTTAATTACTAAATTTGAGCCGTAAGGAGTGTAGGGCACAATATCCTATTTTTTTCTCTCCTAACTGTGCCCTAACATGAGAAATTAAATGAAAAAATCTAATTTAGAAATCGAAGTAATTATTTTATTCATTTTATTTCAGCAGCAATAATTTTTTGGGAGTAGCACATACCTTTGATTTCTAATTTTTTATAGGTTTTTGTAAGTTATCCCCCTCTCAACCCGATGGAAAAGAGTACATTTTTCAATCAGTTCTTTCTTGAAGTGCATTTCATCACATGAAAACGCTACATTATTCTCTCAACCTTGATTTATTGCGGAATACACTGCGGTTTATATTATTTTCGGATATCTAATCAATTGAAAAGTAAAGTTCAATCCTAAAAACTTCTATTGTTGGAGACAGTTGGAGATCCCTCATAAGACAGTTAAATAACAATGGTTGCAGCAAATAATAAAAGATTGATAAGGAAAATTTTAAGTTATTCCTTGACAAATATAATTTCTTAGGGGAGCTAAAGAGGGCCAATTCAAGAAATGGAGATACAGATTGGATTTTTCAGGATGAGAACGAAGGGAAGGAGAAGAGAGCCAATCATAGAGCAGGAATGGAATGAGGAAACCTCTATAACCACTCGAGGGTATTCATAAATAAATCAAGTTTTCAATTAATATGCTAATGCCAACACGGCCCGTGGTTGGTTATAAGCATCGTAGTATGCTATTGGATGTAATTAGAAATTTGTAGATGGAGTTTGATGCCCGAGATCTCGATTTCGAATTCAATTCCATCTTCCTTTTGAAAGACGTTTTCGGAGATGATTGAGGATTGAAGATGTGATGAGGATTCCCTTTATCCTCCTCTCCTTCAGGTGAATGGCCTCCATTACACTCTATCTGAAGAACTCTTATGACGACAGTTGCTTGAAAATATTTGATATTTTGGACACGTATACCTAATCAGAATATTCTAATAATGAATTTGACGAAAAATACTTCATCAGAACACTGGGTATCAACATATATACTTTTTATAATGATTTTCCGAAATCCCTAAGCTTCAAAGAAAAAGATATTCAGTTTTCAAATGAAATACCAGGGCAACTTCCTTGTTACCGTGAATCTGTGATTTGGAAACTTATTCTGAAGATATTAAGTGCTTAAGAGGTACCTTTTCTACGTATATTGGTCGGCTATCATCCAAATATTGAAATTAATGTATGGATTCCGTATAAAAGTTTGCTCTGATGGAAAGAGAGTTAGTCTATTACAACTAAGTCAATTCTTGTTTGCTTGAAGGCGACATTTTTGTTGTGGTATACCCAAACTAAAAGTTGAGATGTATGAACGTTTTTTATGCACAGCTTGGAGATAATCTTTAAATAATCTCAAAAATTTTCTTCTAATTTGGAAGAAAACAATTTTTATTCGCAATCCTAAAACAATTTTTTCTATTACATTTCTCTGCATTGTAAATGCTTTCTATTTTGACATATTTTGTAGTGTGTATAATACTTTCACTTCTTGATAGGATTCAGTATATGACACGGTTTAATCGCTGAAACAGGGCTGCTCATGACTAATTAATTTCATTTCCATCGTATCACGTTTCCCTAACAAGTAGTCCATAGTGATTCATATAAAAGCACAGCATATAATAGCAATATTAGCATATAATATAATAGCATATTTAGCAATTAATATTCAGGTATTCAGTTTTTCATTCATTTATTTAGTAACTCATCCAGGTATTCAGATATTTTGGCAAGGAAGAGAAGTAGAATCTTTTTTCAGAGACTATTAGATTAGGTGAGTTGGCGGTAAGGAGGTAACTTGGGGTAACATAATATGGTTTAAATGGAAGAGGAGGCTTTGTTGTCTCAATTTCGCCCAAACTGAAGACGTTATTAATTTATCCGTAATCATCCCAGTTATAGAAAAATAACGTAATGCATCAATGTCTTAGAACTCTACGTTATGGAAAAATTTCATTTCGTTGCATTATCTGAAGAAAAATCGTGGGCGCTACCATCATTAACCACCAATCGAACTTTCACGCGATTATTTTTCTATCACTCGGTTGATTATATTCCTAAAATTCCCCAAATTCTTAACATACTTCAAATTTGCCTAATTAAGTAGTTGTTAAAGTACTAAGAAAGTACTCTTTTCCGCAAAGTGAGCGTAAGAATTACGTATTTGTAGTAATAGATGCTGAATTGTGTCATTTACAGCGAGGCCGGACAACTGAGCGCGCGACAACTGAGCGCGTGACAACTGAGCGCGTGACAACTGAGCGCCTGCGACAACTGAGCGCCTGCGACAACTGAGCGCGTCTCACAACTAAACTTAACCTAAAAACTATGTTATATTAATTTTGACAATCTGACAGATATCATAATATGTGGAATACTGTTATAGTGAGTTATCTCTTTGTTTAACCACGGATGACGGCAGTATTTCGTTTAAATGTCGTCGGCAGTATTTATGTCAACTCTTCGATGTATGTGATATAAATTCTTTTTACATCAACTTAAAGACCCTTAAATCACACCTTATACAATTTTAACATTCTACATTGTATATTAACGTTATTTATGTTAAACAACATGTGTATTAACAAAGATCTAGACCAATACAGCAATGCGACAACTGAGCGCGTCTCACTACTTCACTTGATGTAAAACTATATTATATTAATTTCTGACAATCTTATTGTTAAATATTGTTATAGTTATACGCTTCCTTGATTAAGAGATGTAACCATAATATTATTTTTTAATAATCTGTTAAATTTCGTCAGCAGCATTTCCTTTAATTTTTGTCGGCAGTATTTCCTTTTACCCTCGAATATATGTTGCATATTTTCTATTTTTCTTGTATTTAAAGACCTTTAATCACTTATTTCAAGATTCTAGTTTTATATAAACGCTATATAATGTATTAATTTACATTAACACTATGTAATTAATTTATCACTTAAGTTCATTATTTTCAGCAATGTTTGAATCGGGAAAAATAATTAATGAATGAATAATATTGAAGTACAAACATTCAGCCTAGAAAAGAAGTACCAAGTAGCTTCAGGCAACAATTAGTATTCAATTGCTATTGCAGAATTTTGCTTCGATTACAGAAACTTTCTCTGAGATATATAAAATTTGATATTAAGCACCCTATTTATAAGCGCGGATTATCGGGTACTTTCTTCGTTCTACCTGTGACTAAGGACGAAAGTTTTGGATCGGAGGACGAAATTACATGCTTGGAAGCTAGATGAATGGTGCTAAAAGTGATGCAACTTCTTCGTCGGCAGTAAACTGAAGTATTCATAATGAAAATGTCTGACAGTAGGTCCTCAAACTCAGGTGAACGATTTTATTTCATTTCATTCTTATATAACATTTTTTATTGCAATGATTTATTTCTATAAGAGGGAAAATTATTAACATTTTAAAACAGATTTAAAGTAAAAACTTTATTTGGAAATCCAACAGAACATAGCGAACGGTTGGTTCGAGCATTGGGCACGAAGACACGAAGATTTAATTTTTCTCACTCAGGAATTAGTTGCATATATTCATATTACGTTTGAAACTAAAGGCTAATTAAGAGCAATCGGTATAAGCTTCACGGAAATTTCAATTATGAAGTACTTATCTGTTAATCATTAGTACCAGAAAGTGATGATGCAAGCAAGAAATTCCAACACTAAATAAATTGAGAGTATTGTGAAGTATGTATTGAGTATTATAAATTGGGAAAATTCTTAATTACGTTCAGAAAACTATGAGTATAATGATTTACCGTTTGCTTTAAGTAACAGTAACACAATATTATGGCAATATTCGTCTTCCCTTAACTATAAAAAGTATCATACCCTGAAAATATAAAGTTATGAGAAATACTTTGATTAACGTTAACGAATATAGGAAGAGTCAGCAGTCCGGGTCAAGATCCAAAATCGTAATTCAAGTAATTTGAATTCACGAAATAGAGGTAAGGAGCCAACTGAACGATACGCACACGATGAATACCGTAATGAACGGATTTCGTTTACCATCATCATCTTGGTCTTCCAACGCTTCTTTTACCTAATAGCTTCTATTCCATACTTCTCTTTGGAAATCTTTGTCTAGCATTCGTTATCCATGTTTTTCCCTTAAAGCTTCGTACTCTCAGTACTAGAATAGGATAGAATAGTTTATTGATACATAACATTTGCAACATTAACAGTACAAAGGAAGGAACCGCTTGCAGGTTGGTATCTCGTCTGTTATGCGCTAAACATTTTTACATTTTTTTTAATTTACAAAACATTTTCTAAAAAATACTTCACATTAATAAAACATTTTTTTACAAAAAAATCACATTTACCAAACTTTTTTTTTCCTTTTTAGAAAATTTATCATATTACATATTTACATTAGGATCTTCAAAAAATTCTCTTACAGAATAGTAACATTTTTTGTCAAAAACCTTTTAATTTTTTTAAGAATTATTGTCTACATTATCTGTAGACAGATTTTGTCTCATAACATTACTTAGTTTGTTGAATATCCTTCTACCAATCTACTGAGGGCTATTTTCAAATAATTTTAATTTGTGTATGGGATATTGCAGCATATTTCTTCCCCTTGTCTCATACGTGTGGTGTGATTGAGCGGTTTTCAGCTTATCAAGATTAGCACTGACATAGCACAGGAGTTCATACAAGAATGTGCATGGATACGTTAGTATGGCGTTGCTTTTGAAGGCTTGCTTGCAAGACTCTCTATACCCCAAATTTTACACAATGCGTATTACTTTCTTTTATTTTTTAAATATTGCCTCCCAACCTGGGGAATTTCCCAAGAGAATTATGCCATACTTCGAAACAGAGTGGAAATAGGCATGATACACTGTTAACTTTTTTGACAGACTGGTAACTGCAGAGATAACTATCTATCTGCCGAGTCTAAACCTGAGTATAGTTTTTTTTAATGTAGGCGCCCGGCAATCAATGCAATACTGGTTATGATGTAATAGGAAAAACTATCGCGGAAAATATATCACATATAATGATAACTATGAGTTTGTTGTAAGATGTCCGTAAATTAAATCAAATAGTATTTGTTAGACATTATGTATCGCTGTGTATATAATCTAAGTAAATATTTAGTATGTATTATATGGAAAACATTATATTAATTCCAGCAAATTTTTCCGTGCTTCGTCCTTAAAAGTCTATTGTGCCTTTTGTCCATTATTTGTTTATTTTTAGTGTATTGAAGGTAAATGGGCAAGTCTGTGCTAAAAAGCTGTGATTAGAGCCTAATAAAATGATTCGCAGAATAAAACAGGTAATGTTCTAGATGGAATACCAGCATTTCCGAAGGAAAAGTGCATCCTAGAATTCCTTCGAACAATTGGAAGAATTACAATCTCTTTCATCCTTTAGTACCCTCACCATCAATGACCATCTCTTCATCTCCGCTTTCCTGATCCTCTCCGCGACGGTCCAAGTCCTGTCACCTCTTCCCACACCCTACCCCACTACTATAACTCACCTACTAACACTTTCCTTTCTCCCGTGTTTTCTTGTATACATATACTCTGTTACGAAATTGTATTTTCACTCTTTTTAAATGCACATATTAGGTAAAGGTAACAACAACAGGAGAAAAATATGAATTCACGAATAAATATTTAATAGTAAACAGAAGTACTGCCAATGAAGTTTAATGTAGTAAATTTTAATCAGTAGTTAAAGAAATATGTATATAAAATAACAGTATATAAAAAACTGTAATAGTGATAAGGAAAAACTGCCGTGCAGTAGCTTTGTTGCTGATACGGTTGTCAGGAATAGGTTTCGCATAATGGAGTTATGAAAGAGGTATAATAAAAGGGTTTTAAATTTTATTTTAAGGTCTTACAATTCAAAAAAGAAAAAACTCATGTAATACTTATTTAAACAGTGTTATAAATTAGAAAAAAGGATTGCGACATTTTTCAATACTCGTTCGCAAACCCATCATTGGCAAATAAAGGACTAGGTAGGCAAAAGGAGACCAATACTAATTTTTTCAGACTTCTAAATAGCGTTACAATTAACTTAAAATCATAGCATTTCTATGTTATTATATATAATTAGAGTTTCTTAATCAGTGCTCGCTAAAAACGAGACGCACTCAATGTTTCGAATGAAAAGCTTAAAATATAAGTCGAAAATCAATTACATAGTGTTGATGTAACATAATAGATTATTTAGCGTTTATATAAAACTAAAAAGTTGAAATTTTGGGTTAAAGGTCTTTAAATTCAAGAAAATAGATATTATTATATAAATAGAAATTAATTAACATATATATTTGAGGGTCAAAGGAAATGCTGCTGACGAAATTTAACAGATTATTAAAAAATAATATTATGGTTACATCTCTTAATCAAGGAAGCGTATAACTATAACAATATTTAACAATAAGATTGTCAGAAATTAATATAATATAGTTTTACATCAAGTGAAGTAGTGTGACGCGCTCAGTTGTCGCATTGCTGTATTGGTCTAGATCTTTATTAATACACATGTTGTTTAACATAAATAACGTTAATATACAATGTAGAATGTTAAAATTGTATAAGGTGTGATTTAAAGGTCTTTAAGTTGATGTAAAAAGAATTTATATCACATACATCGAAGAGTTGACATAAATACTGCCGACGACATTTAAACGAAATACTGCCGTCATCCGTGGTTAAACAAAGAGATAACTCACTATAACAGTATTCCACATATTATGATATCTGTCAGATTGTCAAAATTAATATAACATAGTTTTTAGGTTAAGTTTAGTTGTGAGACGCGCTCAGTTGTCACGCGCTCAGTTGTCGCAGGCACTCAGTTGTCACGCGCTCAGTTGTCACGCGCTCAGTTGTCGCGCGCTCAGTTGTCGCGGAACCCATTTACAGATGTCTCGTGGAAAATAGCCGGTGGGACAGCATTATTTTCAATTATGAGTCACAATGTAACTGTCCTCAAAAGTGAACACTGGGCATTAATGTGCTAAATATTCTCCAGCAATCTCTCGGAATTTAATATCCTTGGAATCGAAAACTCCCGGAATCAACTCTTCGAAAGTTTGCAACCTTACTCACAGCACTTACTTTGACTGTAAATAAGGACTAGGGGAAACGAGATATGAACGAACACTATGATAAATTCTAAATCTAATTCTAATCTAATCTAATTCTAAATATTGAACAGCTCAGGTACGGCATTCACATTCATCATTTTTCAGGTAAGTGGAAAGCAAGCAAGAGAAATCCGTCAGAAATAGAAGAGACGTAACGATCTATGGCACTTCAAGTCCGATAAGTCCTGGCCCACTAACTTATTGCCGAATCAAAAAGAGCTGAGGAATTCTTAATTATATGGACGTGAATAGGAGAAACGGAATATTTCGTTTTTAATAAAATCATTTGCAAATTCGAAGAAAAGTAGGAAAGGCGAATGGGATACAAAAGTTATCCAGTTGGATTCTGAGGGTATTATCGTCGAGAGTAAAGGAAATAGTGTACTTTATCCTAATTCTACCTCTCCTCGAGTTTGCTGTGCAATTTAGGATAATGTTAAGTGTAGGCTAGGCTATTTTCCGATCATACTCTTATTTACAGAGATGTCGTATCACAGCATGACACCGTTTGTTTACAGAACGATCCTAACGTTATTTCAGATTGGTACAGTGATTGGCAGCTCGACTTGAATGTAAAGAAGTGCGTAGCTATGTCTTTTACGCGTTCTTCCAATATTACCCGCGCACCGTATCATATTTCAGGACATCCTATGGAGTTTGTGAGACATCATAAATACCTAAGAAATAACACTCGTTAGTAGTTTTTCCTTCAAATAGCATATCCGAAGCGTAGTAGGAAATGCGAATGGGATGCAAAGGTTAGCCGGTAGGATTCTGAGGGGATATTCATCGAGAGTAAAGGAAATAGCGTACGTTTCCCTAATTCGACCTCTCCTCGTGAAATTGGGGATCCTCACGAAGTAGGATTAGTCTCCGATCTTGAGATAATTCAACGTAGAGCGGCTAAGTTTGTCAAGGGAGATTTTAGATTCGTCGGTAGTGTTTTGACTACGATAGAATCCTCGGGTGGACTTTGCTTAGGGATAGAAGACTCCTCTTACCGACGTAAGCTTTTCGAAAAGTTTATCACTAAAGATCTCGTCAACAAGATTGCTGATATTTTAATTCCAGTTGGCAACGTGCGGAAGCTCCGAGAGAAAACTAAAAAGAAATTCAGGGCAGGACGGACGTGTTTCCCGCGAAGTACGTATTAGAGAAGCTAATAGTAGCTAGGGTGTGATAGGATTGCCGGTGTTTTAGACACCTTGCCACGCGCCACTGGCGGCTTGCGGGGTTTAGTTGTAAATGTAAATGTAATGTACTAACTGCTTCGGACATAGAACTACCTTGTTCGACAACATTACTTAGCCTCTCAATCAAGTTTATTCAAGTCGTTAACTTCATTACTAAATTGTTTTACTTCAGATTACTTTTTCCCTTTAAAGGCTTTATTTATAAATATTTCCGAACGAGGAATCTTTATGAGTATTATTTAAGATTGCAGAAGAGGATATTTAATGGCAATCCAAGTTGATTTTATAAAACATCAACACTGATGAAGTTGATCTGGCCGGACTTCGAAGGATACCACCGTGTAGATGAAAGTAAATTATGTCCTTTCCTCTCAACCATTTTAAGTATCTGGTGGTTTAAAATCCATCCTGGTGGTTTAAACAAGCAGAAGAGAAGCTTCCCCAATATTAAAATGCATTTCTTATCTAAGAAGAAAGTCTTTTTATTAAGACAGCCTCCGAAAGAACTCCTTTTTCAACTTTCTATAGGGTCTGCTTCCTATTACTTTATACAAAGAAGAAAAGGACTCGGTGTTCCCAGATGTCTATCACTGGAACATCTGGGACAAGGGATATTCAGTGATTTTTTCTATCTTTTGCTTCACATTTCTCTCTCTTTTGCTTCCCACCCTGGCCTTTTAAAAACTCTCCTATCTCCTCAACTCGATTCCAGAATTGCACTTTCTGAAATTTCTACACTTTAATATCCCTAGATCAGAATCGAATACTGATTGTACATACGTTACTAATGATACAAAAGACACCACAAACCATCAAATCATAAAAAATTTTTAACATCCCTGGAAAAGTCACTTGAAACGTCACTTTTAGTAAACTATTATCCCTCTCTTGCATAATATTGTATTATTATATTAAATGAGCAATGAAGGTACTACAACAAATAGGCGAATAATTTTCGTATTTTACTTTATAACCATTAAAAATTAGTTAACCTGGTTAAGGGTTTACAGAAGTTATCGATTCTGATATATGGTTACTAACGGAGTTCATAAAAATTAACATAAACTTAGGGAAAACATTAATAAAGGGTTAAGTAAAGGTGTTAACTTTGCATGGTGAAGCCGTGCGGCTGAATCTCAAGGAATAACAAGTGTGAAAAATTGCATGATTGACATGATATGACAAATTATTAAAGAACGGCTATATTATTTGACACGAAGGCTTCTGTGTGGCATGCCGGATTGTCTTAGGACTACAGATTAATAGAAGTCGATGCGAAGCCGTCTTATAAGAGAAAAATCGATTGGAATATTTTTAAAGTAAAAAGTTGACAAAAAGCACAGTGTTGTAGCAAATTATAAACATTGTTTATTACGAGCATGTGCCGGTAAATTATTCACATGAAAAATATTAGTACTTTATGTAAATAGTGTCTAATAAAGAGTTATGTTGCACGCGGTTCGCATTCAGTGCCAGTGATTAGTATTTTAATTCCAATTAGTGACTTTTCTCGAAACAGAACTATGGTAGGAAGTGAGCAAGGCTGTTAAATTAGTGTGAAGGTGAATAAAAAAGCGTTATTTTCATAAATTGCTATCAGAAAGCCGACCGCATAAAAAATGGAAATGAGCCAAGAATTACATTTCTCTATGGCGTTCTAATATAGTATAAAATGTTGTCTATAAATTGTCTAATATGATGACAACGATTTACTTATAATTCATCAATTCTTTTATCGATTCATTTGCCAAAAGTTAAAAGAAATTAATTTGACCTTTTAAGATTAATTAGTATAGATATAAATATATTATTCAGAGACGAAATAAACTTTGTCCTTTAATTTTTGAAGAGTAATAAATAATTAAAAATCAGGGAGTACAAAATCTTCGTTTTATTGAAATTTCTTGCATAGAATTTAAACAAATCACGGTTATTAGAACGACCATACTATATCCTCCATCTCACACAGAGTAATACAAATATTTTGGAAGTATCATTGTGTGGGATAGATTAACAAAGGGTTAAATTTCTTATCATTCACTTCCGCTAAGTATCCATAAAGGTTCATTTGAGCAATTCTGCCTAATTGGTTCGTTAGTTACGGTATAGGCCTAATGGACCTTTCCATTAAATCTCAGAGGAAGTGTTATAGAAGCTCATTCGCCCTCTTTATCGAATTAACCTCAATCGATTTAGCTGAAGCGGCGATTAGCGGCAGAGTGTAAGAGAAGAGTTTAGAGAGATCCATCCATTATATCACTTTCCATTGCTTATGGTTCGATGATTTATTAATAATCATACTGTTTTCTTCATTAGTTGGGTCAGTCGAAATTTTTTGTGTCACATTTACAGGACCCTGTTTCTATTTATTTTTTTAGCCAAAAAGATTGAAAAGCATTTTGAAACTAAAATTTTACAAGGCCGCTTTAACAAGTCATACCAATACTATTAATATCTTACATTTACATTCCATTCATTTCTTTTAATTTTTAACGTATCATTGACCTTTTAAACTGTTTGAATATTTTAAATAAGCTTATAAATGTCTTTAGTAAACGTTTCAAAGCAATTCCTTCGTGAGTTTTTATCCTACTAAAAATTAAGAAAATCAGTCACGAAAGTATGTCATAGTCATCGATAAGCTACCGTTTTGTATTTCTTCGTTCTAACCTGAGGTTTTTCATTTTTTTCAAAAATAAGCAACTTAACGCTAAGTCAGGTGATTTTCTTAGAAATTTGAATAGGTTTGATGAAGTTCTTTAATCCCATGTAACATAAGGGATAACAAGTGAGAAAAATACCGAAATGTCTAGGACTCGAACCCAGGTCTTCTACTATCCGGTATGGGATTTTCCGGGATGGGATTTCCGGGATGGGATGGAACTTTCCACAGATGAGATTCAGCCGCACGCCTTGAGCGTGCAAAATTAAAACACCTTTCCTCAAACCAATAGTGACTAAAATGAGCTCCCACGTATTGATGAAATTCTGTCCGAATAGGAACATTTTCGAGATGGTTCCTTTTAAAAATTTTCACCGTATTGATTTTTTCTTTCGCCGTATTTTAAACATTTTGTGATCCTGCACATCCCAAAAGAATTTTAGCTAATACGAGCTGGCTTTTATAAAATATTGTATGTTAAGAATTTCACATGAGTGAACTTTGTGGATGATTATTTTCAATATCAATGTAAAATTTTAGTAAAGTCCCAAGGGAAGAATGGACTTGAAAAGTATCTTTTTTCTTTTTTCCGGGTTTTCTCCGTTTTTGAAGTCGTTTTAGTAACAAAATTTATACTTTCTGGAAGAAAAACTTCGACTTGTTGACCTCTGGTACATTTTCTATACAATATCTTTCATGTAATTGAAATGAATGCTGTATTGTTGAGAATACCACAAACTTTGGAGACCTTAGATCCTATTAATTTTCCCAAAGATTTCACTTAGTTACTCTTAAAAAGCTTTAGAATAATACTTCTGGATATGTTTCAAGTTATAGTTTGTTACTGATTGCTACCCTCGTTAATTTTTCTTTTCTTCTACTGAAATTTTCTTTGGCTGCATTTCCTTCCTTCCTTCCTTCCGAAAGAATTAATTAAAAACTTCTTCACTTTTTAATTCTACCCATTTTTCCATTTTTTCTGTATCTCATCTCTACCACTTCTTTTTCCTTATCTGACCTTACCGGTCTATTTCTCTTCTTTATACTTAAATCAAGCAATTTTGCCCATCAAGAGCTTTCTTCCATTGAATCGTCGGAAATTCAACACCCACTTGGGTTCACACATATCGAGTTCTTTTGTAAGGCGTTTGAAATCAGAGACAGAAAATCTTCCGTTTCTCTTGATTTAATCCCAACGCCTGTGGTCGCTAACTGGAACTCATTTCAAAAGATTCCTTTTCAGTACCCATTATTCCATGAAAAGGCCATCTTCTCTATTGTAGGTAGCTATTGGTCTCATATTCCGTCGTCATGAATAGGGCCATGGACTGAAAATAGTGTCGATCACCGTACACTCACGATTTCCTGAAACCATATGCATTCTTACCGGCCTTTACCAGCAGGAATAGGTGCTCAGCTTTATTTCGTAATTAAGCGTAAATTATTAAACGAGTGTTAGTGACACATTTAAAATATCGATATTAGGTCAATCCAACAACTCATATTTCATTGTAACACTTTTATTAGATAATCAGTAATCTGAAAACCAATTACCCATCCTAATAATAATTCCGAATTATTATATGCATTCTGAATTAAGGATTTATTTGTACACAATTTGCCATTCTGATTAAGCGTAGATATGATATAATTAACTTGATGTTCATTTCCATCTTTGCTATAAAATTTAATAGTTCTCTCTCTCTGGAATTATTTCTTCTTCTACTTACTTCGATGGAATCAAAGGATTTACTAGATTCGAGGATCAAAGTCTATGTGAGATCGGAGAACAACATAAACTATATTCTGTAAAGAATATCCCCCTTTTATTTGTACGGAAATATACAATATATAGCTTAAGATGCGTACGCATAAAAGCACCATTTCAATTTGTACAATTATTAGTCAAAATGTCTTAGAAATTATGGAGATTAGAAATTCTTCAGACAAAGACTTACTCACAAACGAATTTAGCTTCCCACATACAGGTAGCTCCCCTCATCTCCCTTAATAAAGGGTTTTCCCTCAACTCCCACGCACCCCACTCCTTACCTCCCCCCGCTCCTCTCTATCATATTTACTTTGTTCCTCCACTTTCTGTGCCTCGTGATCCTACTTCATCAGAGCAATCGGTCGGAAGTATTTAAAATTCTAATAGCACTTTTAGCTGCTTCACCGTTTTTATATTTCTTTTCCTAAAGAGTAACAGAAGTCTTTCAGAGTCGAATGTCTCCATGGCAACGTCCTGCTGTGGTTGATGTAACTATTTGGAGCGCCACTTGCCTTTCTCACAAAGCATCCCGTTAACAGAGTGGAATTAAGTCGGTGTGTCAGTTCATTGGTTAGAATGCCTGCCCGAGAAGTAAATAACCTTAAGATTGATGAAATGCGACCCTACCACTTCGCACCCTTTGGTAACTATAAAACAGGAATTACTAACTAATCTCCTGCTACGATGGATTTAGATTCTGAACTTGTGAATGTGTTCGAGGGCAAACATTCCTAAATTAGTAAGAATATTGGTGCATCCTGCTACCCAAACGTTAAAGTATGTACGTTGTATGCTTTTTACAGTATATGCGAATGTTTTGGAATTTAGCGTATAATGAGAATGAGCGGGTTTTCTAACATTGGTTTCAGCGGACGAACATTATTTCGGAACGAGTCAAAGTCGTTTGCTGAGGTTCAACTTTGCAAACATTGGTAAGATATTGAGCTGTGAGGAACCCTTTTATTATATTGATCTGTCATTTACGAAGGCTAATTACGTCTAAGCCAACGTGTGTCGTCACATTCTTCAGTAATGAATCTAATTATGTTCTGGGTCATATTTCGAAAAACTCTTTGGTTGTTTCTGCCATACATTTTCTTGCTTCATAAAACATTGATATATCATCAACTTATAGACGATTTGCCCATGCCAAAGACCAGAAACCGTTGTAGCTGCAGATAGTGAGAGAATAATGTTCTTACATAATGTATTCTTATATAAAGATAACGTGGTCTTATACAAGACAACGATATTCTCTCAGTTGTATTATTTTCAGAGGTGCTTCGATAACCGATGCCATTCCGTCTTTTATCATGGGCAAACTCGCCACCTATTTTGCTCTTCGGGAACTCTTATTGTTATATATTTGATTACGTATTCGAGTATTCACCCATTAACTGATTTAACTACAGGATTCGTACATTTCCTTATTAGTAAACAAGCAAAATAATGTGGTAAAATTTCCAACTAAAAAGTTATTTATTATTGGAAGTGATTTTGAATGAGCTATTACATATCTAATACGAAAAATGTTTCTATCGTTAAACAATCATTAACTAAAAAGTTATTTATTACTTTAGCTCAGCATAATAGTTTGTTACACTTTTAGGAAGCACAACCAATTTAAAGGCTGTATTATTAGCGTAAGAAATAAAATGCGATAAAAAATTGGGATTATAATATACTTGGAATAACGTAGAAATGAATTAAAAGTTGCATTTGTAGCTTCTGTGTTCACAAATGCAATCAAAGAGCTGTTAGGAGATCGGTTAATGCAACATCGAGGTGCCCCGGATTTGCTTCCCATCTTTAGTAACCACAACAATGTTTAGTCATAGTTACCGTCGTTTGGTGTGTGGAGAATAATGTAGCAAGATGGTAGTGCGTTCGCTCTTCCTTGAGCATCCCTATTTTGTGTCACTTTATTTAATATTTTTCACTCTGATTTGCAAAAAATGTGTGGTGAACCTTTCCGAGACGGCCAATAATCCTGGAAGCTGATTACCTAAATAATAGCATCCACGTATCTGTTTTTTCCCTGCCCTAATCTATGGTGTCTAGAACGTGTTTTCCTAATAGCAATCCTTTACTCAGAACTCTCATAAATCAATATCTTTACCGCAAAACATTAGTCTTAGTAATATATTTATTTTTTAGACCTACCAAGGCTCTGAAAATTCTGAGATATGTTAGAAAATCCACATGCTACCGGAAAACCAGGAGCGGCCGAACATATGGAATTTACGAGATTCTGTATTCAAAATCTACTTAGATAACCATTCTTCTCATGCCTTTTCTTAAGGTACCTTTCTACTCATCCCATTTTATTAGTATTATGCCTTATATAATAAGTATTCATTTACATAATTCAGTCAATACCTTCCCATTTTAACTAATATACAAATATCCGGAAAATCTTAACTTGAATGAATTTTTGCCTCAGTTTATTTAACTCTCAAATAAATAGAACATCGTTAAGTTTGAAATTTTAACAGATTTGTTCTTTCAAAGGTTAAGAAGCGACTTGTCAAGCCATCATAACTGGACATCCCAGTGGCATTAGTGGTTTCTCGAGGAACAAGACTCTGAGTTTGAACTTAGAGGAAAAAATTACCCATCGGCTTTAAAAATGGAGTACTGTTGTCTAAAGCTTCTTTATGTATCATAAGAAATATTTTATTAATGATAGTACGAGAGAAATTTATTTGAATCTCTTTTAACAAATAAGAACTCATGGAACCTGAAAAGTTGACTGAAATAAAATTATTATTGAAATGTTCTAAAGTTTATCACTTAAGAAGTAATTCAGAACATTTGGGGTGCTGGAAGGTTTATAACGGGGAAAATATAGTCTCCAAGCATTCTACAGCCTTTTTGTGACTGTCAATTTGGTCATTTTCTAATCATCTAAAATAAACTCAGAATTTTATAGCGCTCTTGAAGCAAGACTTTTCTCAATGTGATAATTCCAGAGCATTTCTTATTCAGCCTCAGCAGCGTCGTCTGCAATATAGTACGACGTAGCTCCGAGATGGATTTCTTTTCCAACAGAACCCCAACTTACGGTTCGTGAATGCTTTAGCTGGCAATTTATTAAAATTTGTTTCATATTTCTACGTCATATATTTAAATGTTATATGATTCGTTACTTTTTCATATTTGCTCATTGCTCTTCAGTTTTCCCGGACAGACATGTAAAAAGTCAAAGCAATTCACAGCATATTCTTCTTCTTCCTCTGGCGCTACAGTCCTCCGTGGACCTTGGCCTCCTTCACGACTCTTCTCCAGGCGTTTCTATCAGTAGCGACGGTCCTCCAGTTCTTGACTCCCATTTTCCTCAGATCTTCTATCACTCCATCTTTCCATCTTTTACAAGGCCTGCCTCTCGGCCTTCCCTCTGTGGGTCTCCAGTCATCGATTTTCTTAACGGATCTTGAGGGTTCCATGCGGTGTAGATGTCCAAGCCACCTGATCCTCTGGGCTTTAATGAATCGAACAACAATTCACAGCATATTAACGTACTAAATAACATCAACGCCTCACGAAATTTTCCTTCTCATTGTTAATGGACGGAAATTTTGATGAAATTCAAAGTATTTGCAACAACTTAGATCGTTGAGCTAAAATTGATACCTTTACACATGGTGAAAATTTTGCATAATATCTAACTTTCTGAAAATCATAGTGAAAACCAATCAATTTTGGAGATCATTAAGTCTGTTTTACAGGAACGACAGATATAACTCTTAAGGTAAAACTGTTTCGAGCAAATGTGTGATTTTGTTAATGAAAAAGTCGCCGATAAACAAAAATAATAGCCTCCCCCGCAACATTTTCCCTGTTTAAAATTCTAAATTAGAAAAATGCCGGTATTCGAGTTAACAAATTGAAATGTGTCCATAAAACTGTTTGAGATTCAAAAAGGATTGTTACAGCCAATTTAATTAATAGTGATGCATCTACAAATACATGTAAAGTAAAATTTGGTCATGAATGTTGTGTCGAGCTATAATGATCTCATATTGGAGATACGCTTAGTGGAAATAGTCGAAGTAAAGCTGAAACAGGTAACGTTAACGTTGGCATACTCGCGATTCATAGGAAAAATCGATCCTTGAGCTTCCGTAGAGTGCAAACAGATGTCGCGCGCTTGGAACCACCGAAGCACGAGTTATTCGCTCGTAAATTCATTAACGGCTTCGTGCTCAATACCGATTCACTGAGTCTCGGCGGAATCAGTACGATGACGATGGCAGCTTTATATCCGGGACGGGAGTTATGATGAAATTGCACTTAGTGTTGGTGGTGATACTGGAAATAATGTGAAAGCTATGAATTTCTCGACATTTATGAAGAGGGTGTACCGATTATCGCCCGTTAAAAGGACGGCCGTCTAACACAAAGAAATATCTGTTTCCGTCGTGATAGCCCTTTCTTAATACCTAGTAGATCAGGTCGACTAATATATTTTCTGCTTCCTTTCCTTTCTTTATTATTTGGCACTTAACCGCCGGGGTCTCATACATAATTTAATAAGAGATAATTTAGTACAATTAATAATAGTTATTTTCCATCTCCATGAACTTAATCATATCAATCTTTAATCCTATTCCAAATCTTTGTATTATCATATAAATTGCAAAGTATAACCCTCTCTCCTATAATTTTCTTAACACATTTTTAATCAGTTTTTTATGCCAAAAGATGAAATCAAGAAAATTTAACTAGAGAACTAAACGATTGACATAAGCAAATTAAAAGAAACTTTTTTTTTAATCAATCCCACAAGATTAAACCATTTTCATTGGAAATTTCACGTTCCTTGCAATAAAACCAAACCTACTTGCTTCCAAACACTGAGAAACCTTCAACGAAACAGCAATGACAAATTTAGTTCGCTCTTGTTACTTTGAGCCCTCAGATTACGTTACTCTGAATTCCATGACATAAGCATAGGATAGATTGTTCGCAGTAATTAAACAAGAACAAAACAGCACAAAATTTACTATAATTACGGATTTGTATCGTAGAATCATCTCCTCCTTGAGTGATCCTTTGATATGTAGAAGAATATTTCGTTTCACCCTTTCAACCCCTTTCCCATTCTTTCACCTTTTTTCTCTTTCTTTTTGTCATGCATATTTAACTCAGAGTTACTGCAGCTATAGCAAAGTAAGACATTTCTCAGAAATTCTCATTTGGAATAAAATCCTAAGAAACAAGTTATTTCAAAAAAATTCCTTCGAACTTACTTAAAAGTAGTAGTACTAGAATTAAATTAAAGGTGCGTCGACGTCCAAGGTCATTATGCAACATTTAATCTCAAATATTCTTCTGATATTTCAAGTGAGGAATACATTCGTGAGTGGTGAAACGGCAAAATGTATTTCTAAAAATGTATAGTAATAAAGTAGTAGTAGTAGTAGTATTGTTAAAAGGGCTTCGACAGCTTAGGTCATTTCGCACGTTAGCCCCCACCGGGAATCGAACCCGGGACCGCTTTCACCAGAGTCGAACGCGTTGCCCACTTGGCTATCTAGAAGCCCTAGTAATAAAGTTTCATCACTCTGTTTACTAGTATCGTCATGCATACACAATATTCAGTCACAAGGAGATAAAGTTAGATTTTAAGTTCTTTGTAAATATCCCCGAGAAAAAAAATATGTAAACACGTGGCAGTCCCTGATTTAACTTTTTATACATTGAAGGCTTTGGAAGATAATTATCATAGAGTTCGTAGAGATATCTCTAACATCTGATTTTTCCTAAAGTTTGTATTGGTATTTTCTTATTAAAATTGTTTTCAGGAGTGCCCTCTGAACATTGAATTAGGGTTTGATCACCCAAGCCAAATTTCCTAAATGTTTATACCCTTTCTTACTCTAAGGCTTGTAATTATTTTGGTGAAAATATAGTTCATTAAGATGTTAATTTATTGACATTCCAATTGCCAGTCAGAGAAAGTACTTCTCTTCAAAAACGTACATTTCCTTTGTTTCATTTGTCCTCTTCAGATTTAAGAGGTATTTTCCCCTATATTGCAATTTTTTGATCTTTGCTAATTTCTATCGCTTCAGAAGAAAGTCAGTATTAGATTAAGGGGGAATTTCTCTACAATTGGGTGAGAAGAAATATCGTAGAAGTATCGGTTGAGAAAAAGTATAATTTCTGTCTGATGTACAGATTCAATGGAGTGATGAGACACTAATCGGGAGGAGAAGATGGCGTCGAGTTAGCAAGGAAAAATAAGAAAAAGGGTAAGGAAACATTGATCGAGAGTAATGGCTTCAAGCCAAAGGGGGCCCCTTATTGGATTGGAGTTTATACGTACTACTGAAGACAAAGCTTGAACAGCAGATATAAGGAGGGGAAATTGAGAAATTTAGAAAAATTAATATGGTCTATATGAGTGGTAAGTAGTCTGGGAGGGATGACTTCAATTTTAAAATACGTGGGGTGTGCATGAGGAAGAGTGAAAAATACGTGACTTGAAATTAAGCAAATAAAACTTTCGCTATTTTCCAAACTCACTATTGCAAACTCTAGAGTAAAGTATACGTGATTATATGTAAATTAAATATATTTCACATATATTTTCAGAGATTTTTCTTTGGAAAAGAGGGTAAAATATCCTTTTTTCAATGTAATACTTAACCTTTCATCTCACTACTATAAGAGAATAGTTCAAATTTCATTCATAACTCGTAGATCTAATTAATATTAAATTCTATAGTATTAGGCCGGACTTCGTGGAAAGCCATAATGAGAATTAAAGAAGGCACTTAGTGGTTCCCACACTAAATGTTTTAGTTGAACACGTCAAAAATCTCTATTAAAAATAACGCCCTAGTGGCTAAAAGTAAGAGATCTCCGCGAAAGCAGCTTCCTAAGGCAGCTTTAAAATTCGCGCCTTAAATGGGCGCAATCCCGGTAAGCCTGAGGGTGTTA